>VYXH01003522.1:105054-139356 GCA_013397275.1 Burhinus bistriatus | reverse complement strand
TTTTTTTTTTTTTGGTGGTATTTCAACTTCAAGTTGGTTTTTAAGTGATGGTTTTTAGAAACAAAAAGTCAAAAAGGTTCATTTTGAAAATGTCAAGATTCTATTCCTTTAGAAAAAAACAAACACTTTATGCCAGCAAGTGGTTCTGTAAGCTTCAGGACTAAATGAAATATGATTTTCTAAGGACTAATGACTTGTGGTTCAATTCTTTTATGTAATATTGGCTGAGCACATTCAGTCTGTTCCTATGTGGGAGAAATGGAAATACAGTCCTCTTTACTTCAACTTGCAGAAAGGGGATCCTAAAAGAAGCCTAAAAAGTGATGAAAAAGCCTGCCCCTTCGATAATTATCACTTACGTTTTTTTTTCACCTAAAACTGTTTGCTGAACTGAGCCCGATTTTGCACGTATCAATCATCATTTCAATTTTTAATGGTTAGATATTAGCTGTAAAAAACACGTCACCTGCCGGCAACTTCGTATGAATTAGTATCTGCGGGAAGAGATGCAAGATAACATCCTGGTGGGTGATCAGAGTGAGCACCCAGAGCTCGCCAGAGCATCATATTGACGTGGTAAGTGGAGCCATTATAGCCGGTTGTGTCAATAATGAAAGTTTCACAGCCTCCCTAATTACACATTGCTTTGCTGGGGAAAAGTGGCTCCAGGGGAGCAGTTAGGCTGTGCACAAACACAACCTGCCTGAAAAGTCAATAAATATGATTTACGTGACTGACCGGTGAAATCACTTTGATTAAAAAAGAAGGAGATAAAAGGGGGGGAAAAAAAAAAAGATAACAAAAATTTCGTATATGAATGCAATACTCTGAGAAGGTCCATCTTAGCACTTTCTTTAAGCTGTCCTGAAAACCAAATTAAGGAACGCATCAGTGTAGCCACAATAGAGAAGAAGAAGAAGAAGGAAAAAAAAAAAAAAGAATTATCAAGTAAACGTAGATTAACGACTTTTTCTCGATTCTGTAAGTGCCACATGACTTCTCCACTACTGGAAGGAAGGACGCTTGTGAATATCCCTGCATTTCGGATCATGCCCCAGCAAACACAGGGATAGTTCCCACTTTGATTTTGGAGAAGGTTTCAACTAGTTTGCGGTGCTTCATCCATTGCTGGGTTATATTTATCCCAGGTAACTGCCTACTGATAGAGCCGGGAGCAGTAATAAGGCACTTCTTCGTTAAATGAAGGTGTACACCCGGTGACTCTTAAGGGATTTTCATCTGGAACTGTCAGAAAGAAAGTAAATAACAATTATTAGATCCAAATCCAGAAGGCTCTGGAACAAAATTAGAAACCTTCCGAGTTTATCTGGCACAGTCAGGTGTTTCTAAGTCTCATTCACCTTTCACGCCTTCCTCAACAGGGCATCCCCATCCCATCCATCTTCCTCCACCTTACCTTGACCATCAGTCCTTGTCACATCTCCACATTGACCCTTCGTCGCCCCTTCTCTCCTTGCCCTCAGATCTCCTCCACTGAAGCAACCACTGATCTTGTATCGCTGAAGCTCGGGGAGTGGGCCCTGTGGGGCTGGATGATGATGAGGATAGATTTTTCTCTTTATAGCATATTTTAATTTTAATTCCCACAGTGTACAGTGGAGTTCTGCCCCCCTCTGCTGGAAGAGCTCAGCACCTCCAGCTGAGCAGCTCTTGCTTTTTGCTCCGCAAGGCACTGGGTTGGTCCTTGCAGGAGACCCAGTCCTTTGGCCATGTCCATAGACCATACAAAACCTAATCCTGCTTTCCCGCCCGGTTTCTCCTATACTGTCCCAGGATGGGATGACAGTGGCTGCACCCTTTTGCTGGTGTGTCCCCTCAATGCTTGTTTTTCACCTCTTTGCTGATGACAGTAATTGAGGGCGCAAAGGCAGAGTTCAGCTGTGGACTCAAATTGCATCTTCAAGCTTTCTCAGTCTTGACAGGAGCTTGTGGTTGAATGAGCTGTAAAGACCTGAAGACACAAGGGTTAGCAGCTGTCCGTTAGGCGTCTTTGACCATCAGACCACGTTCTGCCTTTCCAACCTGAGCCCAAAAGCGATATCTGGGAGGTACATTTGGCAATGCACATTTAGTGCCTGCTGTGAAAGGAATGAGTCTGTTTGTTTCTCCAGCTGACCTACCCAAGTGCACGTTATTACCAGTTGCATCACACCCTGGACTGTTAGTCCTAACACCCTCCTCCTTGGAGAGAGACCAGGGATGGAGCAGGGAATGGGAGCTGAATCCACCTGGGTGCAAAACCTTTTTTAGAAGAGGTGGGATTTGCAGAGGCAGAGCAGAGTCATCTGTCCCCATGGACTGAAGGTCTTTGGGGCCAGAACTTTAAGCCCAGCCTGTTGTATAAATACTCATTTCAAATTAAAACACCCTGAGCTACATCCCCTGTTATGTTCCCTTCCTCCAGCCCCAATGACCCAGAGGTGTTTTATAGGTAATAAACCCAAGGAACGGAGAATTACCCTGCTGTAGGGGAATGTCTCAGGTATCAAACCACCAGCCTGATGGTAGCTCCTGGATCTCTGTGCTGCTGAGTGCTGGCTCTTCTGACTCCTGAAGTCTCTTTAGATATCAAGCAGAGCTGATTCAGGCTTAGTGATTTTTTTTACCTTGCCCTGACTTGCCTCAGCTCTTCCACACTATTACCGCTCAAGCATGGGTGAGAATGCGATTGCCTTCTGTTTCACCAGCCTTTCTCTTAGCTGTAACCAACAAGGGCCCTGCACAATCCACAGTCCCACAAGGGACCATTTCTCCCAGCCTCATGGGCTTCATTTGACTCAATCTGAGATGCTAAACAACCCCCTTAAAACACCTCCATATTTTCTATATCCAACCCCTCTTCCTCAAAGGCCCAGTAAGTTTCATTTTTACTCCAATCACCTGCTTTTGCCGAGAAGAAAAATTTCATGAGTCAAATAAGCCCAAAGGGCTGACAAGACCAAATCTGCAGAGGGCAATAAATACTCGAGTATCCCATGAACGAAGGAAGAAAGACCAGAAAGTAAGGCACAAAGCGATTGAAGCAGATATTTCAAAGTTTTATTGTATAAATCTACAAAAGGCTTTGCTACAATAGCAAATAGAGTGTAGCACTATTCTATTGACAGGTTCTAGTGGCTTGGTGTGATCTTGTAACTCCAACATGACACATGAGGAATAAACTGCCTGATACAGTCAGATCTAGGGCAAGTGATGTCGGCTTACAAAGACCTTTTGGCTTCAACCTCCATAACCTGTAGTGATTCAATGTGTTTGCCTTTTGTACAAAGTTGTTTGAATTAATAATATCTCTAGTAAAAATAAAAACTCTGAAATAGTTTTGTCAGAGTCAAATGCAAAATTTCCTAAGGAAAAAAAAAAAAAATCCAGTGGTTGAAATTCACTAAAGTTTCACAGACACAGCACATACACACTTCTTCATTCATTTGATTGCCCCAGGAAAATAAATTACCAGTCCTTCCTGGAGAGGCTGGTAATATAAACCAGGGTGCTACAAGTAAAGCTCCAATCTGCTAGGAGCAATAATTGAAATAAAATCAGTCCAGGAGATTCAGTTCTGCACAGTCCAAAAAGTCAGCTGAAAATGTATAAACCTCAGGACCAAATGACCAAGTATCACAGATTGGCTGATTCATTAAAAAGGCAGCAAAGTCCATGGAAAAATAAAATGCCTAATTGAGGCAGTCAGACCCTTTGAAAGGGACTGTGGAAATTAAGCACCTCAAAATCAAATATCATTTTGACCTTGGGATGACACCTATGAAGTCTGCCTTTACATGGTTTTACATAATTTTCCAGCCCTGGACATTTTTGCTGAGCATTGTTGGAATGCACATTAGATCCCATTGGCTTAGTTCAAATGCAACGAAACACCACAGATTTTGGTTAGGTGGATTTGATTGCGCAACACACATAACACCCGCACTGACACGCACACACGCATACCCGGGACAGTTGGTTCTGGAAGAGAGAGGAACCAACTGGACCTCTTCAGCTGAGATGAGAACCAAAACTGCCTTGTTCGACTCGCTTGAGCTCTCGTCTTTCGCACACCTTTTGTGCTCCCTGGGTCTGGATGGAAACAGTCACGCCAAAGCCAGCACAAGAACCCCAGTTCTTGCAGTCACTCTGGCCCATGCAGATCCAGGAAGCACCTACTGTCTCACAAGACTCTCTTTTCTGGCAAGACAGCTGGTTTGGTTGTGCAGGCTCAAGCAGTTCAGACAAGCATCTGGACCGCAGGATGCTTCTCCGAACCTCCAGAGCCCTTTGAGGTTTGAAAACTGATACCCGCATGAAATGAAGCTACCCTCAACTCAGGAAAAATGAGTTACAGCATTAACAGCATGGAGGGTTCGTAGCCTAGGTAGGGTCAGTCGTTTGGCAAAGTTATTGAGGAAAGTTTTTTAAACTCATAGTCTAGTGACGCTTTCTTTAGGTGAGTCCCAGTGGCCCTGAATCGCAGAGGTATGGTATCATCTCAACAGACAGTCAGTACAAGCCCAGCATCCTTGCTGTCCCCAAAGCCCACGCTTGGCTCTTCTGTCCTGCCTCTTGGTTTCTCTTTTCGTTCTCAACACTTTCTTCCGTGCTTGGAATACCTGGACCAGCTTAGATTTCTTCGTCCTGTTGGAAGTGGCTTCCCCCTTTCACTCTGGCTCTTAGCACCTTGAACATGGCTTTTGCACTGCAGGGGAGGCTCTTTGGTGCATGTTTTGCCCTCTGTCTTCCTGCAGCACTCTCTTCTCCCCTGGGAAAGTAGGACTCTTGGACACAGAGACAGAAACTCAGCAGCACCAGCAGGCATCTCTGTAAAAGAAAAAAAGGTAGCAGCTCTGGTTAGATATCTAAAAAGCGGAGAGTATAAGGGATTTCTCAGGAGATGGAGTTAAATTCAGCTATGCCCACTAGGTGTCTGCAGCCTGCAGGTCCCACTAGGTACTGGTGTCGCGGCATTTGCCAATGGTTCAGCAGAAAGAAAGGCGTGATGTGCACTGTCCCCAGAGCATTAACCATTGGGGGCTGATGCTTGGGTTCCTGCATCAAGAAGCTGAAATCCCACCTATCTGATGGCGCCAACCTCTTGCAACCATTGGGGCTGAGGTCTCAAGACCAGATATTTACACTTGGGCTATTCAGTATCTCAAGTCAGGTCACCCGGAAGGCTAAGAAAGGCCCACAAGGGTAAGATAAGAGGTAATTACCTGTGTCAGTCTTTCCTTCAGTGGACAGCAGATCCAGCAGTCCACGGCTGGGGATCCTGAGAGCACGCCTGTGGCCGAATGCTTGGTTTTGAAGCTTTTTCTCTTTGGCTTTCCTTCCAAATCCTGAGCACTGTGAAGTGATTCCTTCTCAGAGGAGGATCTGAGTGAGTCACTGTAAGCGAGAGAAGATAATGCTTGTAATGCATGGCCAGCTCATCCTCAGCAATGACACCCACTCCCCCACCACTCATCCCAGGTCATTAGTGAGAAATTCTCCCTTCTCTCTGCAGACAGAGCCAATGCCAAACTAACTCACTCTGAACAAGTGAGAGGAGGGCCCCCACCGTTCCTGAGACTGACTCACTTCTGGCAAGGGTGTAGAGCAGGCGTGCATCTCCTTTGGGCTGTGCATGGACCCATGATGTCTTGCCACAGCTGGGTACTCAAGACCAGGGTTTCGTGTGGCAGGTCCTTGGACTGGGCTGAAGAAGCAGCTTCCCATTTCCTCCCCATCTTAATCAGCAAGTGCAAGATACCATCCTGTTCAGAAACTTTTCCCACCCACTGTCCTGTATTTCCCTTTGGCTGGCTCTTCCTTTCCCTTTCTCCCAACCCTAATCTGTCACTTACGATGCTTCATGTCCCATTTCAGATTTTTTCTTTTTTTTTTTTTTTTCATCCCAGTGCAAGCTTCCTACTGGGCAGGCTATGGCTAATTTAGGTCTAAGGAGTACAGAGAAGAGAATGTCAGAGAGTTGCCTTACCTTCAGCCTCTTGGAAAGAGGCCCACCAAAGGTCTTCTGAGCCACCGGTGCCACATGTCACTGCTGTAGTAATGCCAGGAGCATCTCAGGGGCATTCCTGTTGCTGCATCCCTGTTGCATCTCTTGCAGAGGTCTTGCTTATTTGGTCTGGTGGTGAATGCAGATGATGCTTATGATGCGTCCAGCCTCAAGAAGGTTTGAAGAGCCAAACTTGCTGGATATGTCTTACAGCAGTTTCGTCTCAAAGTCCTGTCATCAGGTGTTAACCAAAGCAAGGTGAAGGCTGAGCATTACTGTCTCAAGATGGAAAATGTCACAGAGTCCAAGTCCGTCTCCATCCACGGCAAGGAGATGTTGTAGAAAGTTCTTTGTGAACAGACAACACTCTGTCCTCAGGTGCTCCAGAACAGGGGTGCCAGGCTTTCCGAGAGCATTTTGAGTCTTTCTGTGTGAGTAGAAACTCCTTGTTGCTATGCACAGGCTGAAACTGTGCTGGGACACACAGCTCCTCTCTTCACTTCTTTATTCTTTTACATGGCAAGAGCTCCTGTTGTCTCCACACATCGGCATGGACACGATTTGCTGCTCTGGGGATATTTTGCTCTGGATTTCGGATGTGTTTGTTTGCTTCATTCAAAGTATAAGGATTTATTTCCCTTACCTCCCCCCACCCTCTCGAAATAGTTCTGGTGCCTCCTTTCCCCACCTTTACACCCTCTCTTCTCTGAAAGGAAGCAGACTGCTACTTCAATAAATGAGCTCAGAATTTAATTTGAAACTCTGTTTCCTGCTGAATGCACAGTATAATTGTGCAGAGAAAGGGTGAAATTTGCCTCTGCACTGCAGTGGTCGTGATTGGAGTAAACCAGTAAGAGCCTCTTGAGAGGAAAAACAGTAAAACAGGTATTAGGTGCAGTGAAATGAAAAACACTAAAAATAATCCAGATTCTTGCAGTTTTCAGTTCCTAAGTCACAGGATTTCTTCTTAAAAAAAAAAAAAACAAAATCAAAAAAATTATTTAATCCTTTGGAACAAGTAAGAACAGGAGATTGCCCAGTGAACAGAAGCCCAGTGGTAAATCAGAAATGGGCAAAGGTCAAAAGAAAGATGTCTCCTCAGGACAGGGACACCTATTCAGAAGAGGGAGGAGAGAAGGAGAAGGAGAGATCCAGATGGGTAGGAACCCTCAGCCAATTGCTGCACTTGTATAAAGTCCTTGAAAGCTGCCAGTGCTAAGCGGCTGCCTCTGAAGTTGGGAATGGTCTCTAGTTTCTTGTCAGGGATCTCAGAAAATTGTCCGTTCCCCACAGTGGTGCAAACAGTATCTCCAGCACCACTGTATTGCATGGCTCAGGTGAGGTGGGCAACCATATCCTAAGGTGCCTCTCCCCCATCGCCTCCCTCCCCCCACAAGCAAAGTTAATTCCTCTGCTATGGGCTGTTGGACTGAGCACTTCATGTCTCGTCTCAACCAGAACCTCTCTCCAAGGAGAAGCTTCCTAAATATGCCCCCTTCTCCCTTTCATGTAACCCAGACTGCTGCCTCCCTTGGACTAGCTCATATGACAGTAGCTGGTGGGCTAGGGGGCTGCTCAGGTTGAGTCCCATTGCTCGGCACAGGACTAGCGGTGGTTGAGGGAGGCACGCTGTCCACAGAATCTCCTGATTGAATCTCAGGGGTCCTCTGTGGGCTAGGCTCCTCAGAATGGTCCATGTTGCCTTGGACTTCCTTCCCTCTTTGGATCAACTGCTCTAAGGTCTTGGGCAAGGGGTAACTCAAAAAGCGTTTCAGTTTGGGCTGGAGGGTGCCTACCACATACTGGATAATTTCCTCCTCATCAGCATCTACATAGAGGGTCTGGTACAAGTCTCTCTTGCGCCAAAGGAACTGGTCCAGGGGCTCTCCCTCTTTCTGAGGCAAATCCAGCTCCCTTTTGATAGCATCTCTAGTCAGAGTCCCCTCGCTATACTGCAGGAACTCTTTCTTGAACTCGACCCAGTTCTTGACAGAGTCCTGCTTGTATTCCCACCACTTTTTAGCTGGGCCGTTCATGTGGTTTTGGATTTGAGACAGCCAGTACTCCTCTGTTCCACCCACCTGCTTTAAGTATTCCTCCAAGTGGCTCAAGAACTCCCGAGGATCCTCAAAGACCTGGGTCTCTACCGGGGAGGCTGGAGCATCCTCAGAAACAGAAACCCACTGGTAGGAATCGTGGGCCTGGGGGATGCTGGGTACCTCCCCAGGAGGAGGGGTCAGTGCATACATTTGGCTCATATCAAGGGCATAGTCATAAATCTCACCCTCACTTGGCCTTATCTCTGGGCCTCCCACCCCAACGGACACAGTCTGCTTGCCATGGTCCCCAGGGCAATATTTGCCTCCCATGGACTCCAGACGGTCCGCCCACTTCTCCAGACGGAAAAAGACCTCCTTCCAAACATTCATCTCTCTCTTGACCCACCTCTCCAGATGGGCAATAGTCTCCTGGCACCTGGCCAGGCAGGCCTTGATGGACTTCTTCCATCTTTGGTTATCAGTTGGGACATGGTCCTCTAAGTTATTCTCTAACTTCCCCACTGATTTCTGCAAGCCTTTCAGTTCACGCTCCACCTGTTTGGAGACCTCAGACAGGAGGTGCCGGTGGGTCCTCCTGACATGCTCCAACATTTCTGCCCTGCATTTCCCTATCTGCAAGATCACATTGGGCTTGTTGGCAACTCCACGGTGCCCCTGGAAGGAGTGGATGCCCGCATTGGTGACATTGTCCAGCTGCATGGCTCCGACCGTGCGAGTGTCAAACACAGAAAGAACTGGGTTGTAAGCCCTGGTGCTAGAGCTTGGTCTCAAAAATCCCACCACAACAGTTCCCAAAAGACACACAGAGACTTCTAAACCCCCCTCAAAGGACTTTTCGACACAAACACAACCAAACCAGATATCACCGCAGAGCGAGCTGTTCGGTCCCCGTGGATCCCAGAGAGAGTTGTAGGCAAATTTCTCCCGGTGCCCAGCTGGAAACGCCGGTCTCACGTGTTCAGGGTGTCCCAGAGAGAGCCAAGATCCTCCAGGAACAAGGAGAAGAGTTGGCTAAGATGTCTAGCCCCGCACACGTGCCCGCTACCTGCTCGTCCGGAGCTGAGAATCTCAAACAGCAGAGAGTCCCCGCTGGAGAAAAACACACAGAGATGCACACAGAAGCCGGAAGCTGCTGCAAAAATCCCGGTGATTTCTCCTCCGGTAAACTTGGCGAGTCAAAAGCGCTTTCAACTAGAGATGTAAAGAGCTGCTTCTCTTCCCTGGCTGAACTGCCACTAGTCCAGGCTCTTCCATCTACTTATACCCCACACAGCTCAACATGTGGGTGGTGCCCTGCCTCCTCTCGCACTCTCAGCGCGGCGTTCATTGGAGGAAGAGCGAGGCCGGTGTCTGTGGCAACCCAGATCTTGGCAGCCTCCCCTCGCTTCCCACCCCCTCGCGCACGCCCCCAGACTCGACGCGAGAAGCACTTGAAAGGTGCTGGAGACAGTTGGATAGATGGATGAGTAATCGCACCTTCCGCCTTTCAGATTGCAGGAAAAACACTTATTCATTCCACAACTATTTACTCAGCAAGGTCATCGTTAGCATGCTTCCCCTGGCAGGACTCGCGGAGGGGCAGATGAGGAGGAATGCAGCGTGTCACACCAAGACAGACGCCCACGGACCCCCGCACACCCTCCCGTGCGTGCTCACACGCGCACAGTGTGCTCACTCCTAATGCAAATGCTTTGGAAACGGTGGTAAATCAGCAGGGGGGGGTGTGTAAAAATAAGAGAGAAAAAAGAAAAGAAAAGAGGAGGGGGGAAGGAGAGGGGGAAACACTCAAAGGAGCCACTTCGGTACAAACTGGAGGGCTCCGGACTTTCTAAAGCGTTGGTAGGTGGGAGTCATCCCCACTGCTTAATTGCACCAGACCAACCGCTATCTTGGGAATATTCGGTAGGGGAGGGGGACAGCATCCTGGTTTTTACACCAAATTAAATCCGCCCATCAAAAGCCTGTTCCGTACTTAGCTTGAATCAGATGCTTAATCAGTTAGCCAACCCACAAGCGCAGATGAAGCTACATTTGTTCTTTGCTCTTGACAAAGCAGGAAAAGCCAACCATAAAAGGAGTCCCCGGGTCTTATATAAGCCAGAGATAAAGGATTCCCTAATCCGAGAGAGTTCCCTACCGGAACACCCTCGGAGAGGTTCTGAGGACATCCGGGGCTTCTCATCCCCTCTCGGTGACAGTGGCCGGAGGCAGCGGGTTGCTGATTCATGAATATCACCTAAAAAGGGGTTTCGAGCCTGTTGCCAGCGGGGAGGTGCCTTGCCTCCGCTCGAGGTGGTGGGCAGTGTGCCAGGGAGGCTTAGGATGGGTCCCCACTCCCGTGGCTCACAGCCACGTGTTTCCTGGTGGGACTGCAGCCAGACTGGTAAAACCGAAATGGGGAGGAGGTGGATGGTCTTTCAGTGAAGTCCTGCTGAAAGGAGGTCTCGGTGACCCCATGCACGTGGTTAAAACAGAGTCACCTTGGAGCAAACCGGCAGTGGTGAAGCTGAAGGGCGTGAGGGACAGGGGTCAGGACTCCCTTTCTCCCCCATAACCATGTGGTGTAGGAAGGCACACGTCTGTTCCCTACGAGGTGATGGCACATGGACAAATGCTTCTGCCGTATGGTTCCCAGGGGAAACAGCAGGGTTATTTAGGGCAGCAGCAAGCTGATATAGAAGGGCTGCATGGTTTGGTTGAAGGTGAGAAGTACCAGTGAGTGAGGAAGGGAACAAAAGCCTGGGGGTGTAAATCAGGATTCCTAACCCAGCAGGCTCTCCCAATGCCACTTTATCCCCCGCCGTACACACATATCACGACAGTGATATATATGACTGGCAGAGAGCTATGGTCTCTGCCTTGCTTACTTTTCTGCTTTCACCCAGCTTTCCTGAGCATGAGATTTTTGTGCACCTGTGTTTGTGTTTAGAAAGGGTCAAATGTCGGTCATCTGAGGGTTTGGGACAGATCTGGAGGCTTTTATGCTGCGGTGTATATAACCCAGAGAGTCCACCTTAACCTGTCTTGCTAGTAAGAGAACACATGAATTGGGAGAGACTGGGCTATCCATGTATCTCTGGATTAACGCAAAGTTATTCTGCAGAAAGGTTTTCACCCAAGATCCCCAGCAATTGCCCTTAGGAGGTTGAGATGGGCAATCTCCTGGATGGGGACAGGTTATAGACTGGATTTAACTTTGCAAGGTGACCTGATTTCAACCTCACCTTATCCTATCAAATGCCAGAATCATTGATGAACTGCCTGTAAAACCTACTCCACCAAATCTGTGTCTTTCCAGCCCTTGCTTACCTCTCTTTCCTTTTCCCTTAGCTTTCCATGTACGGGGATTCATCAGAATCTGAATGGTCTCACTTGGTCCTTGGGTCTGGTCATAGGATCTCGGTATTATTGAGGCTGGAAAGGACCCCAGGAGGTTTCTAGCTCAACCTCCTACTCTAAGTTGGGTCAGCTACTGGGTCAGATGAGGTGGTTCAGGTTTCAGATATTGAAAACCCCAGGGATGGGGATTGCACAATACCCTTCGGGCAACCTACTTCACTGTCCTTAGAGGGAAAACCTTTTTCCTTATACCCAGACTGAGTGCCTTGTTTCAACTCATGCCCTGTGTCTCTTGTCCTCTCACCAGCCACGTCTGTGAAGACCCTGGCTCTACCTCCTTGATAACCTCCCCACAGGTAGGGGAGGCTGTTGTTAGGCCCCCTTGAAGCCATCACTTCTCCAGGATGGACCAGCCCTGGTCCCACATGAGGTACGAGGCAAGTGCTGTAGCCCTGACCATCTCAATGGCCTGTGCTGGACGCATTCCAGTTGATCGATGTCTTGTACTAAGGGACCTAAACCTGGTTGCAGCAGCTAGATATGTCTAATACATCCTGAGTAGAGTGGGATGATCACTTCCATTGATCTCCTGGCTGTGTTGGTGCTCCCACAGTCCAGGATACCTTTTTTGCTGCCAGGGCACGCTGCTGGAACATGCTCAGCCTGCTGTCCGCCGGCGCTCCCAGGTCCATTTCTGAGCCCCAGCCAGCCTGTTGCTGCCAGGGACTCTTTCTTCCCAGACACAGCATTTATCCTTATTGAATATCATAAGGTTTCTGTCGGCCCTCTCCTCTGGCTTGTCCAGGCCTCTAGGTACATCTCATTCAGCAACCTTTCCAGAGAGCTCTCCTCCTACTCTGTGTGCTCTTCTTCTGTGGAGGTGGTGGGGGAGACAGGAGAGGCGAGGAGGAACGGGGGTTTTTCTTCTGGACCTGCTGGGGAATGATTTGCTGATTAAGACATAGTGATGAGCATTTTCATTGTATTTCTAATTAAAGTATAGGTGCGTGGGTAGAGGAGGAGGAGAGAGGGGAGCCGGAAGCAAAGGGAGGAGGGAGACATCGAGTACTGTGAGCTTACGGGGAGAGGCAATTTGAGGCAGACAGATATTTTCCGGGCACAGAGAGACAGACGGGCATGGAAGGACAGGAGCTGTGGACTAGGGCAGACCGGGAAGGAGGCTTTCATTGCCATAGCAGTTTTATCCCAGGGCTTCATAAAGAGGCAGCCAGAGTCTTGTTGAAGTTAGCTGCCTGGCCTCGGGGCAACAGGCAACGGGGTGGCTGGAGGACACTACAGGGTGTGTGGTGCTCTGGGTGGCCACAGGATGTCCAAGACAAGAGCAGGGCAAGAAGAACAAGAAAGGGAGGTGGGAAGTGAGTATGAGGGAGAAAATAAAAAGGGTGAGCAGTGAACAGGGATGGTTTCCTCCAAAACAGCTGAGCAGGAGCTCAGACGGGAGACAAAACAACAAAAGCCACATCTCAGCGGGGATGGTGTCAACCCTAGGGTTGTCTCCCTAGGGCTTCCTGAACAGTTTTAAACCACAGTAGGTTGGGATCAGACCCCCCCAAAAATGAGGGAGAGAAAGAGAAAACTAATTACAGGCAGAGAAAAAGAGAGGCAGCAAGCAGCAACAGAAAACCCCGCTGAGGGGAGAGTGACCAGAGGAAAGGGACACTGAGTTGTAGCTAGCACCGGCACCTTCCCCAGTGCTGTCACAACAGTGCTTTCCTGAGGACACGATGTGCCCAGAGCCTGGTGGTACTCGCTCCTTGCAGCCATTTGGGACGTGGGCTTTCTCTGCACCTCGCCTTAGAGCAAAATTGATGGGGTTTGGAGTTTTTGTTTTTCAGTTGACATCCCTTTGCCTCCTCATCTGGATCCGTGTTTTGCTCAGATCTACCTTATGGCAAGACACGGCACTTCTTGGAGATGAGCCTGAGCTGTGAGCCAGATGAACCCGGTGGGTGAAGGAGAAGGGGGAGATGTCAGGGCTTGGGAAAGTTCATGGTGTAGCCGAGTTGTGCTGTCTTTTAGTGTCTTATACTCAGAAGAGCTCTGCTAGATGCTATATTACCCTACTGTGACGCCAGGGTCCCTCCCCAATTATGCATTGTGATGTGCATTGCGTTCCTTCTCTGAATCACTGTCTGGAGGACCCTGTCTTTCACCAAGGACTCTATGAAGTGCCCCAAATTAGAAGTCTGAAGGCCAGTGTGCAATTAATCCCATACTCTTGCAGGAATTATTTTTTTCTGCTGGCAAACAAGGGATTTTCTGTGTTATCCTACATTTGCTGTGCTAGAATTTTCCCTTTCACTTCCAGAATTGCTTCCTCCTTCTACAAGAAAAAAGAAAAGAAAGAAAAAAAAAAACCTAGAAAAGAAACCACAATCCCTCCCCTCCGCCTCCATGCCCTTTCAATCCCTATCGATTCTCCTATAGGTTACCAGACAAAGCTGGCCAGTCATTTGTTTGGTAACAAAAGCCCCAAGAAGCGAATAAAATTAAGAGAAACCAAGATGTTGGGCTTTTTAATTTATTTAAAAAGAAAAAAAAAAAAAAAAGAAGAAGAAAAAGAATAACGTGTTTAATTTACACCATGTGTCTCTATTCATCCATCTCCAGCCCCGGAACACTTTATTGCATTGAAGCTGGCACTCACAGCGCAGAGTTTCGCATTCAAAACACGGTTCACGTCAGTGGCTGCATTGTTCCTGGCCACCCATTGTCCTCCACGGCTGGGGCCCACACGTCACGTGCTGGGAGGGTGGGGAAGCAAGCGAGACACAGAGGGCAGCCCGCTATCAATATTAAGAATAATCATAATAATAATTATTATTATTAGTGCCACTCCTTCTGGTGCGGAGGAGCCTGCAAGTTCTCTTTTTTTTTTCTTTTCATCTGAAAAACCCTATTTTGTCGTGAAGATAGAGTGCTTTGTTTTCAGACTAAAAATATCTTCTGTATTTTAGAGGTTTTTTTCTCCCCTTATTTAATGGGATGTTTGTTATTTTCGTTTCCTCGCTGGGCAGAGGAAATGTTAATGAGTGCCTCCTTGTGCTGCGTTTGCCTCCTCAAGCCTGCCTGAGGCTAAATCAAGAAAAGTCAATGGAGGCGTCAGTATTTTTCATGGCAATAATCCGAACTTTGGTGTTGGCTGTTATGACCCTCATGAGGTCAACACAAACAGAAAGACATCTCCAAATGAACCTTATTTTCCTCACGCACATCACTGATGAGCTGGCAGAGTATATTTGTTGTTAGCAAAACAAGCAAGCCCCATGTCGAAGGGCCTGATTCCTACCTGGTTTATGAAATTTCATCTGCCTTTATGGCACAGGGCTGAGACCTGAGTCTGGCCCACGTTTGACCGCACACTTAACTCTTCTCCCACCTGCCCCCTTTTAGGGTGCCCCTCTAAGTGTTCTAGCAAAAGTTTCTGAATTTAGTGCTTTTTTACTCCTCCTCAGCAGTAAACACTGAAAATCACAGGTCTGCTAAATAAGGAAAAGCGGTGGGGTGGCTGTGAAGTGCACAGCCCTGGTTCATCTCCTGGTGTAGCTTGGTTCCGCTGGTCCAGGAGAGCTGTGCTCCTCATCGTCTGCCAAGATGATGTGCCCATGCTCATCTAAGGATTATCTATGGTCCACGGGGCAGGTCCCACCCTCCCCTGCAGTCCTGGCTCTGCTTTGCCATTTCTAGTTGGGTTTTATGTTGACAACCCTATGGCAGTGTGAGATGAGGTCCAGTGGTGATGGTAGAGGAGCACTGGGAGATCACAACCACACAGGGACCATACCCTTGATCGTGTGCTGAGCCAGGGGAAGCTGTGCAGCCACACGTCTTTGCAGTACCGGCTACCCACATGATGAGGAGAAAGTGGCTCAGACTGTTCCATGGCTTACCTGCTCCTGCTCCTCGGAGACACCATGCTGTTCCCATGGGTGAGGCCGTGTTAAGCCCCTCCTTCACTTTCTCATCATCCACACGGATTTTTTTCTCCTGGACTCAGAGATGTGGGAAGGGCATTAGGGGTGGTGAGAGCCTGGTTTTCCACCAGCGAAACTGGGCTGGCTCATGGGAAGAGTTCCAAGCTACAGAGTCACTGCTACAGGCTGTGGGGTGGAGGAAGCGGTGGGACAAGCTTGACTTCACCTGCTGCCGGCCTCTCTCCTCCACACAAACCCAACACTCAGCGACTGCCTTCTCCTGGGTGCCTTTCAGAGGAGGAGAGGCCATAACAGAAATATTGCCTCGCTGTGGTTGTTAGTAACCAGTCACAGTCACATGGAGAACCCACCACCGCCCCTTTTCCCCATCAGGTGACATAGTCCTATTCCTCCTGTGAACTGCAACAGCTCTGTTCCTTTGAGGGGAAATGTCAGAGGAGTGCTCAGAGTGCTCCAGATTTGGAGGGGATGGCAGAAGCCTCTTTCCACATCGTATTGTAGGTACCCTCCAAAATGTGCAATAGCAACAAAAGGCATGTTTGTTTGGACACCTCTGTGGTAACCTCATTCTCAAATTCCCTATTAACTTCCTTCTGGCTGATGCCCCTAACTGGGGTTAGAGAACTCCAGATTCATAATGGGGACACGCCAAGCAGGGGTTTTTTTTCTGTATTCAGGTCCAGACCCCTTCACCTGTAAATATATACGGTTTAGTATTTCGCTCATCCAAAAATAATCTTCTCTGCCTGAACCATGGATCAGTTGTTGCCTCACTGAATAGATGGGTAGGGTTGTTGGTTTTTTTTCTCTTTAGACACATATAAATTCCCTCTAAATGTTTTATTTGCTCTCATTCAGACTGAAATCCCAAAATGTGTTCAAACCTACCTATGACAACCTGGCTAGGATTTGGCCGCATAGATGCCTTCAGACAACACCCCAGGCAGGTTCAAGGCCATGTTCCACCTAATTTAGCACTAGGGTTTCAACCCAGGTCTCCTCAGTGCTGGCACATTCCTAAAGGTAAAGGAAACAATAAATGCATTATTATAACTCATTTTGTGGACATTGTTTGTTTACTTGCTTCTTTCTTGTAACGCTTGGACAGTGATTTCCTCACCCATGGACCATGACCGTCCTTCGATGGTGGGGTGCAGGATGCTCTGCCTCTCAATAGCAATGTGTGTTTGGATCTTTGCAGTGGGGTCCATTAGGACATCACAAAGGACACCAAAGGGACATGGGACCTTTCCCTGGTCACAGCAGGGCACAAGACTGCTGCTCCCAGCCAAACCGATGTCTCCAGAGGCCTGTGTGCTGACGTCTGTCAGTTCTCAGCTAGCTGCTCTCACAACCATCATCACCGTGAAGCCATAAACTAGGCCACCGCTTACCCATTTTTAGCAATTGTATCACTCGGTGGCTACTTGATTTACCTTTTTTCAGACTTTTCCTTTTGCTTCTCCTTCCTCTAAGCTATTTCTCTTATTTTCTTCTCCCCCAGGCATCGTTGTTAACAAAGGATTTCCCCTAAGCATCCTTGCTTTCTGTTGGCTAATCTCTCCTAGCCACAGGGAACCGCAGCTTGAGTCAGTGCCGGAGTTGCGTCCCCTCTGCTCAAGATAACAACAGAGCAGCTGCCTCACATGGTAATGGGGAGCCTGCACGGCTAACCACAGAAAGGGTAATGTTAGGTCACTTCTGACGGGAGGGGACCCTCATTCAGCACATCCTCATCCTCCTCTAATTCAGCCACTTTTCCCATTTCCATTATTTAAGTCCCTGCAAGTGAGAGATGGATAATTAGGGACAGCGGGGAAGCTCGGGGGAAACAGAGAAACGTGAGAAGCAAGCAGCAGACTGTACTAATTTCTTCTTTCCAAATGTATGAGGCCCCAAACATCACTAAAAAACATATTAGATCAGGGCTAGTAGGAGCTGGGGAGTGAGCTGTGGTGTAAAGCTCTCCAGGAGCTTTCCCTTCCCCCAAAATAACTTCGGCACAACGTCACAGCTCCCGGGTACATCACTGCCTCCACACTGAGCACAACTGCTTGGTGGTCTTGGGCTGGAGATCATCAGGTCCATGGGAGGAAAGCACTGCAGAGGCTTCACATCTCTGCACTGAGAAAGGTGTGTATTTGGGAGCATGCAAAAAAATGGAGATGTTAGGTGGAGGTACATGTGTAGGTCCTATTTAGAGCTTGAGACTTGGAAGGTCCATGGGTCAGGGACTGCAGGTCCCACATGAAGTGCAGTCTGCCCTGAGACGGCATGAGGAGGACAAGGACAGGAAACAAGGCACTCTTTAAGGACAGAGGATTAAGAAGCATACATCTGGGACAGAAGTGATCCTGACACCGGTCTTTTCTTTGCTAGTGCCCCCCTACAGGATCGTAGGAATTGACTCAGTCTCCCTTCTCCTTGTGAAGGTTGTCTCTCAGGAGGGCTGGTCCCATCTGGATAGAAGACTGCCGAGAAGGGAAGATTTTTGCCCACATATCTGTTCAATCAGCAAGGCCAAAACTGGGGGGGGAAAAAAAAAAAAAGGAAAAAAGAAAAAAAAGGGGAAAAAATAATCAAAGACTGGACTTGTAGCCAGTGTTATTCATGACTGATTTTAATGAAAGTTCCCCAAGGATTGAGGAATGATATTTTAATGTCCCTGAGACATGTCCTGGGGAGGGATGGTCCTGCTGTAGGGCTACGGGGATGGGACAGGCAGCGCTGCGCTGTTCCGTGGCTCCTGATTACAGACCAGTGGATGCTGGGGAGGCGGTGGCAGCTCGCTCCCGGTACAACAGGATTTAGTTCTCCATGGATCCTTGCAGGAATGTTACAACCGAGAGAGGGAAGGATGTGGGGGGAGACGCAGGGGCATCCAGCCAACCGAACCAATGCTTCTCTGCCTGTCACCGCCGTTTCTCCCCGCTTGACACAGACGGTGGCCTCCCCGCTGACCTTCTCAAAGAAACCCCAGCCCACGCTGTGGGGGAGGATGCGGCGTCCTGGATTTCCCACCTCACACCCCCGTTTTCTGTTTTTCAGCGGTCGGGGTTGGCTGCGGGGAGGAAGGGGAGGGAAAGGCAGCAGCTCCGCTTTAATGGGTTCCTTAACGAGAAGCCTGGTAGAGGTTAGTATCCATCCCCGCGACTACCTGAAGCGTCCCGAGCCCCCTCCTGAATGAGACACCGAGGTGGGTGGGTGTGTGGGGGAGAAGGGGTGAGTAGGAGCAGGGAGAAGGGCAGACAAAAGGGATGAGCAGCGCGTGTGCCAGAGAGATCGGATCTGCCGCACGCTCCTGCCTTTCACCCACCTGCCTGCAAAGAGGGAAGGGAGACGGTCCGCCGGGAGAGCTTTGCAGGGAGGGAAAACGGACAAGGGCAGCACCTCTGGTGCGTTGCTAAAATAGGGACGCTGTGGGCGTAGCTCCCCAAATGTGGTGCTGGCTCCGGTGGGGGCATTTTTCCTCCTCCCCAGGCTCTGCATCGGTGAAGGGGAGCAGGATCCTGCAGTGCTGCTTTGCTCAGAGCCTGGAAGGCTCTCTGAAGCGATGCTAGTGGTCAGGGTGCTTGTGAAGGAGGGGGAAACCCTGAAATCTGGAGTTTTATGACCCCCACGATAAACACATGTGGACCTCTCCTTCCCACCCACTGCTTGCTCTCCAAAATCCTCCAACTCTTTCCGCAAGTTTTGCATGTAATGGATGTGCACCATTTGTCTGCTATGTCAAGTCTTGTGAGGGCAACGCAATCTCATCAAGGCACCCCCAGGTTTCTGCCAACAGTCATGCGGGAAGCTGACTGGACATCAGTTTCTACCTAAAGTTTTGGTTCCAGACACAAGGGGTCTTAAAATCATATTTATCACTTATATTTTTAACGAGGAGGCTGTCGTTGTCCAGAATAGTCATGGGGTAGGGTGTCCTACCCAGGAGCTGCAGAAAACCATGTTCAAAACACCTTTCTTTTAACTAGGGCATGAATTGGGATTTCTTCACAACTGGAGAGCTCCGACCTCCACGTAGCTAACTAGCCATCTTCTGCAAGAGCTTTACCATTTGGATAACTGATCAAACATCCACCAGGCCAGACCAAGGTGTAGACCTGCCAGTCTTAAATTTTGAAATACATACCCCAGGACATGCATCCCCTGTCACACAGGACAGCTAAAACCGTCTCCCTGCTTGTGCATATTCAGTCACACACAGAGCATAGGGACCCCACAAGGAGCAACCAAGTCTTGTCCTCATCAGGTGTTCACCTAAGACACAAAGGTCCAGACGAAGAAGTCATCTGAATTCACATCATCCGGGCTGGCCACCCCTGTTCACCCACCCTGAGAGTGCCTTATTTCTTTGTTCAGCCCCATAAACGGAGAGTTTCCCCCATCAGGCCCTGTGAGCTCTGGATGAGTTTGTCTTGTGGCCTGGTAGAGTGAAGAGAAGACCATGGAGGCTCAAAAGGCAATTCCCCAAGAGCTGCCAGGTAAGGTTCTGCTCAATCTCTGTAAAGACACCTTCCTCCCCTTAATCTGGGGACTGAACAACACACACAGAACTTTTTCCTTCTCCTTCCTCATCTTCTCTCTCTAGGTATTTGTTCAGATTGCCTGTGGTGTTTAGAACAGCTAAAATTATCTCAGTTAAATATCTCCACTCTTTTCCTTTGTTCTCTTTTTCTTTCTGGCTCTTTCCTTCCAGACAGCTGGAACACATTCTTTAGACGCTCTTTAAAAACAAAAGAAAAAAAGCCCTACCCTAAACACCCAACAGCTAAGACTCATGTAGCTTCAGTTAGGCTTTATTTAGAAACACGCATGAAACAGATGATGCGAAAAATATTAAACGATCCATCCCCTAGTCTTCATCCATAGGAAACAGGAGAGTAGTCTTACTCACCTAGTCCACCAAAGTCATCCCTTTGTGGATTACAGCTCTAGTGGGGCTGTGGAAGAAAGGTCTAAAGGGTTGTGCACTGATTTTTGGGGCATGTTTGGTACCATGAGGAAGGAACATGATAGCGCTCTCGTGCTCCAGGATTATTCCCCCCGCCTGTCCGCGTGTTCATCATAACAATATCCGTCCCTTTTTATTGACCCCTCAGCTTTGCAAACTCCCTGCCAGTCTGTTCTGGGAGAGAAAATTCTTTCCCAGCATCAAATTTGGCAGCTGCCTCATCCCTGTGCCTGACAGCATGAATCACCAGTGTTAAGTAACAAACCCATTTATGCATCAAGATACCATCACTGTCCAAGCAATCATTCTTGTGCTTTTCAATTCGAAGCCGATTACAGTGGATTCTGCCTGTACTCATCTTATTCCCCCTCCTTTGTTCCCTAATTTTCCTCCCAATAACTTCTGGATGTTTTGCAAAACAGAGAAGAACTTCAGAAGGGGGCTGGGATGCTAGGCAGAGTCAGAAGATATTTTCCAGCCCCCAAGAAGGGTTGTTTACTACTAATTTTTTGAGTTTCTGGGAAACCTCTCAGGGAATCTCACCAAAGCCTGTTTGGCATGAAAAACTGGATTGCTAATGAGGCGGTATGCCACCTGGTTTGTGTATTATTGTCTTACAAATATACTTACATACCCCCACACATTTAAAGCACCTGTTATTTTTACAAAGGTTTTCTTGGTGCTTTTTGTCTGCTGCCTTAGTACCCATTTTATTGCTCTGGTCTATTGACAGTTATTAAAAAAGTGATTCCCGAATGCGTTTGGTTTATCCTTCTGAAAATGAAGTTTTGATGGGCTGAAATGGCAGTGGGCGATCCGTCTTGAAAGAGAGATCTGGGGAAAGCATAGTGCATTGTGTATTGTGGAGGCAGAGCGGGATCTGTAAATGTCATTAAGCCTGGGAAAAGCAACAGGACTTGTACACTGAGCACGACTGCAGGATTGCAATATTCAATAACTGGCAGAAAACAAATTTATGCCGAGACTTATGTCTCTCAGGGCTTAGCTCCACGACAAAACTCTCAGGCTAAATGTTCTCCTGTGGTCTGGTCAGCCTGGGTCCATGCAGGACACAACCAAGGAGACGGCCATTGCTCTCTCTTTTCTGCACAGCCATAAAGCTCAGAAAGTTCTGACTCATATCCCTTGTTTTGTCTGATTGGAAACAAGAATTTGATGAACACAGACCTCCGCTTTTCCAAATTGCCCCATCACTCCGAGTGAAATCCATCCAAGACCTCTCAGGTCTCTCTCTTTGTATAACAGAGTCACTAGAGCAAACACTAAAACATAATTTTCTCAGAAAAGAGCGGTTCAGACTTGGCGACAAGTTAAATGTCAGGTCTGGGGCTTGTTCTCGCTGTGTCTCCCTATCAGTGAGTGTGGGGGTCTTTCACAGCAGGGCAGACTGCAAATATTCACCCCTACCTAGATAATTTCTCTTAGGCAGCAGCAGGACCACAGTCTGCATCCCTGCATCCAAGGTACCTGCTTCAGGCATGGGGGTACTGGACATAAAGACAGCAGTGCTGGTATTCATAGCTTGGATTCCTAAGAGCCAAACCTTAAATGAAAATTTTTAAAAAATGCTTCTTGACCCCCCTGCAAAGGACGGGCTAACAAACTCAGCATCTTTTAGACATCAGACTTAAGGAAGGAGAAGGAAAGGGCTACGTGACAGGCAGAGTTTGGCAGCCGGGCTTCATTAAGTCTGTTTTTCAAAGATGTATTTATCTCTCCAGAATAACAATTGAGTTATCTCAGGCCCCGTATTCCATTCTCTTTAGTACGTCCCCCCACAGCTATTGCAGCAGGTAGCAAGCACCCACAGTCCCCTTTGTGCTATTATCTCGTTCTTTCCCTAACATATTAAACTGCCATCAAAGATGAGGTTTGCAAACATAGTTTGTTGCCCACTGGGGCCTTACATTTCAGAGCTATTGCTGTTGCTGTTGCATATTCTGTAGAATTTTTTTCCAAGCAGTCCATTTTTGCTAATGGGCTCACTTGGGGGTCTGCTGAACTGCGGGGAGAATGGAGACAAGCAACCTTCCTGCTGGGAGACCTTTGCAAACCTCAAGGAACCTTTTTCAGAAATAGGAGTTCCATGTCCTTAATGAGATCGTTTTCAGAAAAGTCTGGAAAAAGAGAAAGAAGAGAAAATAGCGACAGCAAAATAGAGAAAATCACTAAAAATGTTTTTCAAGTAAACCAGAAGCCCACTCAGTGTAATGAGACAGAAAAAATTCAAGAAACCTAAAGGAGGAACGTGTGCTTTATTTGACACATCAGAGCAAAGTCAGTAGGTGAGAAGCAATAACATCTCGACCCTGCACTTGTCTGTCACTCCCTTGGTGCAGATAGCTGGGTTAAGAGTAGAGAAATGGGACAAAATTCCATCAGTGGCATGGTTTGGTGCCAGGAAGTCTGCACTGAAAACTAAGGTTTATGACGAATCTGATGTGCTGAGCTGGGTAGAGAAGGTCAGCTCTCTGCACCTCCACCGGGTTGATACCTTGACTCCCATCAAAAAAAACCAGTGAACTCAGGAAGGGATGATGAACCCACGCTGGCCCACGAAGGCCAGCTTCATGCCTCTCGACACGGCCAGACACGTCAGCTGTTGGAATAAGCTTCCAGTGGCAGCTTTCTGCACGGATGTAACGCAATAACTTTTGAAAGGTTTGCACCTGGCTGGTGCCAGACGGATGTTTTAAGAAGCACAGGCAGATCAAGCCTTGAGTGATAGGAAAACTGGAAGAATGGGAGGAGGGAAAGTGGGGACAGAGGGATCTTCTGTCATCGGACATGGCCAAAGCCTCCAACACCTGTCTGGGAGTGGTGGCTCAACCAGTTGGTTGATGGCATGAAATGACACTGCCAGCGCATCTCTGCCCACTGCGCCCACGTGGTTTAACGGGCTGACACTTTACCAATGTCTCAAGAAGCCAAGGCATGAGTACAGGGAGATGCCAGTGCAGGTGTACAAAAGAACATTGAGCTCAAAACCTAGTCTGCAACATTTTCCGTGAGTTAAAGCCTACAAAAGAGTATAAGAACAGAAAAAAAAACAATGTAGTGTTATATCACCAGATGCTTTCCTAAACTCCAGAGATTTATGGCTCAGGCACTGCACAAACCAAAGTAGGTAGTTTCATATTTGCTCACTCTTCATGGAGTTTTTTCCTTCCGTTAATCCGCTCAGTCTTCTTTCGAATGCCTGTACACTTTGGGGATCTGTAACATCCTATGGCAGGGGGTTACACAGGTAACCAGACACTGTGTGAAGAAACTCCTCCTTTTTCTTTGTTTTGAGCTTGACACTTGCTCATTTCAGCTAATAACTCTTCATCAGAAGACACAATAATAAGTCAACTGCTAATCTAACTCTCTAGATCCTATAATATCCTTTCTTTTACCCTTTCTTTTTCCAGACTGAATAAACAAGGTTTACACAGCCGTGCTCTGCGTGGAAGTGACTTTATTACCCCTTTCCACTGGTTAGGTTTTTTTTCCACATCCTTCCTGGGATGGGGGCACCAAAACAAGACAGACAGTATTCAAGATGTGAATGAAACAGTAGTTTTTGCAGGGGGAATGAGGACAGGTGAGAGAGGCCAACAAGGAAATTTGAGTATGGGGAACCAACACTCTACAGACGCCCTGGGCTGTAGGACACACAAGTGACCTGAGGAAACCACCAGAAGGAAATCAAAAGTGAAGTACCAGGCTACCTATTAGAAAGTTTCTGGCATAGAGAGGCAAAACAGGGACAGAGATGGAACCAGAGACAGTCTCATTGAGGGAAATAAGTGTCACGGGGACAGGGTATTTCTCCAGCAGGAGATCACGGTGGCTATCTGTCTCTCTTTCATGATAGTGGATAGGCTGTCAAAGCAATTTTCCCAAATCTCTGCATTTGTACGGTGCAACACTGAGCTGGATATGTGTGCGGTAGGGAGAGGTGTCCACAGCTTGGGCTCAAAAAAGCAGCATCTGCTAAAAGCCGTGATTTTGACCTGCCCACAAGGCAGCCAGAGCAGTCATCCCAACTTCATTCCGCTTTCCACTTCATTCACTCCCAAAAGCAGAGCTGCCTATGGAGCTCCAGCCCTTAAGGTCTGAATTAAGCCAGAGGGACAGGTTTATTTTCTTTCTTTTCAATGAGGGAAAGTCTAAGCTTCCAACTTCTTCCATATGACACGTTAAACTGACAACACAAGTCTTCCTTCTGAAGGCTTTGCTCATATACTTTCAGTTGTGGTTTTTCACCATCTGAATAAGCCAACTTCCCAGCAAGTCAGCTTCTCAAATTTCTAATTTAACTGCAATGTAGCACTTCCTTCAAGGCTTGTTCTTTATCAGATCCTTCACTTCATCATTTCCACCAGCATTGCTAGCGTTTGCAAAGCGGTAGCATAGCTCATCTTTCAGTAGGAATTTTGTACCCAGCTGAAGCTTGAGTATTTCCAGCAAGGCAGAGTGGGTTGTCAAATACCACAGTTCCCATGTCAGGATCATTTCTTCCTGTCTGAGGAAAGCTGGTGAGAAGCAGAACTGCTTTGGTTTCTGCAGCCACTTTCCTTGACAAGGAGAAAGCTGGTGAAGCAAAAATGGGACATCTGGAAGGGCAGAGCTAAGTCGCAAGTGAGCCAGACTTCCGCACAAGCTGACCTGGCAGGTCTCCCTTTTTGAGGGAGAAACCTGCAGATGGCTTCTTGTCGCCCACTCACTTAGAGCCAACAGGGCATGGATGATGTGGGCTCTATGGAATGACAGCTTAGCCCAGCCTCTGAGAAAACCCACCTGGAGGGGTGTTATCAGCGAAAATGTGGCTGTTAGAATTATTCCTATCTTGTGTATTTATCGGCCACAGCCATTCTCATTCGAAGATCTTTGATAATTGTTGACCTTATCAGTCTCTGATAGTTGATGTCTGGGCCAGGTGTTTAAACATACGTTTAAGCGTTGGTGATAGATCCAGAGACAGACGCTGAACGACCAGGTGGAGACGTTCCTTCCAACTTCTTGAATATGGCACAAGGGGAATGGACTGCAGCCACATCACATGATCCCCTATGGATCGTCTCCCTGTGACATTTTCAGAGAGAGAGAGAGAACTGGACTAAATGGATCATTGATCTGACCTAGGAGGGGCACATTTTATTTTCCTAGATGCCGGGTGCTTTTTAAGAAGCCCAAGAGCATTCAGCCCATCGTCACAGGGCTGAACGATGTGAGATGGGTCATGAAGAAAGTCTACAGTCCTCTGGAGTAGGAGCTGTGGGACAGCTGGTATAGACTAAGGTATCGCAAATAGTACTGGATGTGTATATTTAGGAAAGCTGAACGGAGTTCTTGTTGTGGGACTGTATTTGAGATGAAAGGCATGGTTCAATTGCCTGCAGGACAGTAGGCAGGTCAAACTGCACCCAAATCCCAAAGACTTTAGGGGTCTTCCTACCTTGGGTGTCACTAGTCCCTGGCTGCTTTGTTTGTAGGGGCACTGCTTCTGCACAGCAGATTAGGAAGGGAGGCTGGGACAGTAGTGAACTCAGGAGAAACAATTAGAATGTCCCGGAGAAAATCACAGAATAGTCTCTCTGCTGTATTCTCCCAGCACCTAGCAATCTGTAGATTAAAGGCTTCTCACACTGGGGAAGAAGAAAGGTTTTAGGGCAACCTGTGTGTAACACTTTCTGATGAAGCTCACTTTCTGCATTTCTCTCGTCGCTTCTGAAACCCTTTGTAGTTCAGCCATGCACAAAGTCCCATGGAACACCTGGAGAGGAGAAGACTCAGGGTGATCTCATCAATGTATATAAGTATCTGAAGGAAGGGGTAAAGAAGATGGAGTCAGGCTCTTTTCGCTGGTCCCCAGCGACAGGACAAGAGTCAAGTGTCCAGCAAGCCAGTTTGAATGGTAAAAATCTGAAAGATAATTATGTTCCAACAGGTTTTATGAAAATTGGTGCAACAACAAAGCTGAAGTAGCTCAGCTGGGAGAGCGTTAGACTGAAGATCTAAAGGTCCCTGGTTCAAGCCCGGGCTTCAGCATCCATTTTCCTCTAGTTTTCTGTGGCCAGCGCTGGGCTCCCCTGTACAAGAAAGACAGGAACATACAGGATAGAGTCCAGCAAGGTGCCATGATGATGACGAAGGGTCTATAGCATCTCTGCTATGAGGAAAGGCTAAGAGCGCTGGGACTGTTCAGCCTGGAGAAGAGAAGGCTCAGGAGGTATCCTATCGATGTACATCAATATCTGAAAGAAGGGTGCAAAGAGTACAGAGGCAGTGTCTTTAGAGTGGTTGCCAGAGACAGGACAAGAGTCAATGGGCACAAACTGAAACATAGGAGGTTCCCTCTGAACATCAGGGAACACTTTTTACTATGAGGGTGACTGAGCACTGGCATAGGTTGCACAGAGAGGTCTTGGAGTCTCCGTCCTTGCAGATATTCAAAAGCTGCCCTGACATGGTCCTGGGCACCTGGCTCTGGGTATGGCCCTGCTTGAGCAATGGGATGGACCAGATGACCTCCACAGCTCACTTCCAACCTCAACCATTCTGAGTCTATGAAACAGTGACACAGTTTTACAATTCAAGGGCTTTAGCAAAAATAATGTTATAAAGGGGTTTTTTTGTTCCCTCAACCTTGAGCTGCCAGTTCCTAGTCGGTGTGTCATGGACCGCCCTGTAAAAATGTTGACCCATTGGTGTATAGGGCCATGCAGGAAATCAAAACTGTGTTTTGGGAAAAGGAAAAATACCCTATCAAAAAAGAGTTAATTTTGGTCTGTTCCTGAAGCAAGTTGTCTCCCTAAAATTTGTATTTGTCCAGGCTAAAGAGTTCTGGTGTGTCTACCTGTTGCTCACAGGGAAACAGCTCCAGTTCTCTGATGAAGCTTTCTACCCTTTCCTGAACCTTTTCTACTCTTACACTGACCTTTATAAAATTATAATATTCAATGTGCGGACACCGCAAAACTGAGTAACTGTGTTTTGTGTTCTGCTCTCCATCCCTTTCTGACTAATTCCTGATCTGTGGAGTCCTTCAGGCAAACAGCAGAGACAAGACCTCAATTGCCAATTGTCAAAAAAAAAAGAAGTGAGAAGCAGCGAACCTTTAGCTATTGATTTCTCAAAGATCAACCCCAATACTCATCCGGTCTCTCCTCCATAATAGGGCAGAGACCTCTTCTTTCTCCCTTTCATTCTGATGGTGGTCTTTAATCTGTGGGTGTAACCCTATCAGATCCTGCAGCACTTCCAGGAGATGACTCCCCTGATCAGGATGCGTGTGTAAGTCAATGACATCATGACCTGCTTAAGCCTTGAAGAGATACCATGGGTCCTGCTGGGCAAATGCTTCTATCAACATTCACCACCCACTAGCAGGTGGGGCCAGAACATGCATTGCCCTCCTGCATAGCTCAGGAAACCTGAGCAACATGATCTAGTTAGAATCATAGAATCATAAAATCGTCTAGGTTGGAAAGGACCTTTAGGATCATGGAGTCCAGCTATCAACATAACACTGCCAAGTTACCACTAAACTATGTCCCTCAGCACCATGTCTACCTGTCTTTTAAATAACTCCAAGGATGGTGATTCCATCGCTTTCCCGGACAGCCTGTTCCAATGTTTGACAACCTTTTCAGTGAAGAAATTTTTCCTGATATCCAATCTAAACCTCCCCTGGTGCAACTTGAGGCCATTTCTCTTGTCTTATCACTTGTTACCACCCAGTGATAGGACAAGAGGTAATGGGCACAGACTTGACCATAGGAAGTTCCGTCTAAACATGAAGAGGAACTTCCTTACTCGTAGGGTGGCAGAGCACTAGAAGAGGCTGCCCAGAGAGGTGGTGGAGTCTCCAACTCTGGAGACATTCCAAACCTGCCTGGACGCCATTCTATGCAACCTGCTCTAGATGGCTCTGCTCTGGCAGGGGGGTTGGACTAAATATCTCCAGAGGTCCCTTCCAACAACTGTGACTCTGTGATTCTGTGTGATTCTGTGAACCCCACCTCACTAAAACCTCCTCTCAGGTAGTTGTAGAGAGCGAGAAGGTCTCCCCTCAGCCTCCTTTTCTCCAGGCTAAACAACCCCAGTTCCCTCAGCTGCTCCTCAGAAGACTTGTGCTCCAGACCCTTCACCAGCTTCGTTGCCCTTCTCTGGACATGTTCCAGCACCTCAATGTCTTTCTTGGAGTGAGGGGCCCAAAACTGAACACAGTATTCCAGGTGGGGCCTCACCAGGGCCAACTACAGGGGGATGATCACTGCCCTAGTCCTGCTGACCACGCTATTCCTGATACAGGTCGGGATGCTGTTGGTTTTCTTGTCCACCTGGGTACACTGCTGGCTCATATTCAGCTGGCTGTGGACCAACACCCCCTTTTCTGCCAGGCAGCTTTCCAGTCGCTCTTCCCCAAGCCTGGAGCACTGCATGGGGTTGTTGTGACCCAGCACTTGGCCTTGTAGCTGAAGATGTCCTGCTGATTGCAGGCAGGTTGGACTAGATGACCTTTAAAGGTCCTTTCCAACCCAAACTATTCTGTGATTCTTTGATTCTATATAACAGCCACTCACCCATCACCACCCTTTGCAGATCTGATGTACTCAGGCAGGATCCTCTGGCCCAAGGATGCACCAAGTAGAAAATGCCTTACCTTTGACCCTTTACTCCTCCTGTCTGTGTCTGCATCTAAATTGGGAATAAGCTTCCTGGTCCCCTAATTGGATGAAAGTAGGTCAGAGTCCCCTGTGTGGTCCATATGCAGGATTAAATTATGTCAAATTTGGTATATGTCTGGGACTTCATTTTGTTATGAAAACAGACCTCAGGCAGTCGCGTGTGCACATCCCAGGCATCGCCCGCAGGTTTAAGAACAACTTACACACTGCGGCTGTGCTGAACTGCTCTGACCTCTTCTACCACACTGCAGAAATGCAGCCTTGGGCGCTAAGGGCAGAAGCAAATCAGATACCAGAGGCACAGATCATGAGTCAGAGAGCAGTGGGATGGCGCAGGCTTAGCGTTCAAGCCGTTTTGCTAAACAATATTTTCAGCTGGTGCTAGACTCATGGCTTAGCAAGTGTGCTGGAAATCTAAATAAGGCCAATGCTTGGGCTTGAGCTCCGCCTGGTGCTCCTCCACACTGCCTAGATGTGTCAACTCATGCCCTTCCAGGCAATGTCCGGACACAATTCAGGGGATAGCAGGGGACAGAAACCATTCCCAAGAGGTGGTTTGGACTTAATTAATCTATTTTTACTGAGGCAGCGTGAGGAAAAGGTTTTAGCACCATGACAGATATGCCCTACTAGATGGTCCCATTGAGCAGGACAGACCATTTGCGTTTGCTTTTGGCACTGTAACTCTATCTGTAATAGAGGAGTTGGTATTTCCTCCTTACTGCCTCCTGCCTCCTCACCTCGGGCAGCCTAGAAGGGCCTGCCACAACGAAGGCAAGCATTGGAGTAAAGCTTTATTATGGGTTGTTGAACAGATAACCACAGCCAGCTGAGGAAATCCCCTGAACATAAAACAGTCAAAAGGTGAGAGAGATTTTTAGGGCTGGAAGAGGTTTTGGGTGGGATATCATGTGCGTTTGCCCTGTTCTTATTCCTTTCTGCGTATCTTTTCATGGACAGTAGTGGAGGATGTGTGGTCTAAGCTGGCACTGTTGTTCACACGGAGGTGTTACTGACTGCTGGGCTTGCTCACCTCTCACATGGCTGCAGTCCAGCACAAGGAGGTAGCTGCACTCAAATTGTTTTGAAGCCTAATCACAGCTGTGGGAAGGCAAAGCGAAGGCTCCCACTGACCACAGAATCACAGAATCACTGGGGTTGGAAGGGACATCTGGAGATCATCTGGTCCAATGCCCCTGCCAGAGCAGGTTCACCTAGAGCAGGTGGCACAGGAGCACATCCAGTTGGGTTTTGAATATCTCCAGAGAAGGAGACTCCACAACCTCTCTGGGAAGTCTGTTCTAGGGTTCTGGCATCCTCAGAGTAAAGAAGTTTCTCCTCCTGTTGAGACAGAATTTTCTGTGTTCCTGTTTGTGCCCGTTGCCCCTTGTCCTGTCTCTGGGCACCACTGAAAAGAGTCTGACCCCATCCTCCTAAGACTCGCCTTTTAGATATTGATAAGCATTGATGAGATCCCCTCTCAGTCTTCTCTTCTCCAGGTTATATAGCCCCAGGTCTCTCAGCCTTTCCTCATCAGAGAGATGCTCCAGTCCCCTGATCATCTTCGTAGCCCTCCACTGGACTCCCTCCAGTAGTTCCTTGTCTTTCTTGAACTGGGGAGCCCAGAACTGGAGACAGTGCTCCAGATGCGGCCTCACCAGGGCATGGTCCTAATGCTGGAGTTCAGGGCAATGTAGCCTTCCAACTGCTGTGAGCTGAGCCACCTGCCTTAAACCTGAATCAGAGACATCTTCAGGAGTCACATCATACCTCTGGACTGTAGCTTGAGTATACATGATCCTTGGGATATCTTGTATGCACAAAATACAGTCCAATCTATTCTTTTGCCACATCTTCCCCCTTCAGTTCTTGCAGAGCGGTAACTGAGTGCCCATACACCTCCCCAGATGAGGAGACTCATAATTAAAAAATAACATTCAGCAGAGAAATGACTGGATGAAGAATACGTTGCAGCAAGATTTCTTATGTAGGTATCAGCCCGCTGGACTCCCTCCAGTAGTTCCTTGTCTTTCTTGAACTGGGGAGCCCAGAACTGGAGACAGTGCTCCAGATGTGGCCTCACCAGGGCAAAGTAAAGGGGGAGGATGACCTCCCTCGACCTGCTGGCAACCGTCTTTTAATGCACCCACCCTCTTTTTAATGCACTGACGCTAGTAATCAGGCCCAAATGTTCACATTGCAGGACATAAAGAAATCCCCAGAGACCATAACGCAGTGCAGCTAGAAGCGATGAGAGCCGCTTATTTGTCTGCTCCTTCTCCTGATGACCTGGTCCCCTCCCTGGCTGAAACAGCTTTGAGTCAAACCTCGGTGCCAAAAGTTGCCAAGTTTCCCCTGTGTTTGGCTCAAAGAAGGGTTAAAAGCGGCCCCGGTGCGTGGTGGTTCTTGCCGGGAGGCAGCGAGGGAAGGCACAGGATGAATAACGGTGGTGGGCGGCAGGCAGCGTGGGGGCGGCTGCCCTGCCAGCACCTTCCTCCAGCCCACACATATGCAGCTCCCTCTTCTCACCCCCGTTCAGGTCCCTTCGGCACCGGGGCCCCCACATTGATCAGTCAGCGCGTGTCGAACCCCGATAACCCTCTCTTCCTGAGCACAGCGCTGCTCCAGCCCGCAGCTCTCCCCCACAAACGCTCACAGCTCTGACAGTGCCCTTCAGCTCTGATTTTCTGCTTTTTCTAGTGATTTCTGCCTCTTTCTCTTAGTGCTTTCAGTCCTGATTTGCTGCTGCTGTCTTTCGGCCCCGTCCTCATGACACCTCTCTCCACCTTTCCCACCAAGAGCGCTGGCACGGGTCGGTCCGCACACATCCATTCTGACCGCACAGCTATATCTCACTGCTGCTGAGATGCAGGAGCTTGCACTGAAAGATCAGGCAGCTAAGTAAGTGGGAAATCCTCAGCAGGAGCTTAAAACCNGGGGGGGAAGAAAACCAAAACCAAAAAACACAACAAACAACCAAAAAAGGGTAAACAGGAAAAAAAACCCCTGCAAGACGTGGTGCCTGTAGGAGCATGGCTAGGTCTGTTAGTAGACCTGGGAAAGTTCCCACTGCAACTGCTGAATGCAGATCACACCAGGGGTTACTGCACGTGCTGTGCTTGCTCGGTTGCGTTTTATGGGGTCAGACGGAAAACCCCCAACTCTCTGACTTGCAGTCGCTGTGAATCACTGCTGCAGTGTCATTATAGCTGCTCTGACGATAAGATCACGGGGCCAGGCACGCACGTTGCCAGCATCGCCTTCTCTGCTTTGCTGATTGCTTTTGTGATAGTTTGCATTCCCATGGAGTCCTTCTGCTATTGCCTTCTTTTTATGTTCTTGTAGGACCTACTGTGATAGACAGGCTAATTGGATTGCATGTCTGCTTTTTCCCTTGCTCTGTTGATGGCTAGCTTGAGGAGAGGGCAGTTCTTTTATTCATGCCTCAGTTTTACCCATCTGAAAATTGGGCGAAGTACTCCAGAGTCCTTTTTGAAAGTGCTCTGAGATCTGCCAGAGAGAGCTAGCCGTGATGGAGATAGTGGCAGACAGCACACACAGACAATAAAAGGCATTGCCAGCCCTGAAGATTAATTTTCTAAATTACATGACAGCTACAAGATGAGGAGAAGAAGGGATTATTATTTACATGCCATGGGAGCAATAATCCTGCGATTACTACTCCAGGCATAAAGATGTTAAGGCTTGGTTTGTGCTGCAGTGCAGAGTTCTCGGAGGTGTAGCAGCACCGCGCCGTGAGCAGGCAGCTTGTGTGCGGTCATAAAGGTAACACATGATTTTGTGCACCTGTGTAGAGTCCAGACCGTGATGCAGACCACCCTTGCTCGCGTTAAGAGATGCATCCTGCAGTCCTTCCATCGGCGGGTGCGCGGGAGCTGCCGTCCAGACCCTCTGACAGCAGATTTGCCCTGCACATATTCAGCCCTGCCCTTTCTCAGCCCATCTGAGCTGAGGTTGGCCTTTGACTTCTTGGCAGCTGAAGTCTGAATCACGCTCTAAGGCACCGAGTCCCTCCCCAGAGGGAGCCTGGGCTAACCAAGGTCTTTCTTGCATTAGAATCCTAAAGTTGAAGAGAAGTTCTGCCCCAAAGGGCCTCAGGCAGCAGGCCATGACCTGGGAGTCAAGCTTTGGCCATCCATAGGGGAGTCCAGCTGTTCCTTAGAGCTCAGCTGAACAGTCAGCTTTTCCAAAAACTGAGCTTAGAGCTGCAAATCCAACCCTGCTGCCTTTTGCAGTGGGACCTGCTTGGATTTTGAAAGGCACAGGGTCCTAGTTCACCTGGTGAACATGGTGTTGTGCATGACTTACATAGTGTTGGTCTTTTGATAGCAGATCACAGGATGACAGAATGGTAGGCGTTAGAAGGGACCTTTGGACATCATCTAGTCCAACATCCCCTGCCAAAGCAGGTTGGACAGGATCGCATCCATAGAATCATAGAACCCCCTAGGTTGGAAGAGACCTTTAAGATCATCGAGTACAACCACCAACCTAACACTGCCAAAACCACCACTAACCCATGTCCCTCAGCACCACATCTACATGTCTTTTAAATGCCTCCAGGGATGGCGATTCCACCAGTTCCTGGGGCAGCCTGTTCCAATGCTTGACAACCCTTTTGGTGAAGAAATTTTTCCTAAGGTCCAATCTAAACCTCCCCTGGCACATCTTGAGGCTGTTTCCTTTTGCCCTATCACTTGTTGCTTGAGAGACGAGATCAACCCCCACCTCTCTACGACCTCCTTTCAGGCAGTTGTAGGGAGCGATAAGGTCTCCCCTCAGCCTCCTTTTCTCCAGGCTCATTTTGAATATCTCCAGAGAAAGAGACTCCACAGCCTCTCTGGACAGCCTGTTCCAGTGCTCTTTCACCATCAAAGTAAAGAAGTTTTTCCTCATGTTGAGGTGGAATTTCCCGTGTTCCAGTTTGTGCCCGTTGCCCCTTGTCCTGTCGCAGGGCACCACTGAAAAGAGTCTGGCCCCATCCTATTGACACCCGCCTTCTAGATATTGATTGGTGTTGATGAGATCCCCTCTCGGTCTTCTTGTCTCCAGACTAAACAGCCCCAGGTCTCTCAGCCTTTCCTCAACAGAGAGATGCTCTCTCTTCATATCTCTCCTAGATATAAGGATCAGGGCAGTTCCTCCGTTCAGGTCACCCAGCAAGCCCCTGGAAAATGTAGAGTTAGGATTTTTTCTCTCTGTCTAAACAGTGTCCTAAAATGGGGTTTGATGATGTGTTATGCCAAAACAAAACAAAACAAAA
>VYXH01003522.1:76714-103154 GCA_013397275.1 Burhinus bistriatus | reverse complement strand
TCAGTATAACCAGCCGAGATAAAAATCAACTCCTTTGCAATTTCAGTGCTTCCCTGGGGAAAGACCGGTTAGCTCAGGGTTTGGAGGGGCAGTCGCCTTTCCCCACTGAACAGATTAGCACCCATCCTGGTATTTCTGGAGCAGATGTGAGGTACCCGCACACAATATAGCCCCACCATGTGCTCAGGCAACACAAATCACCTGGGCTTTGTTACAGATCGCCCTTCACAGGCACACAGCTCTTGCTGCTCTGCTCATGCGTCTGAGCACTTCGCTTGTTAAACTTTCCATAGCTGTACCAACACAACCCTTAGGGAAGGGTCTTGGCGTCTAGGAAATATAGATCCTGAGCCACTGATAACTCTCTGGAACTGAAATCGCTCCAGGAGACGAGCTTCTAAAACCAGGTTTTCAGCTCTCTCGATCCTGGCCAGCACTAGCCAGGAAAAACGAAAAAAACGTTTGTTTCTAGCTCAGGACCAAGTCCTCCCCAAATTCATGGACAGCATGTGGTCACCCACCAAGATGAGGGAGTTTTTCTTTTCCTCCAGTCTTCTCAGTTGTGGCTGAGAAGTGGCAATACAGAAAATCTTTTGCCTGCCAGCCCTGTAAAGGTTCCTGCGTTGGTGCGTGACAGGGGAAACACGGTGACACAGCACGGCAGGGCTGCTGGAGCCTGGAGCTGCATGCTGAGACCTTCCCAAAGATGATTTTCCAGGGGAGCAGGATCTGACATCAAGACACCGTACCTCTAGAAACTTGATTTACCAGCTTGTGCATGTGCCGATAAGGAATCCAAGTGACACACGTGGGAAGCAGATGCCAGCATCCCTGGCACGACCCGTGAGAACCTCAGCTATGAGTGGTGGTGTGGGAAGTGAGCCATGACTTCCCCAGGTGGGTCAAACATGTCCTCTTGGAGAAGATCGAAAATAAAAAAGGCAAAAAAAAAAAAAAAAAAAGGAAAAAGAGGANTAAAAAAGTTATTTTAGATGTTGAAAACCCTACTCCTCTGATTTTCAGACCATACTGATAGTAAATAAGTTTTCCTGTAGGTCTAATTTATTTCCAAAATCCCAAAAAAAAAAAAAAAAAAAAAAAAAGGAGACAGGAGATGTCAGGAGAAGGAGATAAAACACCACAAACATCTCAACATCTGCAAATATGCCTGTAGCCATCTGCAGCATTAATCCTTCAGCAGTGCTGGGGGGATTTGTCCAACTCCAGAGCTGGCGGCTGTCTGGATAAATAGTTAAGAGCTGGCCTTACACCCTGTAGCCAAGTCAAGCAGTGTTTGCAAATATGGAAGAGAGTTTTCCTGAGGAATATGCAATAGGTTCATTAATCTAAATGAGCTAAACTTCCCGGACCATCCGTCCCCCTCTACACCACATCGGTAAGGATGCTGGCACACCTCTTCGAGTCCCCCTTGCCTCCCCCTTCTCCCATCTTCGTACTCCCACATCAGGTTCAGTCCACAAAGTCCTTCTCAAAATGCAACCCATGATATTTCACAGGATCCCCTCCGTCCTCCTCTCAGCTCCTGCGGGCAGAGCTTGCTTTCCCCTCCAGGTGAACTTTTCCCTCGCTGCCGTTCAGGCTGGCTCCCTCTTGCAGGTGGGTGTACTCAGCTGGGAGCTGCCAGGCCAGCCGAGCTGAGCGGGTGGGCGACACAGACAGCGAGCAAGTCAGTGCTCTGGAAATGTGTTACTAGTTATTCCTATTCCCTGCTGGAGGGTTTCTGCCATCACTCCCAGCGACCATGACTTCCCTACCGTGTGTGTCCCCCCACCCCGTGGCAGCCTCCTTTCCTAGCACAAGGGCACCAGAAGTCTTAGCAACCACTAACAGGTCCCATCAGCCAACCGTTATCAAAATTGTCAAGGCAAAGTTTTAACTGCTTTAGACAAAATCCTCATGGTCAGGTGCATGAGGGCTGTTAAACATGGTAGCACCAAGGCAACCGGCAGCTGAAGAAGTCCCAGCACCTCTAGCATTGGGAACTGGGATAACCAAAGGAAAGGTTCTTCCACAGCTCCCTGTTCTACAGCTTTTCTCAAATCACCCTCTGCTGACCAACCCGAGGTTTGATGGAACTGTGGCCTTACTCAGTACTGTCATTCTTCAGTTCTGCTGATACAGCCGAAATCATCTCTGGACCCAGGCTGCAAAGTCAAAGTTGTCTCTCTCAGTGTTTTGTTACCGGTTGGAGAGCTGGAATGGCTGGAGAACAAAACGTCATTGTTCCCTAGTGAATAATGCAACCAAGGTGGGAACAAGTGTTGTTTCTCACTTTGGTCTCCCTAGAGATAACTGGCTGGAGGTGAAGAACAAGGTCAGAGCTACCTCCTTCACCATTCCACTTGTTCATGGGATCTGACTCCCTCCTGACAGCTGGTTTTAGCCAGAATTATACCTATTCTGTAGAGATGGAGATCCCTTGATGTAACCCACACTTCTGCCCCATGTCTGTCATGGTCATGGGCTGATGCTACTGACAGTCAGGCATGATAGTCTCTGCTAAGCAAGACCAAAAATTTATAGACAATGACATCCAGTGTTGGTCCTACCTTCCCATATCCTCTAGGCTGTTGTTCTCCAGATCCTTCATCTTTGCCAAGGAGGGTTGACAGGCTTCACATGACGTTAATTAATTTACGGAAGCTGGCACTGCTGGATGCCTTAAAGGTAAGCAAGCAGTGCCCGAAGAGAGTTTTGGTTTACAATCTCAAAAGTAGAGGAACAAAACAACTCCAAAAGCAGGTTAAAACCCAGGTGCTTCCCTAGTTTGTGTGGCTTGTACAATATCTCAGTTTTCTTTAAAAAAAAAAAAAATTTACTCAGGAGAAGGAGGATGAAGAAGAGAAGGTTTTGATTCATCATTGATTCATTCCTCAAGAGGACTGTGAAGCAAAATGAAAATTAAGGGTAGGAATATTGTTCCCAGCCGCCACATGTGGTACAACCCCTTTCCCAGGAGATCCTACAGTGCTTTTCTGGCAACTGTTGCCCTTCCCGAAGGACAGCAAAGAACTTGCTGGGAGCTTCTCTATTCTGGTGGGTAGAAACCTTTGAATTTACAGCTAGCACACATCCTTAACCAGTTCAGACCCGTTCCCCTAACGTTGCCTCCTAGCTCAACCACATATTCTTCATCCTTGGTGTTTATCTCCTCCAGATACACACACACAACACTAAATCTCTCCTAGCCTTTGCCAGGAAAGGCAAAATGTTCCAAGTTTTCTTCCTCTCTGTTTATGTGATAAGCTCTCACTTTCCAGATGAATCCCAAAGCCCTTCTCAGACATTTAAAATGGTCTGTATCAATGATGACCCAGGCTTCTGTACTCTCTTCCATTATCTCTAGTCTACAATCCTCTTTCTTACAATGTTTCCGCATTATTTACCTCATCTTTCATTGTTTTTCTGAGGTGAGTTGTCCTCTTCTTCCCTACCTCTCCCCCGTCCCCATTTCCAATAAAATTGGAGGTAAATTCACCCGAAAGTCATAGCAGTGCCTAAGAAACAGACTCCTGAGCACAACGCAGTGACGCTGATGCCGGCATTATGAAGGCTGCGTTTTCCTGGATAGCATGACTGTTCGTAGTTCTTGCAAATAAAAGGAATTAGAGAAAAAGAGGACTTGAGAGGTGTGTGAGTAATACAGCATCATCCGTAGGGACACGTGCTGGGATAACACGCAAAAACAAGCTGAGAACACAGAGTACCTTCACCTGCAAGTTAACTCTCACCACACTTGGGGAAGGTAAGGGAAGGCAGGTGTCACTGTTCCGTCTAGGGAAACTGAGGCACCAGCATGCAATTTGCACGGATAATTCAGTTGGTTTGACAGAGAGCTTAAACTAAGGCTGTTTATGCTTTTTGGTGGGTTGCAGGTCTCTGAATTGTTCAGTAAAACTTAATTTAATTGCATAACAGGAAGACACGACTATGAAATCCATCAATTACTTGGTGAAAGGAACCAGACCAATTGGGTGTTCCAGTACGTTTGGACTTGTCCATCATGCCCTGAACTTTTCTTTTCCTGACCTCACTGCTCTCGCCCTCATTAACAGCAAAGCCTCATCTCCTTCTTGCAGCCAAATATGACCAAGTCTTGGTTCTAGATCTTCTGTGGGTCGCCCTTGAGTCTGGTCTGGGACCATCTGAGCAAGGCTGAACACGAAAAGCACCCTGCATCCCAAGGACACTGTCAGAGCAAAGTGATCTCCGTTTGCACAGAGCTGGCAACTGTTCCACCCGCTGACTTTCCCACCTCCAAAGAAGTCTGCAGCTCAGCGAGGGGAACAAACATACCATAGAAGGGAAGCGATCTCTGCCAAGCACTGCAGAAATGGGACACAGATGGTGTCTTAAACGAGAACGGAAGTTTATTTGGGGGCTCTGCGCGTGACGTAGCATTGCAGATCTTGCAACAGATGACAGACACTAGGATTTCAGAGCAGGTGATGAGATAATTTTGCAGCAGTCTCTGTCCACAGAGTTATTAACTTGTCAGGAAAAAAAAAAAAAAAANTTGCCACAACGTTATTAACTTGTAAGGAAAAAAAAAAAAAAAAAAAAGAACAGAAAAAATTGGACTCAATAAAGAGTTTTGTAATGATAGGAACGTATAAACTTGCTTTTATTTATATGTAGGTCTGGTTCTTCTGATACCCTAATCTTAACCACAGCTGTTTGTTGGCTGGTTGGTCGGCCCGTATGGTGGTGCTGATTGGCCAGGTGGCCACTGCTAATGGAAATATATGAGGATGACACTAGCCTTGCTTTTCTCTGCTGTAGACGTAAACTTGTGTCTTTCTCCTCTACACACAGAATGGTTGGAAGGGACATCTGGAGGTCATCAGGTCCAACACCCTGCTCTAGCAGAGCCACCTAGAGCCAGTTGCCCAGGACCACATCCAGGTGGCTTTTGACTATTTCTAAGAAGGGAGACTCCACAACCTCTCAGGGCAACCAGTCCCAGGTCTCTCATCCTCTCTTCATATAAGAGATGTTCTAGTCCGTTCATCATCTTCCTGGCCTTTTGCTGGACTCTCTTCAGGAGCTCCATGTCTCTCATATACTGAAAAGCCCAGTGCTGGGCACAAAAAGCTGGAGGAAAACACTGCTGAAGCCCGGGCTTGAACCAGGGACCTTTAGATCTTCAGTCTAACGCTCTCCCAGCTGAGCTACTTCAGCCCTGCTGGATTGTAAATTTTCACAAAATCTGTTGCAGCATAATTATCTTTGAGCCTTTTCAGGTGAGGATAGTTGACATTAGCTTGTGACTCAAAGAAGGTGTTTCAAGGACCAAGATACAGACAGACTGGGCTCAAAAGCAATGGTCCGAGGCACCAACACAGCCTCTTAGTCAATGTACGTGACCTCTGTATATGTGTATGGCTTTAATAATAATATGACACTGGAGGATGTCTAGAAGTAGGGCAGGGAAACAAAACGGGTGTTCTTGAAGGGCTGACAAAGGAGTGCGGTTACCTCGAGATTAGACAAGGGCTGTTTCGCTCACAGATCATTGCAAGGGAAATGAGGAGATGGAGCTTGGTCTCTATAGTTACAAAGCTACTGATGAGGCAGCTGAATGTGACGTGACAAGGGTGAGGGAGGTTGAAGAGAAAGACCAACTGATTGTAGGGAGGGCTCAGGAGATGAATGGGAAGAGAATAAAAGGGACGATCAAACACAGACTGCTCTCTCTGTGCTCCTGGTGTTAAAGACACCGTCTCGCCTCATTCCTCAGACCCTCTTCCTTTTCAACACTGTTTAAGACGTCAGACTTGGATACCCGTTGCGTTGACTAATGTGGTTCTTGTCCACAGGGTTAGGCTCGTCTGGGGTGTCACAGCCATTCCTTGGTCCTCGGCACACGCTGCTGATTGCAGAGTAGGGATCAGACCTGAGTGGAGCACAGAGGTGTTTGCATCCCTGTCAATAAACCGAATAACAGCATCAGAGAAAACGTGCTGGTTGCATTTCCAGACTGGTCTGACGTATCCAAAATACCAAACCCCTTCCTCTTTAGGGAGAGGTTTGAGTGTGCTGTTAAGAAATAAGCAAGCAGGGCTCCATATCATAAACACACGGAAAGACTAAGCTCCACATCATCAAACACAGCTAAAATCTGCAGTTAAACAGCAACCCTGATCTGAGGACCATCCAAGAGCATTGGCATAGAACAGACATTTCTAATATCTTTTCACAGAGCCCACTGAAGGATCTGGAATCATCCATGGAGCCTGGCTAATCTTTTCACATCAATCTGTCTCTCTCCAGCTAGGGAACAGGAGCCAGGCATATTCATGCAATGATCTGGGAGATGTTTGCCCAGCCCACCAACTTATTCTACAAATAGAGGACTTTCGCTCCCAGGACAGACAATCTACCATCTTACACCAGCTCCAAATTCACATCTCCCCAAAATACATATGTGAAATGCACAGTAAGTTTTCCATGTCTGCTAAAAAACCGGTAGTGAAAGGTGTCAAAAATACATTTAATCTGGATTTGAATATTCAGCTTGACAGCAGCAGATATTTCCTCACAGAGATTTATTAGATAACTGTTCCTGATATCTAGGGCTCCCAAACTAGGCTGTGGAACCTCTTGCAATATCCAGCCATCAGGATCATACCCTAAGTGGGCTTCCTTTCTGCAAAACTCCTTCCACCCTTGGGTCCCAATGGTGATCCTACTCGTGACCACTGAGGAGCTGATCACACATGCACGGCTGAGGGTCTCAGCATCTCTGTGCTTATGAGGTGAGGAACTTTTTGGACAGCTGAGCACCGCTGCAGAGTTTCTGCCTCTTGTCCATTTACATTTACAAATTGTCTCCTATATGTGACCTAGAAACATGCCAGATCTACCTCTTGATGGTGCCAAGAACAGGTATACCTAACAAATCCAAGCCATTGCTAAAGACTATGGCTACCAGACAACCCAACCCAAACCCCGTAACTCTGTTATATTTTGTGTCTGGTAGAGATGCTGATACAAGAGGAACCTAGAATATCGCTCAGGGATTTAGAGCCACAGAAGAGTGTGTAGGTCTCAGCCCTGAAGTGGAAATGAGCAATCCTTGTTATCTATCCAACTCAATGTCTCTCTCACCTCCACGTGGACCTCAGGATCCATAAGAAGAAAGTAGTTGGGGATCATCCCCAGTAAGTCTTTCCAATTGTCCATGAAGGAGGATGAGGAGGAAATCTTGCAATCTGCCCCCTGCAAAATCATCCACAAAACAAGGCTGTATGTTCAGAGCGGGTCTGGTTATATTTATCCACACAAGATGCTTACAGGAGCAATTTCTTGAGCTCGGTGACTAAGGATCCTGCAAATACAGCTTGGATCAGCCTGCAGGAACAGAAGACTCTTTCTGGTATATTTTTCCTCATTTGGATGCTGAAGGAAGTGAGAAAAAGGATTGCACAGCCAGATGATTTATTAGATGATTATTGTGGGGTCCATTATAAGTGTTTACTTGTACGTAAAGCTTTGCTTTGAAGGGTTACTAATATCTGGAGTGTGGACCTGCTACAGGTTTATTTTTTCTTTAAAGAAAGTTTTGAAACATCAGTGCCTCTGATTCTGTTGGAAGAGCATTGTTTTGCTCTTCCCTTAAGAGCTGTGAGCTATTTAGCATTACCAGCACTGATGATAATCTCCAAATTCCTAGAAGGCCTGAAGGGGACATCAGTATGACAGGTAACAAAGACCACAAGAGAAGACCTGATGAGCCTGGCAGGACTTTTTTCTGCAAACCCCAGCAATTTGGAAAAGGTTCCTGAGGTGGGATTCATCTCACCTGACTTCTTAAAGGCTGACAAAGCAAAGCTCTAAACCTGACCTAATCACTACACAGAGCTCGTAGAAATGGGAACACTGGTGCTGAGTTCCCAAATTGAATCTCTGTTCAAAACCCGATCAAACCAAACCGACCCAAACAGGCTGCCCAGGGAGGTGGTTGAGTCACCATCCCTAGATGTGTTCAAAAGTCGTGTAGATGTGGTGCTTGGAGACATGGTTTAGTGGCAGCCCTGGTAGAGTAGGGTCAATGGTTGGACTGGATGACCTCAAGGGTCTTTTCCAACCTAAACGATTCTATGATTCTAAGATTCTATGAAACTGAGCATCCCCTTTCTAGCAGCAATTCATATTATGCATCAAGGATAGCATTGTGGTGAGATACGACTCCGCTCCCTGCAGCCATGCCAGAAAGGACATTACCCAGTGACAATGAGGAAAGGTATTTCCACTACTGAGTTCAGCTGAAACTCCAGTTTTTCCTAGAAATTACTCTTGTGTACACACTGTCTGCTACACTGTGTGGTATGAGGGTCACCGGGAGGGAGGTGGTGCCACCACACGAGCATTTTGTTTTACTTCTCCACCAGCTTCTAGAAAGCCAGAGTCTGCATGAGCTGGCCTGGAGCATACTGCGTGGCTCAGGGACCAGGGACCAGCTCAGCAGCTTTTGTAGAGTTTTAACGAAGCCATAACACTTTTTTACCCAGAGAAGCCAGGTTGTGGATTCATTCCGTGGGGTTTTCCAGAATCTGTGTTGTGCCCATTGCAAAGATAGGCTCGGTCCTATCAAAAGTTTCTCTGCAAATTTAATTAGAACTGACAGCCTGTGTCACTTTTGGGTCTGCACATATCCCATTCAACTTCCAACTCTTCCTGAGTTTTTGGGGTGGGGGGGCTCATGCATTGGGATTTAGGTCTATCTGGCATGAAGGAGCCAGAACAGAGGGAAGCCTTCTCAAGGCCAGTGGTGCCACCTAATGGGAAAATTCCCAGGGAATCAATTTCTCGGAAGTTAAGTCCTTAATTGGAGTGTTGCTAGGTGACGTAGAGATGGAAATCGGTAGCTCTGATGTAAGTCTCTCTTTTCTGCTGCTTTACGACCATCCCTCCGTCAGTCTATTCCCTTTTCCCCAGCGTCTAAGCCACACACACGAGACCGCCCCAGAAAAGTCATTCTGCTTCCTGCTTAAATCCGCACTCAGCAATCCCTGAAGCTACTGAAGCATTTTTCACCTTCGTGATGCTCAGAGTCTGTCTGGAGAGGAAATTATCCCAGATTTTTGCATTATGAACAGCAAAGCACAAAAGAAGAGGGAATGAAGGGCTACCAGGGAGGGACCAGGACTCTGTGGGTTTTCTCCTTAGTTACACATTTTGCAAATGAGAGGTGAGACAGGATCCCTGCATGGCAACTTACATGCACTATTGCAGCTCCACAGCATCTGGAATCAGATTGCGGTTCTGTAAAAGAAGCCATAACGTCTCAAAAGCAGCTCCTGACAAAAGTTCCCGTATGGCAACCCCCTGCAGCCACTTTGCATCATAAATAATCACAAGAGTGGGCAGAAATGAGCTGCGAAGCCTGTCCCGGTCTCAAGGGATTATTTTATTCGCTGCTTGTGTTGTCTTCCCAGCACCTACACCTATTTTCTCATGACAATCTAGCTCACCATGGCACCCCTGCTGCCATCAGTTTGCAGGAGTGTGTTGCAGTAGTTAGAGCAGGGTCTTGGTCTTTCTCAGATCTCAGCTCAGCTCTGCCGTCGATGAATCACGGGTTTTAAGCTGTCTCAGTCAGGCTTGCTTTATTTCAGTTTCTCTGAGGTTGAAAAGGTATTTCCAAGATCCTTCCCTATTTCTTCCTGGGATGAAGGTGTTCGTAAGGGCTGGCAGTTCTTATAGGTATCCAAAAACACCAAGGAAAATGATGTTATGTGATGTTGAAGCATTGTTTTTTCTGTTGTTCTTGGGAAGTGGGGGCAAGTGAAGGTATGGGGACACCTAGTCCCACTTTCAGCGCCTCACTGAGCTGAAATACCACCTTTATAGGCAAGATGGCAGCTCACAAAAACCTTGTGCAATTTCATGGTTGAAGAAGGGATTAACATTTAGGATAAAGGGGAGAAACTTGCAATTAAGCGGGCTCGAATCATTAACTCTAGCAAGGAGATAAGCTCTGCTGGTAGCAGCTGTAGCTGGTCCTGCTCAAAGCCTTGAGCACTGCCTGATGGAGGTGGCTGGGCACCAGTAATTTTCCTCACAACTCAGGGGATTTTGAGTGCCTTTTTTTTTTTCACATCCCTTGCGTTGAACCCAAGAGTTCCAGCAACCAGAAAGGGGTTCATCTGTAGGAGTGTTGTGACTGGAAATCAAAGAATTGTTACAATTGGAAGGGACCTTGAAGATCATCTAGTTCCAACCACCCTGCCATGGGCAGGGACACCTCCCACTAGACCACATTGCTCAAAGCCGCGTCCAACCTGGCCTTGAACACTTCCAGGGATGGGGCATCCACAGCTTCCCTGGGCAACCTCTTCCAGTGTCTCACCACCTTCACAGTAAAGAATTTCTTCCTAATAGCTAATCTAAATCTCCCCTCTTTCAGTTTAAAACCATTACGTCTCATCCTATGGCTCTACTCCCGGATCAAGAATCCCACCCTAGCTTTTCTGTAGGGCCCCTTTAAGTACTGGAAGGGACTGTAAGGTCTTTGTGGGGACTTCTCTTCAGGCTGAACAACTCTGTCCCTGACTGTGGATCTAAGGCATAATGCTCAGGGCTTTGGAGAAGCACCCTAAGGAGTTGGTCAATAAAGGGCTGAGCCCCAGCATGCCACGGAGGAATGATCATAAGGTGTGGGAGTGCCACGGGAAAGTAGGTCCAGCTCTCACCTTAGCTTGCTGGGCTTTGGCTGGTTTTAGGGTTTTTTTATGCTTCACTGTGTAGTGAATCCAGGAGTATTCAAACTCCTAAAAACAAATCACCTGAGGCATGTTAACTTCAGCCGTGGGAGTCAGGGTGCAGGACTGGTATCCAGGAAGGTCTAGGGAGAACAGGTTCATGGCTCTTAGTTGTCACACAGGCAGCCTGAAGCCAGGATTTAACTCAATGAGTACTTTCTTCTGGCTCTTTCCTCCAACCCGGGAGCTACATGATGCTGGGGAAGGTGAACTGAGCACCCTTCCATCTCCACCCTGTCCACAAACACTACTGCACCAGCTAGCTTGGGAGGAGAGTGTGGATGTATGGTGCTGTGGATGGGACTCCACAAGCCAAGCCAAGTGCAGCCTGGGAAGCTGTTTTTTTGTTTGTTTGTTTTTTTTTTTTTTTTTTTTTTTNTGGGTTTTTTTTTTTTTTTTTTTTTTTTTTTTTTTTTTATCAGAAGTTGAGATCATTACCTGGAGTTTGAAACAGAGGCAACGTGCTCTTGTATCTGCCCCAAAAGTTGGCTGTTTAACCCTGTCTCTCCAAAAACTCCCGCCGCAACAAGTCGCAACCATGTCTGAAGTTCCTCCAGGTACCTCTGCTAGAGGAAAGGAGGAGTCTGTCTCAGGAGAGACCATTCGTAAACCAATATCACCTTTGCATTAGTGCCCAGATGCTGTTCCTCTGCACCCTCACTGCCATTTCAGGCAGGATGACACTAGCAGAAGTCACCCGGTTCTGCTGCAATCACAACGTCAGTCACTCGCAGCAGAGTGATTGCGGAGCCTTATTTTTCTGCATCCTTCTCCCTCAACCTGAGTTGAGGCCACTCCCCATCCACGGGGAGATCCTGCCGACACTCCTGTGGCTTGGACTTGCGTGTTTTGAGGCCCTTTGGCTCACCGCCTACCCCTGATTTTACCTTTTCCACTCTGCTCCCATCCAGAGACCACGCAAGCCATACAAGTGCATGTTTATCATCTCAGAGCTGCAGTGCTTAACTCCTCTGCCTTTCCTGAACTGAATCTGCGCGTAGAGAAGGGGCTGTTTCAAAGCCAAAGCTTTAGTGGAACAACTCTCTTGCTTTTTCTCGGTGCAGATTTTTGAAAGGGGATCTCCTGCCCTTATCATAGATATCTGTGATGTTCCAGATGGTCAAACTGAGTAAATATGTTTTCAGGAACCGGTTTGGGGTTTGCTGTATTCTTCCCAGAAGTGCTGAGCAGCAACTCAGTAAAACTAATAAAAGGAAAAAAAAAAAAAAAAAGAAATCTGCTGGTTCCCTTGTGCTTCAGTTCCCCCATCAGTAAAAGGACTCTTTCGCTGCTCCAGCAGGTGAGAGCTCTCAGGCATTAGAGGCTGGAAAGTGCTCAGATCTCAGAAGGGCTGTCAGCCCTCAGTCTGAGCAATAACTGGCTCTTCAGCCATTCCCCGTCCTCCAAAGCACCTCAAACAGATGGGTCACCCTAGTGCTGATGGGCACCAACGTCCTCAAACATCAATGTCTCTTTCTGAACATCCCTTCCCAGCTGCTTTTACCTCTAGCCCGTTAAATTCAGTCTGCCCTGATTTCAACTCACAGGAAAAATTTTGGGCAATGAAGGAACAAATTTAAAAAGACTGCTGGCCAGACACTTGAAGGAGCTGAGCTGGGACTGTCAGTAGGACCAGCTCATCTCATGGCTCGTTGTCGCGGGTTGGAAGTATCACACACGGCTATGATTTAGCAGCAGTTCAGTTTTATTTGTGATTTGAGGCAGATCAAGAGATTGAGTTTTAGCAGCGCTTAATCATTAACTGATTTAAAGATTTACAAAGTGATGTAACTAAATAAATGAACAGCGACTTGATTACAGATTCAAAGATGACAAGATTCGCACTTGTCAGATTCACACTAATTTCAGATTAATGTATATACATATAAATAAAGTATATGAGTGCACGCGCGCACACACACACTTACACAAACGCGCACACACTGCAATTTGTAACTGCTGAGATCGATGATCTCTTAATACCACCTGACTTTATTGAGTCAGCGGGTACCTCTTTTAAATCCTACACGTGCACGGAAAATGGAAGAAGATCCACATCCATAAAGACAACGCATACAAACATATAAATGGAGAGGTGGATGAAAGAGAGGCTAGCCGAGAGTTAAAATTTCCCTTCTGAGTTAGGGTAAATACTCACGATGCATCGGCATTCCTCAACGGGCGGTAATTGAGGCTCGAGAAGGATTGTCTCACCCTGGTCCTTAGTCTTTGTGAAGTTTGCCTGAGACAGCGTCCCAGCTCAGGGGAGATACTGGCCACAGCCTGCTGCCATCCAGAAGAGCTCAAAGGGTCTTCACCAGAATTGCTGCTTATAGGATCCGAGATAGTCGACGTTCGTCAGGTAATTTTCCACTCTGGCCCAACTTAGACGATGGAATATTCCGGTATTTTCCACCAGCTGTGCAAGCCCCAAACTTGTTAGATCTGCAAGTTCTGGTACCAACTCCCTTTGGGCCATGAGCCAGGTACGGATGTACCGGGCTGTCAGGGAGTGATATTCCCAAGTGACAGGGGAAGTAAGAGCCAGGCGCATTAAGGGAGTGCCTTAACGCTCTGGTCTTTTATTTTTCGCAATTCATTCCTGACATCTCCTGGGTTGGTATGTGGCCCAGGGATGGGGAATTGCACCAAGTAGCCAAGGTGTGTGTGGGGGTTGCACCACCACACTTGTCTAACGTTGCAGACCCCTGGAGGAAACATCATGGGGTAAGTGACTGACCACACAACAAAGCAAGAGAGAACACGTCAGGAAAACCCGGACCAGGAGCAGCCTCTCCCCAAAAGACACAACCCCACGGTTTCTCTGGTGGAGAACCAGCTGGGAAGCTGGCAAAGAAAACAGAGTGGAAAACTTTTCAATTCTCTCGGCCTATTATGTCATGTATTGTACCATGATGTGCAATTGTTTAACTAGACTTAAATCACTCTAAACTACATAAACTACCTCCAATAATCCCCCTTCTCGCTAAATGCTGACACTTTTTTTATTCTAAAACACAGCAATCTTGCTATCTTCCATATAATTGTATAACATGTGTGGCTCATCGCCGCCTCTTAAATAAACAAAGAGTTATGTTCTACAGTACGCACCTAGTCGCACATAATTTTCTCTGTCTTCAATTGTTTTAAATAGAAAGGCAGTTGAAAATGATTAGAGGGTATATCTGTGCTTAGATGTAAAGGGTTTGGGACCAAAAAAAAGAACAATTCCCAAATCTAAATGTTACTGTTCAACAACTTAACTTCTAATCACAGTCCCCAAAACTGGAGAGGACACAGTGTATGTTGTTCGGTTATGCTGCTGCTCGGTAAACCAGTTCCAGCTTCTGGAGCAGTCCTTGTGCAGGAGCTGTTTCAGAGAGCACATGGAGAGGACCCTCATCCAAAGCACTGGCAAAAGTTACATGCTGCATGTAGAGTGAGGATGGATCTGGGAACGTAGGCAATGGACATCATCAAGATATGCCACCCTCTGGCTATACTTGGCTTCCCTCAGCTCAGAAGGAAAGCAGAGCCATCACAAAGTTTACTTAAGTTTATACCAGGGTCCTGCAAAGCTCCAGAGCAAGCATGTGGAGATGAGGGAAAGGGCTGGAGCATCTTTAGCTCCCTCCACAACAACGTCCTGCAATTGAAGGTCATCTGTTCACTCACCTGCTTCATCCTTTGCAAGAATCCCTCCTCCCGTTAATGTCTGGCTGTTTCAATAGTGCGATCCAAAACTTTACCCCATCCTAACTCTGCATTCATGATCCAGCTTCACTCTTTGTCCATACAAAACCGGCAACCTCCATGATAAGGAAAAAAACCTGGACGTGCAAGATGGAAAGGAACTACAGCACGTGGCAATGAAATGTCTGACCTGTAGGATGGGACGTTCTGCATCCTCATGGGTATCACAACTCTGACCCAGCCCTGAAGGCTAGACCCGTGTGCCACCATCTTTCATCATTGCAGAGTGCTTTTCTAATCTTGGGGCACTTCTCCAGGTACCCATCCCTTTCACCGGTGAGGCATGTGCTGCATCTTTTCACGGTTTCTCCTCCAAAATTCCACTATTGTATATAGCTAAGCGTCAGCTGCTAAATTTGCAGCTCCTGCAAGTGCACAATAAGCTTTCTTGGACGGACAGACTTTTCCTGCCAAGAATGGAGACTGTACAGGCGAGCTGGAGGAATTTCATAAGATATGTTTCGAAGGGGGAAATATGAATTTCAAACCTGTTTGGAAGTCAAATAGCTGACACCAGGCTATTGGGAAGTCTTCACTTAGGATCCAGGCCTGGAAACCTCTCCTGGAGGAAGGTGGCTAAGCAAGCCTACTCTCACAAAACCTTGCTGTTTGAGACACATATGAAGTAAATTGGCTATTGCACTTGGCAGTGAGAGAGGAGATGGAGGTTCAACTCTCCGGTCTGTCTGAGAAGACCAGAACTTTCAGAACCAAGACTTATGCTCTGTTAACCAGGCTGTAGGTATCCTGGAGAACTCCAGCTTGGACAACCGAAGTTGATTCACCACTATTAAACACTGATTCATCATGTCAAGCTTTAGACTCCAACTCTCTGCGTAGAGCTTTATCTTGATGCCAGAGATGGCCAAATAATAGGTTTGGGGTCAAAGCTATTTCATGAGCTTTCCAAGTGCAGCTCCCATGGTGGGACTTTTATTTCATGGACAGCTATGGGCTAATACAAGGGTTTCCTGGCAATTCAAACCCACATCACCATTTAGTCCACAGCTTCAACAGGAAGGATCCCAGTCCGGTGCAGGATATCCTCTACCCTTGCCTAGGTGATTCCTTCAAGTGTTTTCTGACAAGTGAGTTAGCTTTCGGGGCAAGGTTTTGAGCCTTGAAAGTTGTGACTGACACTGGCCTTGGGCTGCTGCATGTCAGAGCCTTTCTCTTGTGCAATAAGAGGCCCAGGCTGGAGGGTATTCCAAGCAAATGTGGACAGGATCAAGCCCCGCGGACAACATAAGCCTGGCAGAGCAAAGACTCTTAGTGAATCCATCTCCTCATCATCATTTTGACATGTGAAACATGGGAATAACTGACCTTCTCTTTTATTAGGGTGTTAGAAGGGCATGCTTTGAACCTAGGGAGATCCACAAGCAGTAAACAAGATAATGACGCTAATAAGCCAGCCCCAAGCTATGCAATTGATTCACCACGGCTAATGCATCCAGCGTGAAATGGACCTGAGTGACAACTGAGTTTGATGGGAAGATTGACAGGGGAGAAACATTGACCCAAAGGGACTCAAGGTAGCTTATCCGGGTCCTGTGTGGCAGGACTGACATTGGCTGTGGTGTCCGGGATCGAACATCCATCCAAGATCTGGAGACAAAAAAGCCTTGTTCTTCACCTTCCCCTCATATCTCTCAAGTTGACGTGTTATTACCCTTTAGTGTCAATAAACCCTCCAGACAAGCTGGATGCTGGGATGTAAAAGAGTATCCTGTGCATAGCTCATCCTTGCCCAAAATAAGGTTTTCAAGGAATCACGGAATCACGGAATTTTTAGAGTTGGAAGGGACCTCCAGAGATCATCTAGTCCAACTCCCCTGCTGATGCAGGAATGCCTAGAGCACATTACTCAGGACTGCATCCAGGTGGGTCTTGAAAATCTCCAGAGAAGGGGACTCCACAACCTCCCTGGGCAGCCTGTTCCACTGCTCTGTCACCCTCACCGTAAAGAAGTTTTTTCTTCTGTTTGAATGGAACTTCCTCTGTTCCATCTTGTGCCCGTTGCCCCTCGTCCTATCACTGGGAACCACGGAAAAGAGTCTGGCTCCATCCTCCTTCAACCCACCCTTTAGATACTTGTAAGCAAGAATAAGGTCTCCCCTCAGCCTTCTCTTCTGCCAGCTAAAGAGTCCCAGCTCTCTCTCTTTTCCTTCCCCCTCTCCCCTTTCTCCCTTTTCCAGTTACTCCTGCAGACACCAAACTTTCAGTCTTCATCAAGAAAGGGTGAAAGAAAAGAAAAATGTTCTAGCCACAAAATGACTGCACTCTGGCTTTCAAAACCATTGTCCCCCAGGTGGGAAAAGGCAGCGAGAAAAACCTGTAAACAGAAAATAGCGGAGCGTCTCCCACTCACCGAAGCTGCTGCCTCTCCCTCCGAAGGCAGCGGCACGGATGAGTCACGGCAAAAAGCATCTCTCTCTCTCTCTTTCCCTGCGGGGCCGGGGCTCTGCCTTGCCCACCTGCCTTCCCCCGCCGAGGAGGTGGGTAGTGCAGTCCCCCAGGCACCGCCTGTGAGTCAGGGGACCCTGAGGAGTCAGCAATGTCCCCGAGGAGTGAGGTAAAGTCACCTGCCAGCTTCTGCTCGTCTGACATTCAAAGGGTATTTTATACCAGCAGAGTAGGGCAGTTTTAGAGGGGAGGAACATGGGGGAGAAGCCCCCCGTCGGTCTCCCCGTGGCTCTGGAAAATCTGTGATCTTGAGTCCTTCTGGGGATGCTGAAAACTTGAGCCACCTGCGGTTTGCAGGAGGGTGGTCAAACCTCCTGACACATTGACAGAAATTATTTCGGGATCAGTGCTCACGCCAAGAGCAGTGTGAGGGGGAGATGTCAGGGTTTTAGCTACAGACCAGTATCCCTGAGAACTATTAAGCAAATAGGCATAACAAAATCTGTGAATAATCTTTGTCCTTCACCATTGCTCCCTGGCTTATTTCGTGCCTACTTTAACACCTAGGGCTCTGACTGAGAGCTGTCCCCATTGACTTGCCCTAGAGCTGGTGGAAAAGTGGGGTTTTGTATCTCATGGGAATTCAGAGCCTCACCCCTTCCCTAAAAAAATAAAATAAAAATTTTGAACTGAGGGTTCCCACATCCAGGAAGAGGAGTCTGTATATAAGGTTATGAAGCAAAGGGCTTCTTTTTTATTTAATACATATGAAATTGGGGGGGGTGGGGGTGGGGGGGGGTGGAAAGTTTGTCCCTCAGTCTGAATTTGCAACTTATTTCAGCACCAAACCCTATATTTCTGTTAGCAAAGTATTTTGCCCTAGATTAAAGGCTGAACTTCAGTTATAACCCCAGTGAAGGTCCTCCTGATGGCTAACAGGACAGAGGGAAGAATGACTCCCTCCCAAATTTCACACTAGCTTCAAAGCTGTGTGTTTATTAGGTTTTAATGTTATTCCAGGCATGCAACTACAGATCATGCAGGAATAGCCAGAGGGGAAAGAAAAGATGAAAAAAAGCGTTGCAGTTGAAAAGTTCCCCCATCTGCTTCTCTCCATAGCAGTAACCGCGTTTGCTGCTGTATTTCGCTCTGTGCTCCCAGTCTTAAGTCACAGGCCCCATCTGATTGCAGAGTGTTGCCTGCAAATATACAGCCTGGTTGGTTTTAGACAGCCTTTTTTTTGGTTTGGTTTGGTTTTTTTTAACATCTCTCCAGGATGTAGAAAGCCCCTAATTTTCCCACTAACATGATGCAAGCGAAAGTGAGTGGCAGGGCGTCACTGTTGTGTCCATCAGGACACTAAGAGCCAGAAAACTTGTCAGATCACGTAGACAATGACAGCCAGCGTCTCCCTTGAATGGTGAAGCCTAAGAGTGAAACCCACAAACCCTGAAGAACTCTGGGATTTCAGGGCACATCCTCATCGGGGTGTTGTTCCTGCAGCTCTAGGTATGACCCACCGTACCTAGGCAGGATGCTGTGGACTCTGTGGAACGTTCACCGTTCCTTCTGGATGGCGTGGGCACTCAGAGTCCACTCTCCCCCTTCACATGCCTTCCAGCAGCATAAAAATAACAATCTCCTGCTGACTCAGCCTGAGAGAAAGGGACTGGGATTTCATCTGAGAGCTTTTTCCTCCCTAAGATGGAAGGATACGGGCTGTTAGCTAATGACACACAGGGATTGAAAAAACAACCCTTCTGTTGCTGAAGTGGCTGAGTTTGAAAAATGCCAGCCAAGTATTGTATGTAGAGAGGGATATAGATACATATTTCTAAAATAAAAATTACTCTTTTCGTGGAAATGCACAAATATCCGTAAAGCTGTGGACAGATTTGCAGATAGATGATATTTTCCCCGTAGAAGGGGGAGTTCTCTTTTGTTGGCAGAATTCTGTCATGCAGGACATGCCAACATGTCTCTGTATCGCACTCGCACTGACAACGTGAAAACTAATTGGAATAATACCCACACACAGCTGCTGGGCTTCCCCCAGGAGAAGACGCAGCCCACACGGTGTAGGTGGGTACATGTGATGTAGGTCATGGCACACTGCTTTGCTTTGCGAGGGCAACCTTCCTGGCGGGTGACTGACAAGTGTTTCCCTTGGCATCTTCACCTAGTCTAGCAGACACTGTTAGCTCCGGGGTTGTCTAATTATACCCAGTGTGTTAGGACCAGAAACAAGAGATGTGTTGGTAAAACTCAGAGCTGGGCGAGAAACTGGAACAGGCGGGTCTTGAAAANGGATAATTTACTGTCTACCAGGACCCCCAGATCCTTCTCCTCAGAACTACTTTCCAGCAGGTCCACCCCTAGCCTATACTGGTGCCTAGCATTCTTCCTCTCCAGGTGCAGGACCGTACACTTGCTTTTGTTGAGCCTCACCTAAATGGTTTCTTCAGCTCATTCTGGGGCAAGAACATTACAGGGTCAGGATATGGAGGACACTGTATGATTCTCAGATGGGGTATGATGGGGGAGATCTTTTCCATAGGTAAATGCTTTCACTAGTGCATTTGGAAAGGCACCAATGCAACAGGAAACCTACAGCTGGATTTTGTTCATAGCTCTGTGGTGAAATGTAGAAGAAATGTGGTGAACTTGTAGAAGATGCCCAGGTCTGGAGATGTGTGCTGCTAAGTGCATCTGGGGTGGTACAATACTGTAGACTCACCTTCTCAGGTTGTGGGTGCACTAGCCAGCCTCCGAGACATTTTAGCTCTCCTAAAGCAGTAACTAGCCATATGCTGATTGTCTCCTAAGTAAGGTCCATCACTCTTGACTAATTCTGGACTGTGCCCTCCCATCTCCCCAACTCTGGGACAACTGCAGGCAGTGCAATCTCAGCTCTGTTATTGCCCAAGGTGGGTTTCTCCATCTGAATTAGTCACTCTCAGCTCCCTGCACAGTTGGTGGTAATGATTAAGGGACTGGAACATCTTTCTTATGAGGAAAGGCTGAGGGACTTGGGTCTTTTTTAGTCTGGAGAAGAGAAGGCTGAGGGGGGATCTCATCAATGCTTACAGATACTTCAATGGAGGGTGCCGGGAGGATGGGACCAGTCTTTTTGCAGTGGTGCCCAGTGATAGGACAAGAGGTAACGGGTACAAACTTGACCATAGGAAGTTCCATCTAAACGTGAGGAGGACCTTCTTTGCTTTGAGGGTGGCAGAGCACTGGAAGAGGCTGTCCAGAGAGGTGGTGGAGTCTCCGACTCTGGAGACATTCTCAACCCGCCTGGACGCCATCCTGTGTAACCTGCTCTAGGTGTCCCTGCTCTGGCAGTGGGGTTGGCCTAGATAATCTCCAGAGGTCCCTTCCAACAACTGTGATTCTGTGATTCTGTGAGAGATGCCACAGTGCTGAGGGCACTATTTATCTCTTCCTGCAGCGGGTGGCTAATGTAAGTTAGAGGAACCACATCCTAAAAATTTTTGTCTTCTGACTCTTTCAATACTTAAAGGGGGCTTATAAGAAGGCAGACTTTTTAGTAGCGCTTGTTGCAGTAGGACAAGGTGTAATGGTTTTGAACTAAAAGAGGGGAGATTCAGACTAGATATAAGGAAGAAATTTTCTATGCTGAGGGTGGTGAAACACTGGCCCAGGTTGCCCAGAGAGGTGGTAGATGCCCCATCCCTGGAAATATTCAAGGTCAGGTTGGATGGGGCCCTGAGTAACCTGATCTTTTTGAAGATGTCTCTGCTTATTGCAGGGGAGGTTGGACTAGGTGACCTTTAAAAGTCCCTCCCAACCCAAACCATTCTATGATTCTACGGTTCTATTATAAAGGGGCCTGAACGTGACCAGCTGAGATGGAGTTCTCTAAGGTGAGATGAGGTGGATCCCAATCCAAGTGTCTCTAATTTACTAATTCCAGGGTCACAGTCCATCCTGGTTCTTGCCGACAGGCAATAGCATAACTAGGAAATTGCCAGATGCCTACTCTGGCAGCAGCATTGAGTCCCACAGCTACAGGATTTCCATCAGTGAAGGTCCTGCTGTCTGCTTTGCTCCTGTCTAAGAGTATGACTGTCCAGACACGAAAAACCAAGAAGGTAGATAAACCATAGTCCTCCCTAAACATAGAAATGGGTCCCCAGCACCTCATTTCTTTCACAGGGCCGACCATTTTGCTATGTGGGCTGGATGCAAACCAAGGCAGGACTGAGGTGGGTGAAACCATGTCTGGTCTGAGAAGTTCCAGATGGATGTTACAAACCGCTGCCAAGTCCAAATTACTTAAAACTCTTGACTAGAGGGCAATGTCTGCAATGTCCCTTCATTGTTCTCTCTTCGATAGCCCGGCTATAAAACTAAGGACATGCAAATGCCTGATGTGACCATCTGCACCTATGCGTCTTTGTTTCTCTTATCTGCCACAGTCGATTGAGCCCAGATACCGAACTGTTGCACACACAGAAATAAAGTCCTTGAAACTAAGAGTTCATTACTGAATGAGAGGCTCTCAGGATTTATAGGTCATAATACTCCTAATTAAAAAAAAAAAAAAAAAAAAAAGGGGAAAAAAGAGAAATATTTTGGNATCCTAAATAAAAAAAAAAAAAAAAAAAAAAGGAGGAAAAAGAGGCATATCTTGGCTGATTGCAGCTTGAGCCACACTTTTTGCCTTTGGTCTCTCCCATCTGCCTACCTCATCCTAGTTCTGCCCCTTCCTAGGGGGCTTTTCCCCCTGAAGGCTAGTGAGTCCATACTGAGCTCCATGTCCTGTACCAAGGACCACACAAGTATCTAGTTGATGGCAATCATCAGGCACAAGAAATGAAGCTCATGGCGTGCCTTAGCCCATCACAGATGGATAAGTCCTAGTCAGTGATTTTGGTGTCCAAATCGAAGTGTTTCTGGAAATTACTAAAACCTAGCAACTTTTCAATTTTGGACAACAAAAGTCCCATGGGTGCTTTAACCACTGAGCTACTGCTTCTGATGGGAAAGGACTGGCACCTAGGATGTGCAAATGCTGGTCAGCTTGGACTCCGTTGCTAGGAAAGTGCTGATGGCCCCACAGAGCCACTTCTCTCTGCTGACTGAAGGGACACTCCAGATGACCAGCACACAATAAACACAACATTGTTGGCTTCATGTAGGTGCTCCCCATTGCAGAGCATTTTCAACATACCTCTCCTCTTTGGTGTTAGTGATCTGCAGACACCTTCACCACCACCTCCACTTCCAGTTGCTCAGGGTGCACAGCAGGTGCCAGCAAGGAACTGCAGGAGAAGTCCATGACTGCCTTTCCTGTTACAGGACAGAAGTCTGGTGCTATGAGCTTGCATGTAAAAGTCCAGACATATTTTAGGACACCAAAATCATGAGGGACAATTCTGTTTCTGGAGAAGTCCTCTTTGTCCTGAGGAGGCACTACAAACCTACCAAGAAAAAGCAATGACCATTATTTCTTTTGGAGGCATATTCCTCCTGGAGCTTAAAAGGGGAGAGAGCCAAGGATTCCAACAAGGCAACTTGAAGGTTGTTTCAACTTGTTATGTCCTTTCCGCTTGTAGGGATGATTCATGTAAGGGGCAGTGGATTTTAGTCCGTTCTGTTTAATGCAATCAACTGCTAATTCAGATGACAGGATCTTTATTAAACTGAAACAGAAGTTAATTTGCATTTAGAGGAAACTCCAGATGACCCTTCTTTGGCATTAGCTCATTTGACACAGAGCTAAGGGAACATTTAAGTAGAAAGGCAACATATGAAACAAAAATAGCTGCAAAAGCTAAGTTTAAGTTGCAGATTTTAGCTGCAGTGAATTGGAGTATAGACTGTTTGTTCACAGACTCACAGAATCACAAAATGGTAGGGGTTGGAAGGAACCTTCCGAGATCATCTAGTCCAACCCCGCTGCCAAAGCAGGGTCACCCAAAGCAGGTTGCACAGGAACACATCCAGGTGGGTTTTGAATATCTCCGGAGAAGGAGACTCCACCACCACTCTGGGTAGCCTCTTCCAGGGCTCTGGCACCCTCAAAGGAAAGAAGTTTTTCCTCATGTTGAGACAGTGTTTCCTGCGTTCCAGTTTGTGCTTGTTGCCTCTTGTCCTGTCACTGGGCACCATTGAAAAGAGTCTGGCCCCATCCTTTTGACACCCACCCTTTAGGTATTGATAAGCATTGATGGGATCCCCTCTCGGTCTTCTCTTCTCCAGGCTAAACAGCCCCAGGTCTCTCAGCCTTTCCTCATCAGAGGGATGCTCCAGTCCACTGATCATCTTCGTAGCCCTCCACTGGACTCCCTCCAGTAGTTCCTTGTCTTTCTTGAACTGGGGAGCCCAGAACTGGACACAGTGCTCCAGATGTGGCCTCACCAGGGCATGGTCCTAATGCTGGAGTTCAGGGCAATGTAGCCTTCCAGCAGCTGTGAGCTGAGCCACCTGCCTTAAACCTGAATCAGAGAGATCTTCAAGAGTCACATCATACCTCTGGACTGTAGCTTGAGTATACATGATCCTTGGGATATCTTGTATGCACAAAATACAGTCCTATCTATGCTTTTGCCACATCTTCCCCCTTCAGTTCTTGCAGAGCGGTAACTGAGTGCCCATTTACACCTCCCCAGATGAGGAGACTCATAATTAAAAAATAACATTCAGCAGAGAAATGACTGGATGAAGAATACGTTCCAGCAAGATTTCTTATGTGGGTATCAGAGACTTACTGGAACCTACTAAGGGCAGAGCATAGACTGCAGATCTTCATTCCTCAGTTCAATTTTACATGGTAAGAAATCTAACTAAGGCGTACTTTAAAGGCAATTAATAGAGATTTTTTATTATTATTATTGACAACGTAGTAGCTCTTAAAGTCCCAATCGGATATACCAGACAGATTGATGTGGAGATCACAGCTCTGAAGAACATTTAGTGTAAGAGTCCAGCCCAGAGATACTCTTCCCACTAAAGGATTCCACTAAACCTAAATTCCTGGGTTGAGAACAGATGAAAAATGCCTGTTCGGTAAACTCAGAATTTTTCCTGAGTTTGTGTTAGTTTCACAAATTACTGGGTCTCAGAGAGACAAACAAAAAACTTAGCAGGAAGCACAGAATCTGTAAGAGATAAAGCACCTCATTTAAAAATAAAATATTTTGATTTTTCTGATTGGAAATGAGACTTGTTCAATCAGGACTATTTTTTAACAGAAATAAAAAACTGAGCACTGAAGTGAAACATTCTCTTTGAGTGAAAGCATTATGTACTTTTCAGTTTACCAGAGAAAAACAATGTTTGATCAGACTCTATGTAAAATATGCTATTGGGCTTTTTCTTTTCCACCAATGCGGTAGACCTGAAGAAAAATAAGAAACCAATTTTCCTCACAGTTCTCATTTGAAAGGAGGTTAATATCTGGGTTGCAAAATGTGTTTATCAGAAATGAAGACACAGGATCTGAATGGAGTTCATGTTACTTTTATACACACTCTGATAAAGTTTCCCACTTCTAGAAATTATTTGGAAGCCTATTACTCCCTCAAACATCAATATTCGGAGTGGTTAGCAGTTCATTTCAGTATTCCCGACACAGTCCTTAATAAATTGTCTGGTCGTCTAGCGTGATGTGAAAGCTGCAGAAAATATGATAGCAAGCCAGTAAGGTACAAAGAAGACATTTTAAAATAACGCTGGGTTGCCCCACTTTTTCAGCAAGTTCTTCAATATGTGCATAATTTCCAAAGTTGTGCTCCGTGGAGATAAAATTCCCAGCAGAGATTTATGGGGAGGACTTGGAGGTGCTTAAGGGACTGGGATTTCTGCCTTCTGAAAGCAGATTTACAGGCGTGCACGCGCACCTCTATTTCTGCTTCCCCTCTGAGCAGACCGCGCGCTGTACGTGCACCGCACGAGGGGGAAAAACGCATCCACATCTCACAGGCAAACGAGGTAATGCCAGAATCTCATCGGAGGAGATGGGAAGGGTTTTGTTTGCATATTAAAATGTATATGAAAATAGCTAAGAATAGGTATCCACTTCATTAATGGAAAGTAGATTCCTGAGGACTGTCTGGATGGGGTTGTTTGGTCTTTATGAGCCTGAAAGAATGTTTTTTGGTGGGGAGGAATCTTTTTTCTTCCCTTAACTTGGGTAGGGGGATTTTATAGGCAAAAAAGGCAACTTCTCTTCTATGCTGCAGATGAGAAAATCAAATTTGTGCCTATGCTGCACTACAAAATGACAGAAAAGTGAAAACCTTTTTGTTCTCAGTGGTGCCTGGCACGTTCAACTTAACCTTGAAGGTTTTATTTGATGATAATCTAGTTTTTTGTTCAGCCCCAATAAATAACAATTCTGTTTTGCAGAGTGGCTTTCATCTGAAGGTAGCTGAAAACTGAGAGCCAAAAATTACAAAGGTACTTGACTTTTCTTCCTCGTTTACATGGTCTTCCTCATTCCTGGAAGATGTCAGTCTAACCTGATCTCAAAGACCTTTGGTGATGGAGACTGCAGTTCCTGGGCAATTCATTTCACCATTTCACTAACCTTAGCATTATGAATTTTTTTCCCAGATGTTCTTGCTGCAGGGTAAACCTGTGACTTCTTGTGGTAACTACCACAGTCAAAAAGAATAACCTATTCCTTTGTGCTAGCAAGTGTATAAGCTACTCTTTATCCACCTGAAACTACTTTTAATTAGCAGATATAACCAATCTGGAGACCTAGATCAAATGTGCTGCCTGAACAACGGTGTTATAGGTCTTGAAACAAACCTAACTCTTCCATCTTTTCCACTCCAGGGTTCAATAATTGTAATTTTAATGAAAAGGACTTTGGGACTATGAATGCCATGATCCCTCTACCATTCTGCTTGTCAAATCTTGTTCCCAAACTTGAGCAAGACTTCCTCTAAATAGCCAAAACCCTCTAGGGCCAGGTATTGGCGCATAAGGCATTGGAGCATAACGAGCTCTGCGTTCCTGAGCAAGCCAAGATGAAGTTCAGCCCTTGGCCGAATAGTGAATGCAGCTGAGAAAGGACTGCACTTAAAAGCTTGAGATTAAATCTCTTTTAGGTCTGTGCCTGTGTTTACATGCATACTTAAGGAGGAACTTTTGCTGAAGACTGAAAATTTGTCACCAGAAAACAATGTCACTGGAGAAGAAAATATCACGGCAGTAGCCAGTAGTGGGCACATAAGGAAGACTGTAAAGGCAGGGTTCATCTAGAGTGACACATCCCTACAACACTCCTGTAAGCTGCAGTTCCAGTTCTTTTCAGAGCTTGGACAAATCCATATTTGTTTATGTGCGAACAGTGCAAATGGTCACTACAAGCTGGTTCACGTTAAGCTGACCTTCCTTGGCCCCAAGTCTACCAGAAACAGTCTTCTGGAAATCTCTCCAAGCTAGTATATCCCAGTACAATCAGAACAGAGAGCACTGAGATCTAAAAATTGGGGGGGGGGGGGAGGAAAGAG
>VYXH01003522.1:59283-76541 GCA_013397275.1 Burhinus bistriatus | reverse complement strand
GGGGGGGGGGAAGAAAAGAAAAATATTAAATATCTAGCTGCGAAGTCACTGCCAATGCACAGACTCAACTTGATTTTCAGGACTGCAAATTCAGTAAAGCACCAAAAGCTGCTTCCTATAATATTTGAAGAGCTGTTGGTTTAAGTTTCTGTTTGCATCAGTGTCTGGTAGCTCTTAAGATGACAGTTTATTTGTAACTTACTCAACCTGACACCCACTGAGCAACGAAACGTGCCCCTGGGACATACTTTTTTCTTTTTCTCTCCCATCTCGCATTTTAGTCCCTGCACACATTTCAACAGGTTCATAATAACTTTGCTTTGCCTCGCTACTTTCATTGCTCCCCTCCCCAGGTTATTTACCAAACGGAGGTACCGCTGCAGAAAGGGCAAACGGATTAAGGAATTCAGGGCTCCAATGTGCCGATACGAAAATTGCGTCTCTCTGCACATGCCGAAGCAACGGGGGTGAAAGGGGTACAGCAGTTAACCTTCGCTCCGCCTTCTGGATCATGGATACATGGGAGCAGAAAACAACCACCCTCTTCTGATTTTGTAGAGTATATTCAAGCATTCTGGCTGCAGCATTTCCTCAGCCGCCCATCTCTAGAGAACATATCATGGAAATAACGGTGTATTTTTATCTTTTACATTTTACTAGGCATGATGTGTGGGCCACTATTTGAGACAGAATACTGCCGAGACACACACTTGGTCTGAGAAAACGTAGCCATAAATTCCTCTGTGTAGGAGAAGAAGGGTTATAACACCTGGATGCAACAAAATTCTCCTATCCTTTGTGATCCCCAGGCCTACAGCCAAAATACATCAGCTGCGCACACAGTGAGCGTTGCAACATCCCCAGTGCACCCATATGAGCGTGTCCCGTCATGACAGTAAATGTCCCAACAGAGTTAAGCGGACCTATAAAAATTTCCACCAATTGAGGCCACAGGTGTTGCAACGAAATATTTGAGAATTTCTGCAGCATATAAGTTGATACTCCAACCCCTTAGAAAAATCTACTGAGTGTTGGAAGCTGTTTTGGGACTACACTGATTTTAAGACAACTTGGAAAACTGGAGACCTTTCAAGGGACTAGAGGGCTTGTGGACACTTAAAGGAGTAAATGCCGGGCTGTAAAGACCGATCTTCAGCAAGCAAAATTACTGTTAACTCAGTAGTTCATCAAAAAAGCAGAAAATACCAAGTTAAAAATATTGCAACAGCACCAGATGACATTGTTCCCTGGAAAGTAGGCCTTGTCAAAGAAACATGTTATCTTTTCAAGGAGATTTCACATCTGGTTGATAAAGAAAGTCATGGTGATATAACCTACTTTGGTTTCACTTGATTGTAACCATGTGCCTTCCGGATTGAAGGTGCTGCCATAAAGAAACAAAAAGACACATCCTACACCAATTAAAACCTGTCTCAGTATGTTAAATACTATTTTCAGTGGGGAGGAAAGGATTTCCAGTGAATTGCATCTTTTCACTCCAATCACCCTAAAAATAGGTTTTGAGCAAACGTTACTCAATATTTTTTTTCTCTGATATATAAATGTTACTTTTTGTTGATTTGTTTGTTTAGTGAAAGCTGGCATACAGCATAAGAATGATTGTGGAATCAATAACAAAAAGGACAAGTTACCATTACAGAGATACCAAACACCACAAGGAGTGGTCAAAGTGCACTGAAGACAGTCAAGTAAAAGGTTTTGGTACCTCTGGAAACAGAGAAACTGAAGGGATTAGGAACCTGAGTAGGGCTTAGAAATCATGGAATCGGACGTACCACAAGTTCTTAGAGAAATCCTCTAATAAAAAGCACTAAGACAATCATGCAAAATGCATTTATTTGATATATTATTTATTGACATCATGTCTCTGCGTGCTGTATAATGAAGGCTGCTAGTAAAATATGACATCCCATCCCGACTTGAATAGTGCAATTTAGGGTTTTCAAAGATATGGCTGTATTATATGAACTTTAAGGTGTAAAAACACATCAGTCCGTTAAAGTGGATAAGAAGTAGATTTCTTGTGTAGTTTTTCCTAGTTTAACAGAATAGCTGAGATATCGAGGAGGTAGTTTCAAGTCTTGCAAGAGAAAGGTATTCCTGAATCATAGAATCATAGAATGGTTTAGTTTGGAAAGGACTTTAAAGATCATCTAGTTCCAACTCCCCTGCCATGGGCAAGGACACCTCCTACTAGATCAGGATGCTCAAAGCCCCGTCCAACCTGGCCTTGAACACCTCCAGGGATGGGGCAGCCACAGCTTCTCTGGGCAGCCTGGGCCAGGGTCTCACCACCCTCACAGTAAAGAATTTCTTCCTGAGATCTAATCTAAATCTCCCCTTTTCTGGTTTGAAGCCATCGCCCCTCGTCCTATCACTACATGCCTTTGTAAATCAAATAACTGGAAATCGAAGTTAGTAGAATTTAGCTTTGAAATAAGACAGGATTTCCAAAACATGGCAGTAATTATATTTCAGGGTAATTGAAAAGTGGAGGTGGTGGGCTCAACATTCCCTGGAATCTCTAAGACAGGAATAGACAGGATAGTTATCTGAAAATCAGGATTTACGTTTTGTTGGTCTTTTTGAAAAAAGATGTTCTTTGTCTAAATGAAGAAGAAAGCAAAAATCATCCACATTTCCATGGAACTGGAAGCTCCCAGATCCCCAAAGTTGCTCAGCAAATCTGTCGCTCCTGTGCATTCCGTTACTAGCTGGTAATTAGCAAGTCCATTAAATGCTAGTTAATGAGAATGCTAATTTCACTGAGCAGCTGCAGGTGGCTCTCAGCACACTCAGTTCTGGGGCAGATCCTCCAGCTCATTGCCCAAGGCTGGGAAATATCCATCTTCCAAAATCCCCAGCTCTGGGGCAGCCCCATCAGGGCCATCTGCTCCAGAGCCGGAGAGCGTACAACAGCTAAAACTCCCGGCTCTGGATAAACCCAGCAAAGAACCGACATAACGCGAGAAAAACAGTGTTCATGACTCTGAGGACACGCTGCAAGCCACCCCACAGAAACACAGCCTTTGACGTCGTCAAAGTTCACGGGACCTGAAATATTTCGAACAAAATCTCTGCAGTCCAATGGGCGTGTATTTTCGTGTGTTTCTGCAGCAAAAGCAGCACAATAGGAGCAGCAAGGTCGATTCTGGGGAATTGCTGAAGAGGGAAATAATAAATCCCACTGGTGGGAGCATGACCTAGTGTACATGAGCATTTGAGAGGGGAACTCGGCCATCTAGCGTCCGGATTGCAAAGGCAGTCAGGGTTTTAGCAACTGATAGAGTTTTCTTCCCAAAGCTCTCAGGCTCGCGGCGTGCAGCTTTAGTGATGAAAGATTTGGGTTCATCCCAGCTCTCTCTGTGTGAAAGATTTATATAGCTGTGGTAGCGTGTGGAACTGAAAGTACAGATAAACCTCTACACCTTTTGATGCTAATTCAAGCAGAACCTCCAAACGTTGAAAGTTCAGCATCATTATTAATATAAAAACCTTTGAACGCAACAATACACCCCCAGCCCTGCACACCACATACCATTGTACTTACTTTACTTTTATTTCTTCTAATTACAAAGCATTACTCACAAGAATGACAGATTTTATTACTCACTATTATACAATTTCTTTATTCTCCCATCCTAACAAAAAGAAAGTACAGAAAAAGAAGTTATTTGAGAAAAAGAAAAGAATACCCCCAATAACAAATGACTTAATTTTAAGAAAGAATTTTGATGCTAAGACATTACTTTCACTGAATTTGCCAGTTTGGTTAAAATTCTTGCCCTGTTTGACTTATCTAATAAATGCCACATGAAGTAATTTTGTAGTTAGCTTAAAATTTGTCATTCTCATGACTAATTCCTTTTAATTAAACTTAACAATATATAAAAAAAAAGGTGTCATCATTTAAAGTGAAGTCAAGTAATGTATTGATTGCATGAGGACTTAACAGCGTAAGTAAGCTTATAGAAAGTGATTCAAGTGAGCACGTTTTTAATTTCAGGCATTTTTCTTTCGCTCCCCTGGGTGCTACTGTATATTACATCTTATGCTATGATCCTTCCAGATGTTCTGTATATGCACACATACATTAAACAATTATATTCATACAGAGCGTCAAGTCAAGCATGTGAATTACAGTGTTTAACCATTCACTAACAAAATACGGTGTTTTGTGGACATCCAGGAAGGATACAGCCACCTTATCCCAATGATTTTTGACCACGGTGATATGCAGCTATAGCAAAGGCAAAAGAAGAGGATCTTTATCCCCAAGTAGCCTAGGAAACAAAATCTGAGAAGGCAGATAGTTGGCACGACCTCTCAGCCATATACCCCTGGCATCGCTTGGGTTCATCCTGTGCCACTTCACAAAATTACGGAGATGTTTGCAAGACTTCACGTTGCTTGGGTAGAAGTGTCTGACAGACACCTCTTTGGGTGTTAAGATGAAAGCTCAGTCTTTGGGCAACTCTATCTAGCTTAGGTTCAGGATTTTTCTCTTATATGTGGTGGTTGCCTTCAGCATAACTGAATTCAGCAAAATAGCGTCATCTTGGCACCGATCTTTTCAATACGTCATTATACTTTATTTTTAGCACCATGATGGTCATGCACTCAGCTACAGCGATGTACTGTCATTGTACCGTTACCCATGGTTGCTTGAAAAGATTTCCCCTGGAATCTCCTTCTCTTGTTTTGTTTTTCTTTTTTTTTTTTTTTTTAATATAGGAGTCCTACTGAAATCTTATTGGATTATCACTGAAGATAACCAGAGAAAAAACCACAGATCCCGTAAATACTACCCAGATAAAAGCTGTTAAAGGATATTAATTGTTTATCATGAAGAGGTAAATTTACAGCAGAGTAATTCACTTAGGATTACAATTTGGTGTGATTTGTGCTGCTTGTTTAGCTCTACTTAGCATGAGGAGCTAGATTTGCTGAAACCTTTGGGCGGTGAGAAAGGTATTCTTCTCAACAGTGTGGAATTTGGATAATGAGGTAGTTTCTGTGCTCAAAGAACAATTAAGACTGGCCTTGTTAACTCTCGTGCAGGTGGAGGGAGCGGAGGCTCACCTGGCCAGCATGGGATGGAGATGAGGAGGGAGCCCTGTGGAGGCAGGACAGCCCTGCTTTTCCTCAGCGAAGACAAGATAACAGGAACTTGTGTAGTTCTTTGTTTCTTCGAAAGGCTATCGTGCCCCATGACTGACCTCTGCCTCATTACCTGTGAAATGCATATTGAAGTTGACACCCCTGCATATGCTAATGAAGATTATAGAGACCGTGCTAAACATATACGACTATAGCACTCGTCTCTCCACCCAAATCATACTATAGGTCACCTAGGGCAGGGAAACCTTGTAATTTTGGGGATAAAAAGACGGAGAAAATGACTGTTAAATTGGGAGAGAAGAATCTCAACACCTGACGGACCAGTGGACGGGCTGCGTTCTCTTCCTCCACCCCAGGCAGGGACACCTTCGGGGTAAGCGCTGCGCCTTTCACCCTCTGGTGAATGTTACCCCCGGGCTGTTGTATTATTATCAGCATTTTTGCTAGCAATATTAACCTTAATTAATAGCGCTATTGTAGTCAGTGAGTTTATCAACGGCAATCTCGAATCTGTTCTGTCGCTCTCAATAAAATAACTAATTTTGATTTTTGTGAACCTGACTCAGTGAAAGTCCTTTGTGGGGACTCTGATAGACAAATCAGTGAAAGTCCTGGGACTCTGACAGACAAATATCGAAACTGCATTCTTTTTAACGCGACAAGTAGGTGGTACATTGTTGTTTAATCTTTTAGCGCACGAAAGTGCTCGATATCATACTGAAGTTTTGGTAGTGTTTCTCTCAAGTCCAGGACTTTTCGGTTCTCCATGCTCTGCCAGCAAGGACAGGTGCACAAGGAATGTAAACCAGAAGATACAGAGCCTCCAAACCTTGACGTAAACTGCAAATCAACAAGACAAGACCCTGCCTGCCTGGACACAGAAAAAGAATCCAATTAGATGTTAGAAGACCTCAGGCTAAAAATCAGCATTGGACTAAAAGACATGTGGACAGCACGTCAAGGACATGTGAGGGGCAGGTGTATGGATCACAAGGGTATAATTGCCCCGGGGATTTCTTTCTTCAGTGTCCCTCTCTTTGGAGGCACCCAGTTCAGGCTGTTCTTGCTGCTATACCTTCCGATTAAATTAATTATTTTATGAAATCCGATGCCTGAGACTCTGCTGTGGGAAACCTAGGGTCGAGCCTAAAGAAGGAGGAGGCGCGGCCGGGGAGTAAGGGTGTGCGGGTGCGTGTGTGTGCGACACCACGAATGGTGTGTGAATGCTCGGGCAGCAGTTTCTCCTTTAACAAAAGTTATCCTTCAGCACCTACAATGCACAGGACCTTCCCAGGCAAAGTAGTCTTGAGGGACGGCTGGTGAGCCTGCAGTATCTTTCAGAAACTCGGGTAATTTCAAACATTCGTTTGCAAGCAGCTAGTTCAGCTCAAGCAGATTGGGTCCTCAAACAACTCTTTTGGAAACAGAGGCAGGAAATTAAATAAGGCTGAGAATTCAGTCTTGTACTTCTTATTCTCCTTTCTTTCTTCCAAAAGTGCTGAATTGACTAGTCCTATGCTAATGAACATCATTGTTAACATCTGAGTGAACTCCTGAATTACTGAGTAAAGCAGTGCATTTGGCCCCTGTGTCCTTTGCCAATAACTGACTTATACTCAAGAAAACAAAAACCGAGGAACTAATTTGTGAAGAAGCCAAGAAGAGGCAGGGATAGACCTGAGCCCTGAGGTGGGTCATTATTTTGAGATTTTAGTTCTTTTCAAGATGAAACCTGGAATTTTCAGTAGTTCCACGGCATGACAGCCCATAATGCAAAAATAATGAGCCATATTTATCAAACCTATATGGCATGGTATTACATGAATATTAGTAAAAACTAATACTGAGACCACCAAAACAGATGTATGTGCTGAATGCCAGTTCCTGACCAGAGGAACCACACTGTAGGCTTTTTGGACTCCATTAGTGCATCCGATGCCCAATACACCGTGCAAGGAATCTGAACTTACATCCCATCGAAGAGATGGGGACATCACTCATCGGTGTCCCTAGGATTAAGCCTGTTGCTATATCCCTAGCCCTGGTCTTGCTTCTTGGAAGAAAGGCTAACTAACTGCTAGCTGGTTGTATTCTTGTGTTTTCCTCTGATTTTCAGGAGCCAAGGGAAAATATTACTAAGCCTGTAAAGTTTCCCAGTGTCAATCACACATTTTATTGCACCCAGTCCATTCCTCCTTTGGCTTTGTGTTCCTTGTCGTACAGTGGCCGTAGCCTATGGAAAGACTTGTTAAGGATGCTGTAGCAAGGCAGGAACCCTAACCTTTTGTTTCGGCTCGGAGATGCATGTTAGTGTATTTAATTCGGAAGTAACTTTTCCCCATCTCACTCACTGGAAGACTTCCAGCAGTTTAATAGGTCCATGGGACAAAATCTGATTGTGACAATATAGATTTTTGAAAGAGTTCAGTGCCTTCTGCCGAAACTTCTTTGGACCAAGCTTGGCAAAGACTTGCCAATGCCTTTTGAGACTCCCATCTAGGCTTCTTCAAGAGTCTTGTTGTACAAGATACAACTTAAGTGAATAGATTAATTCATAAAGCTGACCAGATGGTTTTCTTGTCATTCCAGACAGGATTTCTAGTGAGAGTCACCATGTTTGTGGCTTCTTCCCTGACTGCAAAAAACAAAACCCAACTTGTTGATGCTTTATTTCTAGCTTGAAGTGCATAGTTAACTCATCTGTTGCCCCAGGCGTGGTCGAAAGAAGAGTTTTACCCCATGCAGTTGAGTAAAGACAAGGTAAGATTATGAAGCAAATAAAAAGGTCAGCTCCATGTTGACCAAGATGTGAAGTCAAGCTTTTCTCAAGACCCATGCCAGCAGAACACTTCAACTCACTCTAGTTGTAAAAGGTGCCTGATCACTAGGTCTGAATTGTGTGGTGAACCTCAAATGGATACTTAACTTGGACTTACGCAAATTGTTTCTGGCAAGAAATTGAGCTTGGCTGGTTTAAAGCTCAAGCTATTTTCCTAGGCACTGAACAAATCTTTTTCACATTAAGCGATTCCTTTCTTTCCCTTACGCTTGCTTGGCAAGACATGTATACTGACTAGAACTGGGAGTTTCTTGTAACCTTGGGCACAAAGGTGATGGCTCTGCTGCTGATGTTTGCAATGCCAAATAGCCAACAGGACTTGCTTGCACTGCTAGCATGTGTTAATATGCACAAAAAATGCAGTCCATCACAGCTATTGCAAAACTTTTCTCCTGGACTCTCTAAAAATGACCAAACTGGCTGTTTTTATCCATGCAAAGTTCCCATACCTGGGCAGGATCAAGAACCTTTTTACTGTCAACCAAAAGGATGTCTCTCGAGAGATGGTGAAAGTGCTACTGGAGATATTTTAAAGCCACTCTGAGGAAAGTGTGTAATGCTCTGATGAAGGTAAATAATCCTCTGGAAGTGAGTCTAAATGGCTAACAAGTCTTCTTTAACTCTTACACAGTAACTTGTTCCCTCTGGGGAAGAACAATTTCCAGACATAATCTTCCATCCAGCCTCTACATCTCCAGGCAAAGCGCATTGGGTCACGCTACTCAGTATGGCTGAGGGCTACAGCAACAGGCCTTGATCCTTCCTTTGTGACAATGATTCCGATGACTGCATTTTTCTAAATCAGTCCACTCCCGGGAATGCTCAAATGCAAACAGAAGCACTGGGAGGAGGGCACTGAAAGGTTGTTTCTTCTCTCAAATGTCAACATAATCGTGTGAGAGTTACTTCTCGTAGAGAATCCATCAGTCAGGCATCCTTTGACGAACTCCAGAAGTTTTTAAAGCTGATTGCAAGCACATCAGGAACAAAAAGGAAGTGGAGTGAGCCACAGAAAGGAAAATACCATCTTCTTATGCAGCTGGAGATCATGGTGAGTGGAGGCAATGCATCAGCAAGCAGACTCTTTGTCCCCACAGTGCTCTGTGCCATGCTACAGGTCTGCGTGGAGACTCTGGCGTAAAATTCCTGGCATGTCTCAACCTGCTCTTCTTCCTTGGAGGAAAACAGTTGAGAGAGACTCAGCAGCATCAAATGATGATTCCTATTATCAGCATCCCATATTGGTTTCAAGGAGTGGCAAACAGAAACAGTTTCCTCTGGCATCCGTTTGCAAACCGCCTGGTCTGGCACTAAAACAAAAAGTCGTCATAAATTAGGAGCCCAGGAATTAATGAATTTATTCCACCCAGCCGTCCACATCCTCTTTCTCTCTGTGTGTTGTGGTTTAACCCCAAGCAGCACCTAAGCACCACACAGCTGCTTGCTCACTTCTCACCCCCAGACCCCCGGTGGGACAGGGGAGAGAATCGAAGAGTGAGAAAACTCGTGGATTGAAATAAACTAAACTAAACTAAAATAAACTAATAGTAATAACAACTACTACTACTATTATTACTACTACTACTACTAGAGACAGGGTTGAGTGGTGGTTTTGGCAGTACTACATTAACAGTTGGTCTCGATGATCTTAAAAGTCCCTCCCAACCTATACATATATGTATGTATATATATATATAACCTATATATACACACACACACATACATATACACATATATATAACCTATATATAGATAGAATCTATGATTCTATGATGATGATGATGATGATAACAATAATAATAACAACAACAAATTTGCAATGAAAAGGAAAATAGAAAAAAAAAAAAGAAAAGAAATAAAACCCAAGAAAAGTAATGCAAATGAAAAACAATTGCTCATCACCAACCGACCGATACCGAGCCTGCTCCTGAGCAGCAGCCCACTCCCCAGCCAACTTTCCCCCTAGTTTATATGTTAAGCATGACATCAGATGGTATGGAATATCCCATTGGCCAGTTTGGGTCAGCTGTATCCCCTCCCAAATTCTTGTACAACCCAGCTTCCTCTCTGGCAGGGCAGTATGAGAAGCTGAAAAGTACTTGATTTAGTGTAAACGCTGCTTAGCAGCAACTAAAACATCAGTGTGTTATCAACATCATTCTCATCTGAAATCCAAAACAAAGCACTAGGAAGAAAATTAACTCTACCCCACCTGAAACCAGGAGACTGTGGTGTCTGGATCCAGATTTCTGAGCTGAAGGTAAAAGGACTGAACTGGAAATAGCTCTTAAATAATGTATTCCTTCCTAATGGTAGGGTTTTCCTGAAAGTCAACAGGTAGAGCTTTATATCTCACAGCATAAAGAACTGTAGTCTTTCTAATTCCTTCGTCCCTTCATCTTTAGTTTGATTTCCTGATGTTGTACCATCCTGCTGTACATCCATCTGCATCATCCGCCGTCTCCCCAGGTAACCCAGCATCCGCTTGCCAAGTTCAACCAAATTTGATAGAATAGTAGAAGCCCTAAAAGTATGTAAATCCCACAATAGACCAATTCTGTAGATCATGTGCATCACCTCCAAAGGTTTTGGGCTTTGTCCACTTGAAACTGAGACAGTGGATACTCTCGGCACATTTCACAATCAAAAGATGGGGCCCAGCTGGCCGTTAAACACAGTGGAGAGCTGACTGGCTGCAGTACAGGCAGCATTTTGCCCTGTTGGCTGGTGGCAAACTGGATAGAAAGACGTCTTAAGTAATTTTGACTATGTTTCTATGTAAGAGGAGGATGAGAGGACTTAGAGGCCTTGCTGTGGAGGATCCAGGGCACATGGAAAAGCTTTGGAAGGAAAAGAAAGCCATATGAAAGAGTTGAGGAAATAACAAAGCAGTTATATGCAATCAATCTTCTATAGCCTGCCCCTTACAATGGTGATTCGCTTAATCTCTGCTAGTAATCTCATTAATAAACGGACAAGTGAAGATGGGTTTCTGGGATGCTGAAACGAAAATGACCTGACCAGGCATTTAAAAATAAAATTTAGATAACCATATTCTTCCATTAAGCTTGTGTGCTGGTTTTAGCTGGGGTAGAGTTAATTTTCTTTATGGTAGCTAGAGGCAGTATGAGGCTATGTTTTAGGTTTGTGCTGGAAACAGCGCTGGTAAGACAGGGATGTTTTAGTTACTGCTGAGCAGTGCTTACGCAGAGTCAAGGTCTTTTCTGGTCCTCACACCGCCCCACCAGCAAGTAGGCTGGGGGTGCACAAGAAGTTGGGAAGGGACACAGGTGGGACAGCTGACCCCAACTGACCAAAGGGCCATTCTGTACCACATGACGTCATGCTCAATATATAAAGCTGGGAGAAGAAGAAGGAAAGGGGAGGAAACTCAGAGTTATGGTGTTTGTCTTCCCAAGTACCCATTACACGTGCTGGAGTCCTGCCTTCCTGGAGGTGGCTGAACACCTGCCTGCCGATGGCGAGCGGTGAATGAATTCCTTGTTTTGCTCTGCTTGCGTGCGCGGTTTTTGCTTTACTTAGTAAACTGTCTTTATCTCAACCCACGAAGTTTTCCTTATTTTTCTTATCCTCCTCCCCATGCCACTGCAGGGGAGGAGAAGTGAGCAAACAGCTGCCTGGTCCTAAGCACCAGCTGGGGTTAAACCACGACAGCTTGTGACGTAAAAAACATCTGTGAGCAGGTAATGGGGACAAATTCATGAAGGAGACCGAGTCTGAGAAAGCTGTATGACTTCATTCAAATTCGGTCATTATTGGATCATTCAACCATGAATGCCATGCCACAGTGTTGTGCTCGTGCCTGGTAATATTGAATGATTCCTCCAGGATTTCATTGTTGCCTTTTACGGCATCCCATGAAGGTCAGTGTTCCTCCAGGCCCACGAAGAAGAGATGTTGTGAAGGGATGCCAGATGGATTCTCCTCCTTGAATCCTTCTGGCAATCTCAGAGCCCAAACTCGTTGCCAAACAATGGCGGAAACAAGTGAATTCAAACGACAAAAGCTAAGGGGCATTAAGATGCAATGTCTGTGTATAAGTAGAGGTTCAATTTGTTAAAGGAGTTCACATTAGAATCACACCTTTACTTAAGTAGGAATACGAAACAGGAGGGATTTTCTTAGTCATCAGTACGAGCCCAGTGACATCCAGGATCAGGTCACATCTTGCGAGCTGATGAAGCTCGATTTTAAAGCCAGCTCAGGTTGTTTTGTACCATCTATTCCTTTATACATATATCCTTAGCCTGAGGACAGTGTGAGAAAACATTCCTGAGGACAATATCAGCTGCTTTAAAAACAGGGAACAATATCGGCTCCAGGAAAATATGCTCAGGGTTTTTCATGGTTTTGTTTTTTGATGGAAGGTTTTTTGTTGTTGTTTACTTGTTGGATTTGTAATTGTGGGCAATCAGCTGCCTTGCACGGTGGTCCCAGAAAAAGAAAACACTGTGATAGACCACACAGAGCAACTTTAGTTTCAATGGTGAATAACTTTTCTGAGATACTCCTAAGATGCCTGGCAAAGCCCAAACAGCCCTGGCACTGGATTAGAATGAAGAAAAACAGCACTGAAGGGAAAAACGACCTTCTAGGAATGGCAAACTTGTGAAAGGATCTCTCTGCTAGAAGATTTCCATGGATCTCATCACAATTGGTATTATGTCAGTCATGGGGCAACAAATACACAGTCCTTTTAAAAACAAATGGGCTACACTTCAAATGCTGGGCTGGAAAGGTTGGGGACTGAATGTGTCCTGACTCGAGATGGGGAGAAGCAAAGCTCCCCATCCAGAATGGATCTCTCTTCTCTGCTCCTTTCTTATGCTGGATAAGTCATGCCTCAGTGGAAGACCCTGCTGTGACTTTCATGGCCCATTCAGCCTTTTGATGCTCTATTTTCTGTTACCTACTAGGGAATGGCATAGATGAAAAATAATAGTGGTAGCGACTTGCTCCCCTTAAACTGGTGACCCTTCCAGAATCAAGGTGGGATTGTGTTCACAATTAAGACACCTACGTGTCTATGATCTTGTCTTTCCACTTTTATGCAGGAATGCAATGTGATTTTTCACACTTGTAGTATTTATTTCTTGATCTTATATCTATGGAAGCCAAAGCACCATGGTAAAGCTTGCATTCCTACCGCCTTTTCAGTAACGGGATCAAAAATAAGCTTCAGAAGTTGCATTCACACTATATGTGGGCACCGGCTTGGTAGACGTGAGATGTCCAAACAGTTTAAGCAATGACAAAGAAGCATCATGATTTGTGAGGCTGGCCCATACCACTGGAGACAGACTCAATCACAGTGTAATGGAGCGTTCAAGCCCTCAGTTGTTACAAAATAAGACTCAAAACACAGCATTTACTCCACTACAGTGCAGCGCTGTGCAGCTCATATAAATCTGAACCACTAAATCTTTCGAAGTGGTTAGGTCTGACTGTGCTTGTGATTTCTACCAAAGATCAAGGCCCAATGATCAGGGTATCAATGGCAGCGTCAGCTTGTTCACATTTTCCGGGCATGCAAGGGTTGACTTGGACTTGGGAGCACTTATGTGTTAGCTGGCTTCTTCCTTCTCCCATGCTCAGCTCATAGCGGGGTGTGTTCAGAGGATGTAAGAGAGGAGTCTAGTAGCTGTTCAGAGCACCAAATGTATCCAGGGGTTGAGGTATCAATCACTCCTCTCTAATGTTTTGCTTAATAAAGTATAAAAAGAAAAAAAGAAAATAGATAAATAATACAATGCATACTCTTTTCTTTCCCTCCTCGTTCCTTCCTGAAAGGGAAGACTCTCCAGTCTACTCTGCGACAGCAGAGAATCATCCTTGTAAGAACAAACAGCATGTAATCATCTAACAAGAGAAGGGACCAACGCACTGCCTTCCGCCTGGATTGCCAGCAATTTGCCTGGGGAAGCTGCTTATTTGCTTGAATACTTGATTACTTGAGTCATGTCCTTCCAAGACAGGCAGAAGTGCCAGGAAGGAGATGGCATTCCTATCACGGAGCAGATGATCAACCCTTTTAACCTAATAGCTTGTTTCTGTCAGTGGCAGGGTTGGTGACCTCCCAGAGCACGTGTAACATCCGCCTCTTTGCAACTTCTCTGTGAGTTTCCTTAGTCGCAGTGTGACATTTCTGCTGCGTCCCAACTGAGGTAGCAGGTGTACTCATAATTTCTTTTTCTCGACTAGTATAGCTGCTGAGTTATGTTTATTCATGCCAAACTCCGATCTCTTTTTCTTTTTTTCCTATTTTTCTGTCCCCTAGTCCTAGCCTTCCTAAGCAATTTAACTGAAAAATATCTCATGAGAAAGTTTGTTTATTGATGACAGACAGTAAGGCCACGTGAGAAGGAAATACGGCAGCCCAAAAAGCAACAGCAAAAAAAAAAATCAACTAAATAGATATAATCCCTTCCAAAAAAAACCCAGCAAATAATTATCTAAAAGAACATGTCCAACTAAATCTTTAAACAAACCAGCCTACTACCCAACAAACAAGAGAAATTAGCAAAACTGCAATGCACTAACCAGAGAGAAGGAAAAACACTATGAGGTTTCATTTGCCGATCTTCAGGCATAGGGATGCTGGGCATGATGTAACACCAGGCAGGAGAAATACGAGCTTTTATGTGCAAAAAGACAGCAGGAGATGAGAAAGCAGCTCCTCTGATGGATTTCCTGATTGCACTGAGCCCCCCAGAAGGTAAAGATTGGTATTTTTATTGTTTTGTCCACTATCTTGGCCAGAGATTTAATGGATATCATTTACAGAGATGATAGGATATTTAATTTCCAGCACAGGTTTCTTTCGACTCACTCTTTTCTTCTTTTAACTTTAACTTATAACTAATCTTCACCATCAATACCAGTATATAGAAGAGCTCTTTCTACAACCTAGTCAATGAAAGAAAATCCTGATAATGACCTTTAGGCGACATTAAAGAATCTCAGTGATTCTCCAGCGAGAGTCCTGTCTCCTGAAATCTCAAGGTGAATGGCTGAAGGTTATGTGACATTTCAAGAGATGCTTTTCTAACCTGGTTTCTTCAGGAAAGAAACTTAGGCAATTCCTTTGCACGTGTGTGCAACCATACAAATAACCTTTTGCCCAATTGTCACCTGCATCTGACACGGAGGCAGAATTTCCAAATTCTATTGATTTCTTCCATTGTAAAAATTGTTTTCAAGTGAGCACAACTCTTATTAGATATCAGAGGGGCCATCACATTCCTTTGTGTTGACTCAAAACTGCACTGGAAAGCAGTGCACTGCTGCTCATTGACCATCATAAAATTAAACAGCATCTAGAACACATCAAGGAAAATTAAAGAGTCTGGTGCTAAACATTGTCCACATACATTATCAAAGACTGTCAGTATGTCCAAGCATTTGAAAATGAGGAATAGAAGGCAGATAAAGAGTATGAAAGAAAGGAAGCTTGGTTGTCACTATTTTAGTGGTAGACAGCAAAGATGCAGAACTATTATGTGATTTTTCCAAGGTTATATACTGACAGCCAATGTGGCAACCATCCTGAAATTTCCTAACAACCAGGATAAAGTAGGAGGCTTTTTTTTTTTTTTCTCACTTATGGATCTAGCTTTCCGTTCCAAATGGATTTATCTGAATGAATTACAGAGCTAGCTAGCATGTTGCCATATAACTCCCAAATCTGGTTCTACATTTTGAAGAAGTAGGTTCCTTTAGCAGCTTGTACACCTCTTCTGAGAGATGAGAGAGAAGAAAAGAAATAACCTTCCTTTTTCCCTCATTTCCAATTCTGTGGGGGTCTGAGCTGAAGACTCCAAGAACTTCATGTCTGTGTCTGCCAAGAAGGCAAGCAAAGCACAGAGAGCAGCAGAATTTCCTTTTTGTGTTCAGCTAACAAGCGCTTGAATTGAGCATTTCCTACACTTAGCTTTTGTAAGGAATGGACGTCTCAAACAGCACCGGCTTCCAGCAACACCAGTTCAAGCCCCAGGTCTGCTAGTAACACCTTGGCTCGGATGGATTGGAATCTATCTCAGTACCCCGGCAGACATCCTCATCTCAGCTGCCTTGCGTATCACACTCAATTTGAGCTACAGCCAGCTGATGTCCTGCAGCGTGAACGGTCCACGCAAGGGTTATGCGATATGGTAGGCTGACACCTCTAGATGGAGACATATCCACGTCTCTACTTCCCGCTGCCTAATAACCTAAGGAATAGTAGCAGGTTTTACCCTCACCGGAGGCAAAGGTGGACGCAGAAAAATTCTAATGTGATGAATATTCAGGGAGCAGGGAAGGGAGAATGGACAAGCATGAATATATGGTGCTGCTGTGTGCTGGTTGCTAAGCTGGTGCCTCTACAAAACATTCTGCCCAAAAGTCTCGGTCAGCTAAGCTGTTACCAACTGGAAATGCCAAATATGAAGACCGCTGTTTTTTTCAGCATTAGCATTGGAGTAGCAATGCTGGAGCAGAACACAGCAAAGCAGAGTTTCCCTGGAGAGGGGGAAAGAAAAAGCAAAATTAGGCGGCTTCTCTTTTCAGTCTTTCAGACTGGAGCAGGTAATTGAAGACGGAGACCTCGAGGATTGTCTTTATTGGGAAGGGAAATGCAGCATCTCAGTGTTGCGTTTTATGACCGCCCACACTCTCGGGCAAGGGATGACTTGTGTGTCGGGTGGCTCAAACCAGGGAGATTTAATAGTCTTAAGAGTTATTTCTCAGGCACTCAATAGATTTGCAGCATGGGGACGTGTTACCAAAATGTAGAACACCAAAACATATTATTAGTGATGCATTTAATGATAAACCGTCTCCTCAGCTGAATCAACCTCTCTGTCAAATCCCTCTCTCATTGGATAATCTGGAAACTTTTTCAGTTACTATAAGACGAAGCTTGCTCGTGTAACCTAAATGCTGTTGGTCTCTTCACTCCATCTTCATTGCTGTCTCACAAACAAAAAGAAAGGCATAAATAATAATAATAAAAAAAAAAAACCAAAGGCAAAAAAACAAATACTTTTTTCTAGGCCCTCCCAAGGTAGAGCGATCTCTTTGAGAAAATGTGTTTGTTTAAGTCCGGGTTCGGGTACTTGCTATCACACGACATTGAGGTGACGTAACCATACTTACTTGCTCATTTTTCCCCAAGGTGCTTTGATCAAAATTTCTATTTTATGTCTAGCAGAACACACGTCTGGCTTTGGCTGCTTCCCCCCCTTCCAGTTTCCTGCAGAAAGGAAAAAAAAAAAAA
>VYXH01003522.1:41026-59252 GCA_013397275.1 Burhinus bistriatus | reverse complement strand
AAAAAAAAGGGTGTGGTATATTTTGTACCATATTATCTTCTTCTAGATTTATAACAAGTCTTATTTTGTTAGCAAAGTGTAAGAAGCAAGCACATTTTGCAGATGGTGTAATTTGAGGAATGCCTCTCAATTCCTCCTTCAGCGTGTAAGATCTTCTCTGAAGCAGACTGTCCCACTCCCACTCTTGGATTTCAAGAGGATTTAGTCGTATTATTACACTTGCTAACAGAAAACAGTGGAATGGATTTTTTTGATCATTGAAAAAAGCAAGTTCCATCAAAATGTAAACATTTAGATAAATCACACTCATTTCAGTGACATTTTCCATTTTGTTATGAAAAACATTTCAACCAGCAATTTAATGAAGATCTTGGCAGCTTGTTTTTACTTTTAAAAAGCTGCACATTTTCACTTCTCTTTGAGAGGTTGATTTTCTCACTTTTTAACTTCATGTTGCCTGTCTTTTTGCCATGGAAATTCAAGAAAAGAGAAGTGGAATTAAAGTGTTTTTTATTACATTTTGCCAATGTTACTTCTTTCATTTCCATTCATTTTGCAAGGAAAAGGACGAGGGTCAATTAAAAAATTAAGACAAAATGAATAGTGTAACTATCAATTAAATACTTCTTTTTTCCCCTCTGAAAAAGCTAAATTACCAGATACTTCAAAGAAAATCTTCCTCTGTTTGCTTGTTCTTGCCTGAAGTCCTAAGGAAACTGAACTTAAACTATTCATCATCACCCGGCATGTGTGTTTACTTTCTTGTATTCCATTTTTTCTTTCCACCCTGTTCATGTGTTCTCCCTTAGCAAGTTACGCAACCAGCAGACAATTTCGACCTACCTTGTCAGAAGGGAGAACTATTAAAATACTCCTAACTTTCCGTGAGATGTATGGTCTGAAGAATCATAGACTCATAGAATGGTTTAGGTTGGAAGGGAACTTAAAGAACATCCAGTTCCAACCCCCTGCCATGGGCAGGGACACCTCCCACTAGACCAGGTTGCTCCAAGCCCCGTCCAACCTGGCCTTGAACCCCTCCAGGGATGGGGCAGCCACAGCTTCTCTGGGCAACCTGGGCCAGTGTCTCACCACCCTCGTAGGAGAAAGGAGAAAAGAAAGAGGTGTGAGATGGGTCACACCTTCATGACTCTGACTTGATATCAGAGTATCCACATTGGTGCTGAACACCAAGACAGAGATCCTCAGGAAACCAAAGGTGGGTTTGTCTGATTTAGGGGTGCATGTTTCTGATGAACATGTTTTCATCTGAAAAAAATCACTGGAGGGTCCTTGCTCCATCTCTGGGGAGCAAGGCAATGGAGTCAGTGAAACTTGGGACGGAATCTCCACTCAACACCCGCACTGGGTGAGTCAAACAACGTCCTACACTCTGCTGCCTTGCTCCATGGAGGTGTTTAAAATAGGGGGCTCAGTGCTGAGATCTGAAGTTAGGTGATAGAAACCCAACCCTGGGCTGGTTCGGCTGCCTTTGCAACTGGTTTGTTCCTTTCCTTTCAGAGACGTTGCAGGAAGCTAATTACATCAGGGATTCCTAAAGGTAGTTCCTACTTCAAAAGCACATGCTTTCTAGCGAAAGATCTGAACAAACCACCTCTCTGTGACTAACGCATTTCTGGAATTACGTCTTTCAGCAATTCCTTTACTGTTTTGTCCCTTAACTGAAGGTAAAGAGAAGCAATTCAGCCCCTTCCTCTCCCAGCCCTTCCTCTTCTCTGACTCACCACAATGGAGAAGTTTTGGCATCAGAGTCCATCCCCCCGGAAATGGAGCGCTGTCGCAGATGCGGGCTGCCTTTGGAAGTGAGTCAAGTGGGAGTAGGAGGTATGTGATTGTTAAAATATAATAAGAGAGACACTCCCAATTAGTAGGTAGCCCACTCTGTAATCAGCTGTGATGGGAACAGAGGACCAGGAAACAGTGTCAGAGAGATGATGCAGCAGGAGTGGTTATTACTACCCGTGCACCTCAGCAGCTAATTAAACCCACATTTCCCATTATGTGGCATTATCATATGAATGATACAGAAAGAGAAAATTATGAGGGAGGGCTGGCTTCACGATGGGAACTACTTCAGCTGTCAGCAGTTCATCCGCACTGACAGAGGTCCAGACAAGGGTGTAGGTGAGGAATGAAGATTCTGACAGCTCCTCCAGCCAGCCCTGCTTCTGCCCTAATACGATGTATAGATGTCTGGAGCCATAAGGACCCTCTAATTAGAGTTTTGTATATTATTCTTCTCTTGGCAATCACAGGAAGAGTTATGTCAAGCAGTGCTAGGTCACCTTACATTGCTTGAGATTTTCAGAGGGACTTCTGTTAAACTCTGCTACCTGTATTCAATTCTTCTGCGTGGTTATAAGAAGCCAGTTTGACTCAGGAACAACTGGCAAAATATGTATTAAGCCATCTATTAATTGTTATTACTTCTAGGTAATTTTTTTTTTTTTAAATACCAGAATAAATGACCTAGATTTCAGTGGCTCGGCATTGATTGTATACTTTGGGTGCTTAAATTTGAGAAACAACGTATTCATTGAAAAGTTCACGTGGATTTTCTTGAATAGATCTCTCTTAAACTCTGCTATCTGTATATTGCAGGTAGAAAAGAGCAATTAATGCACCTGAGAACAGAAAAAAAAAATATCAGTATGCAAAAAAAATTGAGGAAAAAAAAAAAATGAACTGCTTGGATTCTCTTCAAGTTACTTAAACTATAAAAAGATCGACCATTTATTTCATATGGAGGTCAATTTTTCAAATTAAAAAATGCCATTTTGAAATTAAGGGTGAAAAGGTTTAACTTAGAAAAATGTCAAAATAAAGGATTTTGGCATTTCCAAAACGAAACATTTCATTTAGAAAATGTCAAAGGGAAATACACTGACATTTAAAAAAAATATCCCCACATTGCTGTTTTGCAATTTTTGGCTAAAACGCCTGCTAAATTCAACCTAATTCTGTAAAGATTTCCATCCCTCTGAAATTTATTTTTATTTGGAACTATTATGTACTAAAAAGAAAAAAAAAAATTCCCCCATGTTCACTGTGGATGAATTTATAACCAGTTTTATGACTGTTTCCCAAAGATTTGAGCTACTGATATTTAAGTTAAGGCCAAGACGACCTGTAGCATTGAAGCTTCTTGACCAGCCCAGCAGTTATACAGATCGTATTGAAAAAGGTATATACCAGTCCCCCTTTCTCATCTGTGGCAACCTGTTTCCTTCTGATATACATGTATGAAACAGGTCAGCTCAATGTCAAAATGTAACCTGGACTAGAGTCTGGAAGGAACTCACACATGGAATTTTGCTCAAGGTGTATAACCTCTCATTACAAATGGCCACTGTTCCCAAAGACCGAAATAACTAAATTCCCATCTACAAAAGGTGAGATAATAAGCAGTAGACTCTCTATAGAAAGAGTCTGTGTCCAGTTTTGGGTTCCCCGGTTCAAGAAGGACAGGGAACTGCTGGAGAGGGGACAGCAGAGGGCTGCAAAGATGATCAAGGGACTGGAACATCTTTCTTATGAGGAAAGTCTGAGGGACTTGGACCTTTTTAATCTGGAGAAGAGAAGACTGAGGGGGGAATCTCATCAATGCTTACTAATACTTCAAGGGAGGGTGCCGGGAGGATGGCACCAGTCTTTTTGCAGTGGTGCCCAGTGATGGGACAAGACGTAACGGGCACAAACTTGACCATAGGAAGTTCCATCTGAACACGAGGAGGAACTTCCTTGCTTTGAGGGTGGCAGAGCACTGGAAGAGGCTGCCCAGAGAGGTGGTGGAGTCTCCGCCTCTGGAGACATTCCCAACCCACCTGGACGCCATCCTGTGCAACCTGCTCTAGGTGACTCTGCTCTGGCAGTGGGGTTGGACTAGATGATCTCCAGAGGTCCCTTCCAACCCCGGTGATTCTGTGATTCTGTGAAAGTCTTGGTGGCTAGTGTGACTCCCTGGAAAATGAGTAGAGTTGAAAGTAAAAAATGAGACCATTAAATGTATGGTAAATATGGATTGCTGGGAAAGAGTCAACATGGCTCTGTAAAGGGAAATCAGCTCAGGAAGGCAAGGGAACCAGTCCAGGAAGGGCGAAAGTCTACTGCAAATCCAGTGGAAAACCTATGTTTGGACTTCCAAAAAGCCTCCACACAAAGGTTTATTAAAAAATGGAATATGCCACAGGATTGAAGAATAGCTTTTTTCACGGGCTTATATGGGTTTAAAAGGGAAAGTAGGACTGAATGGTCACTTCTCAGGATACAGAAGAGGGTTGAAATGCCATGGTGATAAGCTCTACAAGGACCTTACAGGATTGCAGGAGTGGACAGCAGGGTGACGGATGAACATCAGTGCAAATACATGTTGTGTGCCTAGGGAAAAGCAATCTAAACCGTACCTGCATGCTGCTGTACTCAAACCTGTCAGTTAAAACTCAGGAAAGACATCCTGGAGCCCTCACTGGGAGTTCTCTGAAATCACCGTCTTTGTGTGCCACGGCAGCCAAAAAAGCCAACAAAATCATGGTCATCACCAAGAATGTTTTTGAAAAAAAAGGCAGAGGGAGTGATTTCGTTGTTACACAGCATTTTGATGCACTCACATATTGAGTAACCTGTGCAGTTCTCATCTCTGTGTCTCAAGAAAGCCTCAGTGGAGGTAAGAGAAGGTCCAGATAAAAGCAAGTGAGATAACGAAAAGGGTGGAGTAGCTGCCTTTAGATGAGAGATTAAAAAGGCTGCAGAGAGTCTTCAGACTGGAGAGAAGAAAGCTGGAGAAGTGGAGGATACGGCTGAGGTTTCCAAAAACATAAAGATGACTGATAAACCAAATGGGGAACTTTTTTCCAATAAAATTAGTAGAAGAGCAGAAAACAGGCCAAATTGCTCCATAATCCAGAATATGTCCCCAGAATATGGGACTTGCTACTGTACAAGGCAGTGGAGACAGACAAGAAGATTCATGGGCAACAGTTACTCAAAGCAGATACAGAAGGGAACTGGCAGAGATGTCCCCTCTGCCTTCTCCAGAAGGACAGCTGTGGATGCATGGGGAGTAACGGGAACAGACTGCAGAAAGTGGCCAAGGTTTTTCACCCCATGACGTGGCATCTTCTCATCCCTAACTCCAAATTCCATTGCTGGAAGGGGAATCCTATGCTAGAAGGACTAGAGGTCTGACCGAGTAAGTAATTTCTTACATCCTTGTGCAAGTACTGGGCAACTCTTTCTTATGCCGGTTGTTTACTTAATTGTTAACAAGCACATTCTGCTGAGGTTTGATGTCAAGGTTTCCCTTTCGCCTATTTGATTATAGCTTATTTTTAAAACATGCTTTCATCTGAGCACTGTAGTGACCCAATTACAGCAATGGAAATATTACAAACACATGAGTAACAAGTGTATTCAATTATTCTCCATGGTTATAAGAAGCCAGTTTGACTCAGGAACAACTGGCAAAATATGTATTAAGCCATCTATTAATCATTATTACTTCTAGGTAAATTTTTTTTAAATCCCAGAATAAATGACCTAGATTTCAGTGGCTCGGCGTTGATTATATACTTTGTCTGCTTAAATCTGGGAAACAATGTATTCATTGGAAAGTTTATGTGGATTTTCTTGAATAGGATTCTCTGTTACAGAAGCATGCTTTAAAATTTCAGTGTCTCTTTGTTGACGTTACCATTTTGGGACTTGAATTTTGCAGAAAAGTTCCCCGACAGTTAATCCCACTTACATCAGGCAATTTTTTGCTTAGAAAATGCATACATGGAAATTTAAGGAAATCTAAATGAACTTCCCAAGTGGGCTAACGAATCCACACAAACCCACCGTGTGGCACTTTTCTCACCACCTCTGTGAAGTGAAGTTAATCCAGTTAACCAAGTCACCCCGTCCATTTCCAAGTGACGATTACGCATTTCCTCTAACGGCCAAGCAATTTTGGATTTTGCTCAAGTCTGGTTGCTATCATGGGAGTCCAGACCTCAGGAACACCTAGCACAGGCTCTTCTGTGGCTCTGCATGGTCTGATAGATCTTAGATTGGGACCTACGACTGATTTTATTGTTGCATGTGGCCACCAGCTCACGTTCACAGATGTAGTGGACTCAACTCAAGCCTTCTCAATTCAATCTGAAAGAGAATTAAACTAAAATAAATCAGGTCAGATTTCACTCCGAATAAGGACATGTCCACTTGCTTGTTCAATATGTTTAAAAACTTCCAAGTCACACTTCCATATGAATTAAGTTCCTGATGGTGCCTCCTATACAAGCTCTTGCACATAATTACATCTCGCTGAAGCTTGTACAAATTCCTTACGGCAATTTCATCCACAACAGGCATGGGACTTTTCCTTCTTCATTTGGATATAGGTTTTTTCTGTGTGTGTGTCTCACTCTCTATTTAACTTATGTCCTGAAACAGATGTGCTTCCAGATGGTACAGACTCGCCTGGGTCATGCAAATGGGATGGTAACAACACCAATTCCAGTACCTCCACCTGGACAGGAGCACGCGTTTGGCACAGTCCCACAATGGGAGAGGTGACAAGTCACAAATCTTCTCAGCCCCGGGTGTTATGAACAGAGATAGGTGCAAAGACCCTGTATTCTTCTGATCTGTCTGGGGATGACTGGACCATCTGTGTTTGTCATCAGGGGCTAAGGAAATAGCTTCACGTGAGCCCCAATGTTCAGGTGGAAGAAGAGACTTGAATGGTATGCAACTTTTTGCTCTATACTCCTCCTGGAGAAGTGGCTTGTTTCTGTGAGAGTGCGATGAAGTAGCCAATAACAAACTAAAAGGCAATTAAAGGGTGGTGATCGAGTAGAGAAGTACGTTAATGTTTTGACTGTATCGTGCCTGGGGAGAAACATGAAATCTGCGTGTTGGTTTGGATGGAGAACAATCAGTTGTGCAGCCTGCTAACCCCGCAAACTTTGCACAGCCCAGATGGTGCCATGGATCCTGAAGCAGCTCTTCAAAGGCTATAAATTGGCATATTTGAGGTCACTGCTTCAGATCCGCCAGGGATTCAGCCTATCATGTGCTGGCCTGCACCCATGCTCCCCAAAGAGATTGAAAAGGTAATCGTGATGAAACTCCTCTCCCACAACAACCCCAGGGACTTGCAAAACCATCACTTGCTTGGACAAGCGAAGGTTGAAAGTAAAGGTCAAACAGAAGCTCATTAGAAAACATACGGCGATTCTTCAAAGCAGGCATTTTGTTGTTCACCTCCTCCTGCAACAGCAACACTTGGAGTATGGAGAGTATATCCTGGCTCTCCACCAAGCTCTCTTCCCTAAGGGTTTTGCTATTCTCACGTTGAAAGCATCTCCAGAGATTACGTTTCAACAGCGTCCTCATCAGATTGTGCTGTGGGGCAGTCCACCCTCACTTGCCGTTATCTGTACCAAGACAACCAGAGTGTATCTCCCTGCCTAAGAAAGGCAGAGAAGGGGGTGGAGGGAAGGGGGTGCCCTCCCCTTGGTTTTGTTCAGACAGAGGGTTAGGATGTGGCCAAAATGTACAACCTGGGCTAGGATTGCAGTACAGGCTTAGACAGAAGAAACGTTCCTCAGGAAAGAAAAGAAAGAAGTCCATCCCTGAAGGATGCCTGTTTTCAGCTGTGTCCCGTTGGTTATTCAGTACAAGCAGATTAAAAGGCCTGGGGGTCTTTTCTGGCCCTAACTCCACTTGGGATGGCACAGCCCGACTCCATGCTCCTATCTCTTCCCCATAAAACAGAGTGGATTAATCCCAGCTACCTTTCGGGAGAGGTTTCCAGCTTGTTTTAACTCCTAAACTACATCTGGGTGTTTTTCAAGAGAGAGCTATTAGACTCAGACTAAATCTATGCCAGGAAGCATCCCGATAGTGAAATGGTGCGGAGGAACGTGGATCATTGCTTTATCCCCTGCCATGGCCCGGTTTACTTAGCTAGTGTCAATACAGCCATTTAGTCCAGTTACACCCCATTTATCGCACCATATTATCAGTTCAACGGGTTTTACCAAGCGTGGATTTTACTCTGCCCTGCAAATAACACCAGCCAATGTGACACACATTCCGGCACCGGGTGACACTGTCCCAACAGAGCAGTTTTACAAACCTCCCATTCCTCGCTGTTGAAACAGGACTACCTCCATCCCTCCTCTTAGCCCTTCGGATAGAGGTGTGTCTGTAGAGACGTTAATATTTCTATTTGACAATAAATTAATACAAACTTGTTTTAAAAGAGAATGCTCAGGATGGCCACAATTAATTGATTAATTAAGCCTACATGGATGAATAGTTTCCTCCACAAGGCAATGTAAGAAAATGAAGATGGGTGAAAGTCAGGGGCAACTGATACGTGTCCCGGTGCTTCAGTGTATTACAACATGTTGCAAATGAAAACTTTTTGTTCAGAAGTGCTGAGGCATTTCACTTGGAGACTTTCAACACGTTTGAACTTTCTGGGCTTTTATATTTCAAATTATACTTGTCCTTTAAATGTTACTGTGAAGAAAAAGGTGGCGAGGTCAAGTACAGGGGTTAAAAAGCCCTGCTGTGAAAGAGAGCAATAATTTTGGGATGAAACAAAGCATTTTAGACCGACACAATCTTTTTTCCCTCATTTGGTCAAGTTTGCTGTGCTCGGTTTTGGTTTGCTTTCACCTGTACCCATCGCTCTCCACCTTCCTCCAATCTCCACTCAAACCTTTTTTTTCCTTTCGTCTCCTTTTTGCTCTTCAAATCCTTCTCGCTCCCATCTCTTTCCTTCACTGTTATTTTCTCATTCTTTTCTATTCCCTTATTTTCCCACTGCAACTTTTCTTCTTTTTTATCCTTGCACATCCCACCCACTTCATTGTCTCTCCAGCGCTTTCCTACTCAGCACAACCTTTAATTTACAAACTGCTCCTAATAACATTGAGACAGAGCCCTTTGCCAACCGGGGGAAAACACGTCTGCAACTTTCAGACACTTGTGCTGCAGCTGCGATCCATGGGATCAGGTGGAAACATCTTGACAACACCAAGTTGGACAGGACAGTTGGTCTTCTGAAGGGTAGGATGGCTCTACAGAGGGATCTGGACAGGCTGGATTGATGGGCTGAGGCCAACTGCATGAGGTTCAACAAGGTCAAGTGCTGGGTCCTGCACTTGGCTCACAACAACCCCACAGAGTACTCCAGGCTTGGGGAAGAGTGGCTGGAAAGCTGCCCAGCAGAAAAGGACCTGAGCGTGTTGGTCGACAGCCAGCTGAATATGAGCCAGCAGTGCGCCCAGGTGGCCAAGAGGGCCAGTAGCATCCTGGCTTGTATCAGGAATAGTGTGGCCAGCAGGACTAGGGAAGTGATGGTCCCTCTGTACTCAGCACTGGTGGGGCTGCACTTNCTTGACAGTGTTAGGTTAACGGTTGGACTCAATGATCTTAAAGGTCTCTTCCAATCATAACTACTCTATGATTCTATGACTATTGACTGACATGAAGAGACCTGACATGGACACAAAGGAGGCATCTTTTAATGAAGAGATGTGTACAGGTATTTTCTCTGAGGCTTTCCCATACAGGTGGCAGATCCATATATTCCCCTGTTCAGTGCAGCCTGCTGGAAGTTAGTTCCTGTTTGATCTCCCAGCTCAGCCACTGGTATAAATGTTTTCCAGCCTGTTTTAGGCAAATGAGCCAGTTGCTTTTGTTTTTCAATGTAGTTATTACAGCACAGAAGGACGCGAGCTGCCAAGCTCGCCAGACAGGAGTTCTTAGTAGGTCATATGAAAGTCAGTGTCATCATCTCTAGTTGATGGCTGGGCGAACTGAAGGGAATTGGTTTGTCCAGGGTCTCTGCTCCCAAGCAACAGGCGAAAGGACAGCAATGGCAGGACTAGCGATAAGATCCAGATCTCCTGAATCTACATCTGTTGTAAGAGCAGTTAGAAAACATCACAAATGGATCATGTTCCAACTGCTGGAAGTGACATAGCCACCTGAGCAGCATCATTCCATGGAAGAAGAATGCCTTCTTGACACTCACTGATGCGAGCGGAGACCAAAGAAATGTGTATTACTACTGTAGTAAATGATACGATACTGGAGTCCCAAAATGTATTTGTGTGTTTGCATAAAATATATACTTGCCCATGCTTAAATCTGTAAGTAAAACTTGGTATTTCCAAGGGTGTTTTTTGGAATTGTCCCTGCTTATTGCAAGGGGGTTGGACCAGATGACCTTTAAAGGTCCCTTCCAACCCAAACTATTCTATGATTCTGTGTTTGTCTCAACTGTGTTAGTCACTGAATAGCCAGGAAGCATTTCCTTCAATCTGTAGTTTTTTCTGCAATTTCCCAAGACTGAACTGGGTAGAGCTGAGCTTCATTCAGTTCAGCTGAAATTTGTGATCCCTGCAAGCAATGACCATTCAGTTTTTACTTTCCTTTTCTGAAGTTAAGTCCCATTGTTCACCTTTGAGGTGTATTCTCAGCTTTTGCAGAGAGTGGAACCTCAGCCAAGGTTTTCTGCCAGCTCCTTAGCCAGAAAATTAATGAGATTAAAGTTATTCTGGAAACACCCTGAAATATGTGACCTGAAAGAAAAAGGAAAGCGATTCTTTTGTTTTCGTTTTTCAACTGCAGCAGAATGCCTGCGATGGCCTGTGATGTTTTTGATGTCCTGTAAGAATTCTGCATGATTTAAAGCACCCTGAGGCCCACAGAGATTTTGAGGGTGTCAGAGATTTTGGGGTGTTAAAGAGAGCGAGGAAGAACTGCACTGGTTTGTTTTCCCTTTATAATTTCTAGTAGCAGCAGGGTCTTTGCAGGTTGTTGGGGGAGTTCGTGTCCTGGGAAGCTCATCAATGGCATACTGTGATTTGCTGGTCATCTTCATGTCCAATAGTCACGTGGAGATGTAAGGGAGCATGTTAAAAATCAATCTTCTGTGTTTTCCTTTTTTGCAGAAAAGCCCGCTTTTTTGTCCAGCTATTTGAACGGCTGGTTGGAGATGGAAACCATAGCAAGTGCCGACCCCTTCTCTCCGTGATGGGTTTGCAAGAGCTCTGTAAGTCTCACTGGGTAAATACCAGTCTCAGTAATTTCCTTCTATTGCAGGTTACTTACCAAATTACACTTTGCGGGTTAACACCAAATTAGAATGGAAGTCACACATTGCAAGCAAAGACCTTGCACACAAAGAAATTGTGCAAAACTTCCCCGCTGTGGCTGCCGTCCGAATCCATAAAACCTGGGAGGTGTTTTCTAGCTCCTTGTCACACAGCCCTTTGAAAAGCAAATCTGGACGATGTAAGGACTCTGCTAGTTCAGAGTAAAATCTAGTCTAGACAAACCAGTGTGTGTTAACTGGCATAACTGGTTAATTCAGTTATTTTTTTATCCTGGCTTAGCAGTGTCCTCAATAAAAACACTTAGGGTCTGCCCCCCCCATGTCAGAAATGAGTAGTTGTCTCCTCCTGTGACATGATTATAGCGCAGGTGTTGATGTGTGAAAGTGGAACGTGGCAAGTAGATTGGTTAGAAATGGCCTGCTGATTCATTGATGAGGGAACATTTTGTGGATTTTGATTAAATATCTCTTGGGAAACGGAAAACAGAGTGCAATGTTCCAATATTTCCTCTCTGACCTTTCCAGCAGATAACATTTTCATTCCTCATTTCCAAATTACTTTTATTCTTATTTTTTCCCTCCCTCTGACTGTATATTCTGTTAAATTACATAGAATGAAGTTAAAAAGTAAAAAACAGAGGAGCACATTTCTGCTTTAGTTAAATGAAATATTTCAATTAACCCAAGCTTTTGGCCTCAAAAGGCTGTAGGATGGCTTGCCTCTACCTGGTTTTCTTCCAGGCAATTGCAAAATGAAGTGAAAGAATTCTAGACAAACAGAAAATACTGTCTGTCCAGTTCTGGTAGGGAGGGAAAAATAGTCACAGAATATGACTTATATTCTCAGGACAGACAAAGTCCTGGGTGGCAAGAGACCTATTTTAATGTGGAATATGTACCCTTACCAGTGCGATCACTCTAGGACACCCTTCCAATATTCCTAGAAATAGTCAAACGGAAGAAGCATTTTTGAGAGCAGGAATAATTTTCGCAAGTTCCTTCACACCAAAGGGTCCAATTCTGTTTTAATCTGATATCGACAGAGGATGGGACAATTTCTGAAATAGGGTTTTAAGCGTCTTTTTAAACGTTGAATATTCAGATATTGCAAAAACATCATTGTACAGAACACCAGAAAGATAACAGCAAAATCTAGAACTATGGTTATCTATTAATCTCTTACTAGACACCTTGGGTGTATAACTAACAACCAGTTCTTGAGATACTCCCTTTCTGGTATTATCATCCTGTGCAGTTTCCCAGTTGACCCATATGTTTTGCCCAGCCCTGTCCAGTTTAGAGAGCGGGTGATCACTCTGAGAACTTCATCCGAAAACATCAGTGTTGTCCTGGCACACACAGGGACCGAGACTTTTGAATACTCTAGAGGAATTTAACTTAATTACTTTCTCCCTGCAAAATGTCTCCCATGGGAATGAAGGGATGAGAAGGCCACAGTGCGGTGCCAAACTATCCAAGCTAGCTTTAAAAACACTTAGTTATGGGGCAAACTAAAAGATAAATATATATATATATATATTTACCCTGCACTGGTTCTAGGCTATCAGGGTTCGAAACAGCTGCTGATGTTCAACCCAGTTTTTCCAAGGTAAGCCAACAGTGTCTTTGCTGCATCACAGATGATAACATTGATGCGTTTAGCATCTGGCCAGACTTTAGCATGGTGGGCTCATCCTCTTCACTTCTTGGCAGGCTGACAGGAATGCAAAGAAGCTCCGTAAAGCGTCAGTCTTGCTGTGACGTCTGCATCAAGCGTGAGATGCCCATTAGCTCCTCATGCAAAGGCCTATAGCTCATGGATTTTTGGTGTCTGTCTGCTCTGCCGTCCTCCACGTTGCTCACAGCTCAGTGACCTGGTCTGTGATCTGCGGTGTGTCGAACCAAGGGGTAACCTCCAAGGTAGTGACTGGGACAGCAAAAGCATGAAGCCATGGTCTTCCCCACATTTGTTGCTGTCTTTACCCAACCCATCAGCTCCCGTCTCAGCTTATCCTTGCTTCAGCTCTTCCTCCCTCTCTCAACATATGCATCGCCTTATTTTACAGGAGTTACAAAGCGTTTTCATCGTAGACCTTTGCGCAGGGAGGCTCACAGCCAGCTCTAGGACTCCCCTTAATGAACCATGCGGTGCTTCATACCCAGAGAACAATTTCCCCGAATGCAAACCATCCCCTGGCACGTCTTGCAGCGCTCACAACGTGAAAAAACTCTTGCCACCTTTTCATGAAGCAGACACTTGAGAAGTTGTGAAAAACTAAACTCCTGTAGCTTGCTGTTGCCCATCGTTCTGCGAATACATTACCACAACGTGAGTCACAGCAGCTTCAGCGCTCAATACACTGAGCGTGGCACCACGCTCCCTTCTGCTTTTGATGTCAGTGCGGTCACTTCTGACTTACACCGATACGACGAAGAGAAAGTCAAAGACAGTCTAATCACACAGTTTCTGTCTAGAAAAGCAGCCAGGTTGGTCTGGACACCAATGGGGTTCCCAGCACAGGAACACACACGCTATCTGCGTATACCTGGGGCTAAAGGTCATAGAATCATGGAATGGTTAGAGTTGGAAGTGGCCTTAAAAATCATCTAGTTCGGACCCCCCTGCCATGGGCAGGGACACCTCCCACTAGACCAGGTTGCTCAAAGCCTCATCCAACCTGGCCTTGAACACCTCCAGGGGTGGCACATCCACAGCTCATGTGGGCAACCTGTTCCAGTGTCTCACCACCCTCAGAGTGAAATATTTCTTCCTGAGATCTAATCTAAATCTCCCCTCTTTCAGTTTAAAACTGTTGCCCCTCATCCTATGACTCCACTCCCTGATCCAGAGTCCCTCCCCAGATTTCCTGGAGCCCCTGGAGGGACTGGAAGGGGCTCTAAGGTCTCCCCGGAGCCTTCTCTTCTCCAGGCTGAACAACCTCAACTCTCTCAGCCTGTCCTCACAGCAGAGGTGCTCCAGCCCTCTGATCATCTTCATGACCTCCTCTGGACCTGCTCCAACAGGTCCATGTCCTTCTTATGTTGGGAGCTCCAGAGCTGGATGCAGTACTGCAGGGGGGTGTCTCACGAGAGTGGAGGAGAGGGGCAGAATCACCTCCGTTGACCTGCTGGCTATTGCTTCAAAATGCACGCTTGGATGGGTCCTCCACCACAGTCTGTAAGTCCCTGCAAGCTCCACTTCACCCCACCTAGCTTTAGACACTTAGCAGAGTCGTTGAATAAATTTAAAGTCAATTTAAGTAATGGAAACACAGCAAACTAAAGATCAAGGTCACCTCCAGAGGTGCTTTCCTGTTTCCCTTTACCTGCAAACATAACGTAGGTAACTAAAGTTTAATTTAACTAATTGCTAATAGCTAATTCTTAATTTAAGCGCTTAAATGGTGGTGAACCTAGGCCCGAAGCACGAAAGAGAATTCACTGGCTAAATCCTATTCTATTCACTAAAGCCACACTTTCTAAGCTAGGAGTTCTTTGAAATCACATCCACGGGAGACAAGCGAACTAAATCTAAATATACTCTCCCCTTTTCACAGAGGCAGCGAAAGACGGACTCACTTGCCCATGGTCGTGCCCTTGGCAAAGGTGAGGATCAAACCCAGCTCTCTTGCTCTGTCTCACTTAACAACATGAGAGGAGCCAAGACCTGCCGATTCCTGTCAAGCTCAACTTTTCTGGAGGTACAAAAGGAAACAAAAAAAGTAGTTTGCCAGCTCCAGAGTTTTAAGCTTTATGACAGATATGGGGATAATAATATTAATTAAAATACTATTACAGTACTTAGTGGGAATTATTTGGCTGACACAACTAGGAAAGACAACATGTCATTATGCCATCTCCATGATGTACAAACAGTAACAGCATCTACTGTAAATTACTGTGGCAATAGCAATTAGCTATAGTTCTAATCTAACTTATTGTAATGAGCCATGAAAGGAAATGCAGGGCTCAATAAGAGACAGCAGCTGTTGAATCCTGGATAGATCCTGTCCATGGTCTTGGTCTAATTCAGTATCAGAGGCTGAAGGTTTACAGAGCGGCAGGATTTTGAGCACAGATGTGGATCAGGACCCGTGAAGAACATGGGACAGTCTTCCAGGATATAGAAGTATTGGATTCAACCTCTTTCAGCTGGGTCTTCTGTTGTCAGCGAGTTAACATGCCTGGAAATTGAATCCCATACTCGTTTTGTGGGGAGAAAGTCCCTCTGCCCTCCTACGCTAAGATGATCCCTTGGAGTTATGCTTCACCACACCTGCTCCTGCTGCGGAAAGGAATATTGTGGTCCATTAGACAGTGCTATTTATTCAGCTTTCTTAGATGTTAACTTTCCAGGTGCATGAAACAGGCTTGCCCTGGGCAGTGTGACTTTCTTGGGTTCAGAGCAGGGATAGCTGCAGCTGTGGACAGTGGTGGTGTGCAAGATCCCTATCCAGCTGCTTGCTGCAGAGTATGAGGGCACCCGGATACGTGCCTGGGAAGGGGCTACAGCTCCCTAAACTTCCTTGCCTCCCTTAGCCCAAAGGGTTTCCACTTGCAAATGGTAGGATAAGTCAAGTTTTTCAGCTTGCCTGATTTCCACCAGGCCAGTAAGTCTCTTCTCGTCGGTGTCGTCATGTCCTTTCAGACTTGGCCTGGTGAAGTTGTTCATGAAACACAACGGTACAGGCAAACAAAAACAGGCTGTGTACAGACGACTTCCAACACTCCAGTTATGGCCTAGTACACCACAGCTTCTTGGCTCTGCTGCCCTGGCCTCCACCCGGCAGTCAGAGCTCAAGGATTTGCTCGGCCATCACAGTGGGCCAGGCATGGACGCGCACGTTGAGCAACAGTGAGTGAAAACAGCTCTGTCCTTTGAAATCATCTATCCCCTCCCGTGGAGATGACATGGCTCAGGGTGTAGGACTTCGCTTTGCTTGGCCGGGGCCAAGCACTGCAGGGCTTTGGTAGGAGTTCCCCATGTTCTTATATTCTCAAAGTGGTGAAAGGAAATAATGACAGCTGCGTGGCGTGTTTCGCGGCAAACCAGGCTTCTCCACAAAGGACAGCGCTCCTCTGCGATACCTTTCTTCTGTCTTTCTTATTCTGCTCACAATAAATTACAGACCAATTATCGCTAGCTGGTACATATATCAATAGGAAATGAAACGAGTATCTCTTTGCCAGGGCAATGACAAAGGAAAAAAAAAAGGAGCCAAATGTAAAGTTAACTCCTTTTAACTTCTTTTCATAGGTAGCTGAATGCATTTCACTAATTTAATCTGGTTCTAAGTACTGACTGCATTTTATAGAGATGTATTTTATGGCTGGTATTATTATTGATACTGTGAGATGTATATTGAGCTTTTGGAAGCAGAGAGACCCACATCCACCACATTGCATTTTTATTGCTACATTTAAATTTGCAATATAAAGAAAAATTGATTTAGGGATCATTCTATAAATACGCATATATGTTCAATAATATATATGAATATATATTTAATAATGTGTGAATATATATTTAATAATATGCTGATATATACAGAAATATAGAAAGATAGACACACGCGGTATCTTTCTGTTTTGATGGTTACTGGAGTGTGCCAGAATAACTGATAGAAAATTTGCAGAGAGATCTTAATTATTATCTGGAGGAGACATTCCTAAACTGAAATCCCTGATGATTTCATATCTTGTCTGTGACTGTGGCGGGAGGAGAGCAGTGAGCTGGTAATAGAGCAAATCCTTGGCTTCCTGCTGGGAACGTGCTGTTTGGTGATCAGTGCATTGCATCTAACGCATTGGGAAATTATCGCCTTAGGCACGAAAGATACCAGGGGGCTTTGGAGAAATGCTCTCCTATCTGGATACCGTAATAAATTTAGAACCAGCTCTAAAAACACAGCAACATCTTTGGTGAATGGAGCCACCTCATTATTTTGGCATGTATTGGACTTATACATGGATTTTTAAAAGTTAAGCCTGATCTAATTTAATTTTCTTGGCCCATTTTTCAGCCAAGGGAAAGAGACTGGCACCTCCAGGAGGTGAGTTCCTCCCCTCTGGTTAAGACATTGATTCATCCCCATTGTCTTAGATATTGGCCTTAGGGAGAGAGTTAGCCACCTCTTAAAGATAATTACCTCTTACCATTGATGAATAAAGACAAATAGATGATGATTTCGACCACACACCTGACATTTGGATGCCTACAGCAGGGCAAGACAAACCCCATTGTTGGGACCCAGGAGCTGTAATATAAGAAGATGTAAAAGCACACAACCAAAACCAGTCAAGTTTTCAGAAGAAACAAAATCGAGATCAAAAACATTTTAGGTTCCCAGCTGCATGGGATAGGAATGGAAATTAAACTTTTTAACACTTCCCAGGATCTGTATTATGCAGGAAGTCCCAGTGTGGGCTGGTGAGATAAAAGAGAGGAAATCTAAATGAAATGAGCGCTGGTGATATACGTACCATGCTGTGTGCTCCAGAGAGGCTCAGTCTGGCTGTGGAACAAGCCAGCCAGTATTTGGGAAATATTCACTAATAGTGTCCTGTCTGTAGGAAGAAGTGATGTGGGGAAATACAGCTATGCTGTTAGTGGTAGCTAAGGAAGTTATTCCTGGACCCCCACATAAGAGAAATCTGGGATCCATGAATACCGGTCCTTAGAACTAAATTACAGTTGGGTAGGTCAAAGGCTTTCCAGATTGTGTGAAATCTTGCAGGTTGAAAGTGATTTCCATTCCAAGATTAAGAGGGATGGACAGAAAGAACTGAAACTTAAATATTTCATAAAATGAAATCAGAAATTAAAAATTGGGTTAACAAAAAAAAAAAAAGTTGAATATAAATTGTTTCTTTCTCCATCTTGCTTAAAACCACTGAAAATAACCATCAGTTTCTCTTGGAAAAAAGTGATACCAAAATCCAATTGCAGCAGCTCAAGAAAACTTGTTGGCAGTATTATCAAAATACTGTCTTTCAGGGAGGAGGAGGACTGTTTCTGAACACACATTTTCAGTAAAACTGACACCTTTTCGTGAGTTATGACAGGATAAAAAAAAAAAAAAA
>VYXH01003522.1:0-40986 GCA_013397275.1 Burhinus bistriatus | reverse complement strand
AAAAAAAAAAAAGAAGTTCCATCAAAACTTTCCTGAGCAGATGTGGGGGAGCAGCTGTGGGAAACAGAGGGGCTGGTGGTACATATCATCCTCTTCTAGCTAGGGATAAGGTAAGTGTAAGCAATTCCTTTTCTTCCCAGAATATGCCCAGGGATTACCAGCAACTCTCCTTTTGATACTCATCCCAACTGCTCTTCCCAATACAGATGCTCTCTCCATCCCCTTTCCATCTGGGGGACTGTTCCTTCTCCCATATGCTCCTGGCGGTCCCCTCTCCCCTCCTTCCCCTTTCCCAACAGCCACCCGGTTTCATCCTGTGCCTTTCCTGGAGCCAAGCCATAGTCTCTCAGGTGCTTTTTGGAGCCTGACTTAGAGCTCCCAGAGGACAGGACACCCTCCTGGCTTCCCCAGCAGAGATGGGGCTGCAGTTTCCACCAGCGCCGCGACTTTTGATAAGACTGAGAGCTCATTTCCTACGCGACACAGCCATCAGCTGGCTGGATTTAAAATGACAGCGGGGCTCATAATCCAACCCCAGGTGCCCCAGCGTCACCAGTTTGGATTTTTATCGGGTGAGTGGGATGTCACCTGAAGGAGTTGTGGCTTGGGTACTCGTACAGTGATGCTCTGCTCAGCAAAGGTGACGCAATGCCAGGGCTGTTGCGGAAATAGCTTCTGCAGGTTTTAAGCACATGGGGTTAATGCACTTGCATGAGAAATCTGTTTGCTCACGGTGCAGCTTGTTTCTAATCCAGCACTGGAAAACCTGGAAAGACAAACCTTTGCCTGATGAAGAAATGCGATATGTGCTCTTCCCCACGCTCCTCATATTTGAGCCACCTCGTGGGGACTTCCCAACCAACCCTTCTCAGCAGGTCACAGCTGTGCATGAGAGACATGACAGCCTCCTTCACAGGAACTAAGGATTTGGATAGACCCTCCAATCCTGCTTCAGTAAGGACTCACAGCTGAAAATTACCTGGCCATGACACAGAGCTCCTCCAAGTCATTCTTGCCCCAAACTTTCTGCATTTTTTTTGCATTGAGTGGCTCTTGATACAGCAACATTTCTCCATGTCCCCAGCACGGTTGGCTCCGCATCCAGAGATGGTCTCAAGAAGCAGGGAAAAAAACCAAACCCTCTCTGTCTCCAGCCCTTCTCAGGCTACCAGAAGAAGATGCAGCCTAAGACATAACTGCTTCTCCAAGAAGCTCTTTATTTCCTTTAAAACACCCACTGACTCTCCCTCCAATACACTTATTTGTCTCAATGTACTTCTGTTCAGAGACCTGCAGGTAAATTGTCCCTGCATATGGCAGGCTCCATTCCTGTTGTATGGATATCACGAGGTCTTGCCCTTAGTAAAAGCTTTCCACTGGGCAGAAAACAGTTAATATTTTCCCTGGGTATTTGACACTGCTGCAAGACAGTACCCCCAAGAAACTACTCCCAGAGGAAACTTAGCTAAGTACTCCTAATTGGGCAGGGACCAGATTAAACACACTACAACGAATGACCCAAATGTGCAAGGTTTGTGCTAGATGTGGCTGCTGCCTTCCTGTCAGCAGCTCTCTCGACCTGCAGATCTGTCCAGATGGGTTTTGATATGAAGATTTTGCAGGTCCATAACTGTTAGTCCAATGGGACAGTATGTAGTCCTTTTTGTGATGAAAGAGGAACATGACCTTCTTAGGGATTTTAAGGTTAACACTAAGGTTTAAATGCATTGCAGTTTACTAGTTGAGGTGTAAGGTCTAAGTAATTCCATGCCTTCTGTTAGTGGCCAGCCAGGGAGACCAGAAAAGAAGGACGTCTTTAGGGTAGTCCTTCCCCTGTTATACTCTCCCCTCTTACAGAAATGAGCAGGATTTATATTCCCCAAGTTGGAGATTGCACCCAGATCCTTGTGTTCAGAAGTCCTTCTTATTTCCTTATGACTCTAACAATCCTCAATCACGGCACGTTGCTGAATTTGTATCTTTTATATGCGTTGGCTTGAGGCATCTATGGTTTCTTCCAGCCACAGAAATTAAGCAGGTGAGGATTTCCCAGACTGGAGAGGGTAGATGTTACTCACTCCAATGGTGATGACGCAGGACGTCCATCAACATTTTCCCTTATTAATTTATATGAGACATTGAGTAGTCCTTGGAGACAAAGGGCTGTATATTTTGACGTGCCAAATAGCTCAAAAAAAAGAAGGAAAAAAAAAAAAGAAAAAAAAAAAAAAAAAAGGAAGGCTCTGCAGTGGGAAGTATTTATGCTTGTATTTTACCCTCAGAGCAGTGTGACACTTAGTCCAACATCCCTACGCTCCCCAATGTGTCCCACTGGCATTGGTAGATTCACTCAAGGAGAAATTTTGTTCTCTCTCATTTGTAAAATCAATCTGTACCCAAGAAGATAGCAGACAATATCTTCTCCTGTTGCCGTGGGGCTGCAGGAACTGCGGACAGCCTCAAAGAAAGGGACTCCACCATGCAGGATCCAGACACTGTGAGGAACCTTCTGAGACTTTGCTCCTGTTCCCCAGCTGCAGAACAGCCTGGATGCCATTTCCTCTGGGGAAGCAGAAGGGAAGGCATGTCTGAATGGAGGATACCTTTCATGGGAAGCAGGAACATACAGACTGCAGCCTTTCTTGAGCTGCATGATCTGAAGTGCCAGATGTCACTTGAAGCAGGTCCTCTATTCTTGCTCCATCTGGTATGTGTGACCTTGACAGGGAAAGGCAAAGCCTTGGTGAAAGGCAGATTTCCTGCCCTCTGCTCATTCTGTCACATCATGTCACACGTTCCTCACTCTTACCAGGTAACCGACTGCAGTCTGCCTCTATCATAGGACTTCTTTTTCCCACTGTGTCCCTGGACAAGTGATGCTTCCTGCTTTGTTTCAGGCAGGAAGGAGGCAAGATCTGCTGCAAATCTGCCACACCAGCAAACTCATACTTCAAGACACTGTATACATCATCCTTGAAGATCCACACTGGGTTTTGCACTCCTGCGTATGGTGTGACTTCAGAGCGAAGTGTCAGATGACCTGTTCAGGATCAGAATGACGGAGGAAGGTTATACATTGGGGAAGCAGCCCAGCCTTCCCACAGCACCCACTACGTGCATCTGGCAGGCTGGAATTCCAAGTGTTCCTGAGCATTAGAAACCAATGCATTGAATCCTAGCCTGCCTTTGATCTGGTATTCACTTCTCATTTTCTTATTAGAGAAGAGAAGTTAAAAAAAAAAACAAAAAACACAGTGAAAGTGAAGCACAAGAAAAAGAGGTCTCTTTACTTCAATACCATAGAATCATAGAATCAAAGAATTATAGAACGATTTAGGTTGGAAAAGACCTTTGAGATCGTCCAGTCCAACCATTGACCCTACTCTACCAGGTCTGCCACTAAACCATGTCTCTAAGCACCACATCTACACGACTTTTGAACACTTCTAGGGATGGTGACTCAACCACTTCTCTAGGCAGCCTCTTCCAATGCTTGATAACTCTTTCAGTGAAAATTTTTTTCCTNCTGGGGTTGTTGTGACCCAAGTGCAGGACCCGGCACTTGGTCTTGTTAAACCTCATGCAGTTGGCTTCAGACCATCAATCCAGCCTGTCCAGATCTCTCTGCAGAGCCTTCCTACCCTCAAGCAGATCAACATTCCCGCTTCATTTGGTGTCATCTGCAAATTTACTGAGGGTGCCCTCAATCCCCTCGTCCAGATCATCCATAAAGATATTAAACCAGGCTGACCCCAAAACTGAGCTCTGAGGAACACCGCTTGAGACCTGTTGTCAGCTGGATTTAACGCCGCACCACAACTCTCTGGGCTCGGCCATCCAACCAGTTTTTAATCCAGGGAAGAGTACACTTGTCTAAGCCACGGGCTGCCAGTTTCTCTGGCAGAATGCTGTGGGAGACTGCATTCTGCTCATTCTACCAGCCAAAGGACTGCAGGACATCCGCTCATAAACTATGATTTGAATGAAATGTAAAAGAAGGTCTCATCAAAAAAGGGGAAGAAAAATATTGCAGGTACCACCTTGCCATATAGTGTTTCTCAGAGACAATGCAAGCATGGAAGGGGTTAAAATGCTCTAACACTGGCAAATTTTCTTAATAATAAGAGTATTCCTAAAGTTTCACCATACAATGGAGGCTGTTTTAGTATTTCAACTTGCTTCTTAGCCATTTTGCTTAGTTTTGGTTAGATCCTTCCAGATAGACTTTGCCTCCCCAAAGGAATTAAAGCTATGCGACATCTGGAATAACCTGAGGGTTTCTATTGGACTTTGCAGTTCTCATGAATTCACCTCAATTACTACCCACAGTGTGTCTTCTTCAAATCTGAAAGGAGAAGCAACATTTAATGGTGTGGTTGGGAATAACTGCCTGGAGACAAACATTAAGTCTTTAAGCACTTATTTTTCAACATTCTCTAGGGATTCATCTCAGTTCCTGGGCTAACTTGTAGGTCTTCTTTGAGGATGATGACACAGTGGTTTAAAATGAATTGCTGTTATCCTTCGTTAAAGGCGCGAGCTCTCTGTGGTGCAGGGTATTATTTTCTTTCATATAACCCAGAACAGCTTGACAACGTGAGTATAAATCCCAAAAGCTCCCTTCCCACCCACCCATGCTGGGGCCTACTTGCCACTTGTCAGTTAGTTAGCTACCTTGCCTTCACCAAGTTTTGGCTCCCTTGCCCAGCTTAAAGCAGTGGCGTCCTCTGCAGAGAAATCACAGAGGAACATGGCTCAGCCCATACCAACAGCTTGAAGACACATTCATGACATAGTTTTGAAGAGCCCATGTGAAAAATAGCGTTGTTGCTTCCTGTACCTAGAAGTAGTTTATCCCAAGACAGTCCACAAAGGCTGATGTGTTGAGTGGGGAGTATGAAAAAAACACATAAAATCCCAGTTAGCAGAGCTAATTTTAGGGTAGGGAGGAGAGAGGAAGAGAAGAGCTGAGCTGAGGAAAAGTCTAGCAGCCTGTTTGCATCCCTCCTTTTCCTAGGGACACCTGCATCCCAAAGCCTGAAGAGCTGGGACTGCAAAAGAACATGAAGCCTGCTCCCTTTCCTTTTCCATCTATCTTCACATCCAAGGGAAATCTCTGCAGTCCAGAACCTCTGCTCTATGATTAAGGGATGTCTTTCTGAGCCCTTTTCCAATGTAAAACCATTCCATAACCTTTCCCTCAGCAAATGCTCCAGGATGCCTCGTTTTCAGCAGACCCAACCCCCACTTTTTTTTTCACTTCTCCAGCTCTACAGGTGTGCATGGGAAGTTCCTTCCAGAGAGATCATGGTATACAGGAAACCAAGGGGTTTTATATTAGAAGATGAGTAACCTCATGTATGTAGCAGATGGTAGAAGAGTGAAGGCGGTAGACCTCACAGGATCGGATGGAGAGCAACATCTTTGCCCAACACATCTCTTGTGACTTTCTGACCGAGCAGAACATTTCTTTGCAACTTGGTTCTTAGAAATCCAACAGTACATAGAAATCCAGTAGTATGATCAGTACTCAGAGTAAGTTTACACTGCATTGGCATCTAGAGATGTCCTACAGCCTAGATATTAGGAAGAAATTAATTACAGTGAGGGTGATGAGACACTGGCACATGTTGCTTAGAGAAGTCGTGGAGGCCCAATCCCTGGAGGTGTTCAAGGCCAGGCTGGACAGGGCTTTGAGCAACCAGGTCTAGTGGAAAGTGTCCCTACCCATGGCAGGGGCGTTGGAAGTAGATGATCTTTAAGGTCCCTTCAAACCCAAACCAGTCTATGATTCTATGATTCTACGATCACTCAAAGGACTGGCACATTATAAGTCACTATGTGTGCACTATTCTGTAATTGCATACATCTCTGCAACCAGTGAAGAAGATCCAAAGGGAATGTAAGAATGACAAACATAGTATCATAGAATCCTCCAGGTTGGAAGGGACTTTTAAGATCATCGAATCCAACCATTAACTAACACTGACAAAACCACCACTAAACCATGTCCCTCAGCACCACGTCTACCCGGCTTTTAAATACCTCCAGGGATGGTGATGCCACCACTTCCCTGGGCAGCCTGTTCCAGTGTTTGATAACACTTTTGGGGAAGAAATTTTTCCTAATATCATAGAATCATAGAATGGTTTAGGTATATCCAACCTAAACCTCCCCTGACACAACCATCAATCTAACACTGCCAAAACCACCTCTAGATCATGTCCCTCAGCACCACGTCTACCCGGCTTTTAAATACCTCTAAGGATGGCGGTTCCACACTTCCTTGGGCAGCCTGTTCCAATGCTTGACAACCCTTTCGGTGAAGAAATTTTTCCTGATATCCAATCTAAACCTCCCCTGGTGCAACTTGAGGCCATTTCCTCTCATCCTATTACTTGTTACTTGGGAGAAGAGACTGATCCCCACCTCGCTACAACCTCCTTTCAAGTAGGTGTAGAGAGCGATAAGGTCTCCCCTCAACCTCCTTTTCTCCAGACTAAGCAACCCCAGATCCCTCATCTCTCCTCATAAGACTTCTTCTCTAGACCCCTCACCTGCTTTGTTGCCCTTCTCTGGACCCCTGTAGCTCCAGGACCACTGTCACCATTTTTAGCTACTTCATGAGCAGAGAAGAACATTAGGAGATGGTGTTTAATCCTGCAAAGTCTTTGCCGATAGTAGCAGCTTGCAAAGAACAAAACAAAGGGATGCCATCACCTGTTTGTGTACGTGTGCCTCTGGTGTTTTAATCTCAGACCGCAATATGGAATTTTCTCTATTTCCCTTCATTTCCAGGACTTTCTCTCCAGCTCAGGTAACTGCTTCTTTGAACAGGTCCAGCATCTGCATGCATGCATCAGAACCCAGATTTCCAATAGATTACACGCCAGTTCAGTCGCCACATTATTCGGAGGCTTTTCCTTCCCTCCTTTTTTTCCTCTTCCCCATGCAGTCCTACTTGTTCAACTCACTAGAGCTTTCTGACCTCCCAAGGTGCTATCGAGCTAGTTGGGTTTTTATCCACACAGTGTCATTTCTTACCAATCTAAATGCAAGCTTATCATCGTGCAAAAAGAAAAAAATCTTCAATGCTCATGGTCAAGGTTAGCTCGGGTCAAAAAACCAACTGCACCCCTATGCAAGTTACACCTGGGTGTGTGGTTTCTATACGTCATTCTTTCCAATTTTCTGTGAAGCACTTTATTGTTTAATAGAGCAAACACATACATAGAATAAAAGAGAATATATATATTATCAATATAAATTTATGCAGACCAAAGTATTGGCCTAAATTAAATGACAATACTTCCCATTCTGAATTCATTCAGCCTAGACAAACAAAATACCAATATATGAAGAAAAAACCTTGTAAGATTGATAAAGACGGCAGAATGATGACTTTAAAGTGGATTTTCCTACTTTAAATGCATAGGTTACATTTTCTTTATGCAGTCTTTAAATAATTCATTAGTCCCCAAGACAGTTTTATTAAGTCTGTGAGTATTGCTATAGAATCCCAAGTAGCTATAACTTCTCTGAAGCTTATGGGACCAGGCAGTTGGAATGCTAAAACATACTTAAAATGAAATAGTCATATATTTGTGCTGGGAGATTGTATTTTGTTAAACTATAGCTGCTTTTTATTCTCTGAGATCCTGGATACCAGATCATGAGCAATCTATAGAGTTGATCAGCAGAGATCAATCAAAATTCAGTAGCTTTTACCACTTCTTCTCTACCCAACCGAACAGCAGGTGTCACTCACAAGGAGAGCACGAGTTGGTTTAGGTAGACCATTCAGCTTTTTAATTTTTATTTTTGATTTTTTCAGCTAGGAAAAACGCAGGAGGCTCAGCAGCAGAAGGCAACTATTAATAGGCTATGTAGCCGTCTAGTTGGAGGGTGGCTGCTTAAACTCAGAGGTGCTTCTGAATGAAAGTACAGTGAGCTGTGTGCCACACAACATGGGCTGCAGGTTAGACCCAGGACTTACGTGCTCTTTCAGTAATTGCACCGCTGCAGCAAGCAACGCAACCTCCATTTACCTTTTCATCACTGGATATTCTGCACTTTTTATTTCTAAAGTTCCCTCAGAAAGAAAGAGATCTGTATATACCTTGCACAGGAACCAGCACAAGAGGACACTCACACTCATGAGGCCTCAAGTTTCTACACCAGCAAGATGCGCAATCCAATTTTACACCAAAAATAAGACCAAATCCCAACACTGAATTCACTAACCCAGCAGCAGGCTGGGATCCAGATCTGAAAAAGCTAAGAAGGGAAACCATTATGCATTTACAGGGCACCCAATACCTTTAGCACAGACTGTTTGCCTAACTTCATCTATTCCAAAAGTTATGTGACACCTAAGTAAATGCTTACCTGACTTCAGCGTCTATTGATGCATCCTCAGCCTAACTTAGACACCAGTCTTTTAAATGGTTGCAATCTAATGAAAGGAACCTTATGCGCAACACGAACATATGTATCTATAAAATAGCATTTGTGAGATGACGACAACTTCCTCCCAGCACAGTACGCAACCGCAGCTGCCCAGATGGTCCTTGTCTCCTGTTTGAAAGGAGCATCCTCTGCGAAGCCTGCTTAGTATTAGACTCGGGTCCATCCCCTCCCACAAACCTATCACATTCCAGACCAGTTATCTTCCTTGACTGACACTATCAGACACGGGAATAAGTGACTTAACTCCATATTCCCCCTAAGAGTAGAAAAAACCAGTATGAAGCCGTGCACAAAGCAGGCTCTGCCACTGCATACGTTAACCTGTGTCCAAGCAAGAGGGCAACGCTCCCTGGGGTGGAGAGCGCAGCACTTCACCACGAATCTTATATTCACTTTACCAATTGAAATAGATAAAAAGAGATCTCCAAAGCGGGGAAAAATTCCGAGCTTCATGTCACTTTAGATGCCTATCATCTCATTCCTTGGCTGTCTTTACAGTTAGCTGACAAAAATAGGCAATTGTACAGTATGGTTCCCTTGGTCTTCTCTAGACCGAGTCTCTGTTAGGAACAGACAATTTATGATCAAAAAGCTGTTGACCCTACTAATTTGCTCCTACCACAATTTTCAGCTAAACTGATACCCTCATTTACCAAGGGAAACCTCAGTTTTGCTTAATAATTCCACCTTGCCAAAAATAATACTCCAACATGAAAAAGTCTGACAGAAGCAGCCAGGCTAGGTAGGCTGGTATATCACAAGTGAAAAATTACAATAATAGAAATAATTTTTTAAATTGTTATAATAATGGCTGCAAGCCAGCATTTCAGTATCACAGAGTGGTAGTGCACCACTAGAGGAACACTGTAACTTGAATAAAATGTCTGCAAAGATGGTAAAAGTAGAATGGCAGAATGTACTGTTGTATGATTTGTCAACTCTAATCCATTTGTATATTAAAAAGCTACGGAAGTGGTTAATATCCACTGCTAGAAATCTTTAACCAGAGACTTGAGAGGGGATTCAGCTGCAGGTTAAGATCTAGATGCAATGATATGTCCGTGGTAACTAGGTATCCAAACTGCCATCACTGTCACTGGTGGGTGAACTCAGTGGTGTTTAGGGAGTAATTCAGCTAAACCTAAACATGCGTTTTGCAAGAGTTGCCTGAACATAAGCACGTAATGTCGTCATAGCCTCCAGTTCCCACTTCAGAAGGACAACATCTCCTGTAGGAGATACTGCCAGCCACAGGGAAATGGCTTGATACCCACCTGTACGTCAAGTGGCACTAGATGCCTTCACGTGGGCAGCCAAGTCGTAGTTCTTGAATGAATCCCTCTCTGAGAGGCATCGAAGGTACCTGTTAGAGGTTTACTATCTATAATGGAAACTTAGACACAAAATCCAGGCGTAGACTTGGTATTGGCCACTGAAACTTTGATGCCTTGTCCTGGTTTGAGGTAAAACAGGACCAATTCTGTTCAGTAACTTTACTTTGCAGCTAAACCTCTCCTAACTACTGAAATTAACACCATGTTGTGTAGAAACTGGTCACTCTCAGAGTGATAAGACCCATGTTTATAGTTGATGCCAAGGAATGGGATGCAGAGAGGCTCCTGCTTATCCTTATTGCTAAAACACCCAAGGGCAGCCAACTTTGGTATTTGCCCCATCGGAGGGTGGGAAGCAGAAAAGAGTAGAGGGGTCACCCCTGCGGGGAGGAGCGGACAGGACAGGTGACCCAAACCTGACCAACAGGGTATTCCATCCCATCTGCCTCATGCTCAGTGTAAAAGCTGAGGGATCAAAGGATCAGTCTCTTTCTTCAATGGCCGGTGTCTGAGGAGGCCTCTGTCTGTTCATCTGCCTTTGATCCCCATCCTGAATCCAGATTCAGAATCCAGTTCCTGTCCATCACTGAGTCCAGTCTGGGACTTTCCATGTGCCTGCTGGTGATGTGATTGTCATCCTGGGAGTTTGATAGGGTTTTGTATATATTTCATTATTTCTTTTTATTATTATTATTAATATTTCACTAAAGTAGTTTAGTTCCTTCTAAACTCACAAGCCTTTCTCTCTCTCCCCTCTCTCCTTAGAAAGAGAGGTGGGGGAGAGCATCTGTCTTTCATGTCCGTGGCCAGTGCACCTATTTCAAAAGGAATTTCACTCTGGATTTTTTAATAAAGACAACTGCTGTTGCTCGCTGCGAATGCCGTTTCTCTGTACATCGACATATGAAATTTTCTAGATGCAATTGTTTGAAGTTAAAGTGAACATCCAAATTACAAAAGTTATTCCTATGTGGTATTAATATTGATTCATCCACAAAAAATATAATTCAGGTCTTCAAATCCTGCTCTCTCCATTTACTTCATCATGAATGTGTTTGTTAAAATAACTTCTTGACCCATTGTTAACTCACATCACTTTCCCCTGTGAACCGCTCCACTGATCCACTTTATTCATACTTTCATCGTTAAAATGTCTGAATACTCTTCCCCAAGTCCCTTGTGCAGCTTATCCTAAACCTTCATCTTAGATCATTATTTCTTTTTCCTGCAATTCCTTTCTTCTCCCCAAAATACCATCCCCACCTGTATGTTGAATTCTACTATGCCTTCTCCGGTGCGGCACAGAAGAAGCGTACGCTGATATATATTCTTCAGCTCTGATGTTCTACATCCTTACCATCTCAGAACCCCATCATATATCCAGTTTTTCCTTGGTGCTGTATCAAATGCCTTTTCAACTCCTCCATAGCAGGAGTAGAGAAAAGACCTTAAGGTGGAGAGCAAAATAAAAAAAAAGCAGAAAAAATGTTTCTTCTGAATCCCAAGGTACTTGTCCTCCAATACAAGTCTCACTCCCCTTTGGAAAGAACAAATTTATTCACTCTTTAGCTCTTCTCAGCTGGATCAAGGAACAGTGAAGCTGCTTGTGGTATAGAGGTCAATGTCATGTTCAAATTGTCTCTGTGGTGCTGTTGTCTGGCACAAGCCAAGATGTGTTGCTGAAGTAGAACAACAATATTAAAAGTCTTAAAAGCTTTTTTTTTTTTTTCTTTTTTCGACATTTCATTGAATATTTTTATTTTACTTGGGCTGCCTTGAGGAACATAAAAGAGATTATTTTGATTAAAAGTCTTCCTTTGGGACACTGGTAATCTGAAGGGAGGAACTAATAATAGGACATACTGAAAAGTAAAAACAAACCCTCACTAGACTCCTAAAATGCTTTATCACGCCAGGATGGGTTATTCCAAAGTCCTAAAGTCATGCCATGAACCATACCTCCTTCTGTACTAACACAGCTGGTATTGGTAAATCATTGATGATTATTATTTATTCTTAGCTGGAACTCTGATGCAATATAAATACTAACTTGTTTTCTGATCATATTTCTTTGGAAATGTTTTTATTTGTTTGTTTCTTACAGGTGGTTTGCTACTGTTTTGAAACAGGATTTTCAGCCTGTTGAATTTTTGCATTTTCCAGTTTTTTGCTTGATTGACCGGGGTTTTCAAGCATAGCAGATGGCCAGAGTGAAATACAGTGTAAGAATACTTAAAGCAGTGTTGAAAGAGTAAGTGAGAATGCCGTACTGCTGTGCTCCACAAACAGCCATCTCATGCTAAAATTAATATCCTTCTCGATATAGCCGAGTTAATTTGCCCAGATCTGGCTTCATTACCTCAGACACAGTACACTGCATCCAACTCCTTTGCTATTGAGTTTTTGTGCAGTTGTTATCCGCTCCGGGAGAAGAAACAATGTGCTGTGAATTGGGAGCCCAGACCTATCAGATCAGAAATCTTTGGTTAGCCGAAGTGATAAGCGATGCTCCTTGGTGTCAGATCAATGGACAGCATGTGGCGTTCTGCCCTATTCTTTGTTTCCCTTTGGAGGTAGTCTTGTTAAGTTTTTCCAAGGAAAAAAAAAAATTCCAGCACAACAAGAAAAAACTCACATTTCCATAAACACACTGTCGGAATCCATTTCATGAGCACATTTCTGGTGGAAAAGGTGATATAATTCATGCAAACTCCTGCTTCGCACCTGCCTTCCAAAATGCCATTCGTCCTCCACTGCATCTCCCCAAGCTTTAGGGAACTGGACTTTTTTCTCCTTTCTACTTCCAGACAAATAAGAACAGAAGATGTTGAGTCCAGCTGCAAGAAAATCTGAGTCCCGGCAGCACAAGCAAACAAATACAAAACACACAATAAATTGTGGCTAAATCTCACAATGGGCTGATACCATCTTGACTCCTCTGCCAGGATGAAAAAGGATGATTACTACCTTTGGAGATAGGTAGATTAAGCCTGTGTTTAATATTAGAGGTATCTTTTTAATTTCTTCTAAACTTTTTCCCATCAAAATGACAGTTTATTTAGACAGCAAAAAAATTACTTCTCTTTTTCCCTTGAAAACAAATAGGAAGCAAAATGAGTAATTTTTGCCCAAATTGCGTGCTAATCATTTTTTGGTTTAATTTTCTATTACTCCTGAAGAATCATCAAGGTTTGGAAAAAAGGCTTATTTTTCATCCTGTTTTATTCCTTTCCCTGAAAATACAGCACATTTTCTAATGTACTAGCTCATTTACTGTCTCATCTGCAAGTTGGTGTTTTAAAGAGTGTTGCAGCAGTCTTGACATGAGACATCAATAATCCTGAATTATGAAACAAAGACTTAATTGCATATAGATGGACACTTTCTCAGTCAAGGGAAAGAAATTATATTAAGCTATATGGATTTTTGCCTGGTTGGGAGGTAACACCATTGTCATTTAACCCATCTCCACTGGTTTCACCATTTTTTCCTGGGCAAAGCATGCAAAATATCATTTCTGTATGTTGTAATTTGTACCTAGGTTGTGCACATCCAAAAAAAATTATGGCCTTAATTCCTCTGACTATCTACTTCCAGCAACTTCATTTTTCTCTGACATCATTCAATTGAATCCACGTTCCTCTCCAAAACTTCTCACTTATCCCTGGCATACGTTTGTGGAATCAACAAATGATTCATATTCCAGGCTGTAATTTCCTGTTGATTTTTAGTGACTCATTTATATGCTAGCTCAGCACCACTTAAAACTAAGCTGAAACGGGCTTGTATTTGTTCAATATTAGATTGCAATTCATTTTCCTTAAAAACTTAAGAGGAGAAATGAATCATCATATTAGTGTTGAATTAGTGGTATTGGTTGGAAGGGATCAGGCAAAGTACGGTGGGTATTTGGATGGACCACTCGGTGGATAAGGAGTTGGCTGGATGGCCGCACTTAAAAGAGTTGCAGTCCAAGTGGTGAGCAGTGATGAGTGGCGTTCCTCAGGGATCAGTACTGGGACTGGTGCTGTTTAACATCTTTGTTGGTTACATGGATGTGGGGCGTGGTCGACACCCTGGCGGGAAGGGATGCCATCCAAAGGGACCTGGACAGGCTTGAGAGGTGGGCTCGTGTGAACCTTATGAAGTTCAACAAGGCCAAGTGCAAGGTCCTGCATGTGGGTGGGGTAATCCCACACACAAATAGAGGCTGGGAGGAGAATGGATGGAGAGCTGCCCTGAGGAGAGGGACTTGGAGGTTGTTGGTGGATGAGAAGCTCAACACAGGACAGCAATGCACGCTGCCAGTCCAGAAAGCCACCCGCATCCTGTGGTGCATCAGAAGAAGTGTGGCCAGCAGGTCAAGGGAGGGGATTCTGCCCCTCTACTCCACTCTTGTGAGACACCCCCCCTGCCCCTGCAGTACTGTGTCCAGCTCTGCGGCCCCCAACTTAAGAAGGACATGGACCTGTTGGAGCAGGTCCAGAGGAGGTCATGAAGATGATCAGAGGGCTAGAGCACCTCTGCTGTGAGGACAGGCTGAGAGAGTTGACGTTGTTTAGCCTGGAGAAGAGAAGGCTCTGGGCAGACCTTATAGTCCCTTCCAGGACCTAAAGGGGGCCTACAGGAAATCTGGGGAGGGACTCTTGATCAGGAAGTGGAGTCATAGGATGAGGGACAACAGCTTTAAAGTGAAAAAGGGGAAATTTAGATTAGACACCAGGAAGAAATTTTTCACTCTGAGGGTGGTGAAACACTGGCCCAGGTTGCCCCGAGAAGCTGTGGCTGCCCCATCCCTGGAGGTGTTCAAGGCCAGGTTGGATGGGGTTTTGAGCAACCTGGTCTAGTGGGAGGTGTCCCTGCTCACGGCAGGAGGGTTGGAACTAGATGATCTTTAAGGTCTCTCCCAACTCTAACCATTGTATGATTCTATGATTTGCCCCACACCTGTATGCTTGTGCTTTTTGATAACCAGCTTCTGCCTCCCTTCCCAGTCTGTTCCCTATGAGGCCAACCACTCTTCTTCTCCACTACTTATTTCACGAGAAGGATATGAGAGGTAATTGGAAGGTAATGGCCTCCTCAGTTTTACAAAGAAAGATATAACAAACATCGGTTGTCTGAAAGTTGAATCAAGACAGAAGCTGTCTAAAAATAAAAGCAAAATCAAAGAATCACAGAAAATGCCAAAGAATAAACCATTTGAAGAGTTTACTTATGGTGCCCATTGATTCTCTATCTTTGGAAATCATTTACTCAAGTTTGTATATTTTACTTAGAGTTAAATTGTAGTTCAGAACTGAAAGAAGGGAAGCAGTGGACTCCATGCTTGTTGTTTGTTCTAAAGAAAATTGTTATCTAACAGGAGTTGACCATGTATAAAGCACAGGGTAAATCTAGGAGACAGGGTAAATCTAACAGGAGACAGGGTAAATCTAGCAACATTATAAGATCTCTTTATTACTTCATTATTTTTTGAGTTCTTGAGTTTTTCTAATTTGCAAGATTTCAAAACACACTCCCCACTTCATGTAAACCAAGATGTCTTTTATTCATAGTCATATCCATCGATTTTTTTTCCCTTCCAAATGGAGAATTCAAGTGCCAAATAAGCTATTTAGCTTCTTACCTCAGTTTCCCTGCTGCTAATATAACATAACATTACTTCTACATCTCATTTTAAGGTTTGATCATTAGCATTTGAAAAGTACATATGTGTTCCTCAGTAAGATGCCCGGTGGTTTCAAACATCTTGCACTTGCAATTGCTTTCTGGTTCGTCACTGTTGCTTCACAAACCATGTGTTTGTGCTCGGTAGATATGTGTTGTCCTTTAAAATAGCCTCATCAATAATATTGCTGTCCCATCCATCATGAAAACGCAGTCAGCTGAGTGGAGCAGTGCCCAGGTGCTGGCGGTTTTAAGCCACAGATCAATATTTTACATCTATTAAGGTGAAGAAATGACCAAGAGCGTTTCCACCAGAAGGCACCGCGAGGTGATCTACACAGGTAGGGTGTTATTAACTTGCACTGCAATTAAAACCACTGAGATGGCCATTACTACTTCTCCCCCAGTGATACAAAGTAGAAAAAGCCTCATAATTTGTGGCCATTATGAACACGTTTAACACAAATAGGGCAATTTACCACCATGTCCAGCCCTGGCTGCTGCAGTTCCAGTAATTCTACAAAGCCTCAATTTCCCTCCTACGGTTTTGCCTCCTTTGAACATTTTTACATCCTCTTTAGCACTCAGGCTTTGTTGCTGCACTCATCCAAGCGGTTTCCACCCACCTCCCCGGAGCTGGCTCCAATCTTACAGGGCCCCCAGAGAAAAGACAAAATTCTACGCAGCTGGTACTTACGTCAATGAGATGTGTGTCCCCGTAAGTAAGGGCAGAATTAAGAATTAGGCTTAGATTGGCTTTGCGCATAGCTGATGGAGTACGTTCCAAGGTATAAGGTGTTATATAAAGACCAGCCTTGTCTTTGTCTTCCACCTTTTTTTGTAAGCAGACGAGAAAAAAGGATGCGTTAGCAGCACAACAAAGCACATCATTAATCTCTGGACCACTTTTTCCCCTTCTTACCTCTTCTGTTTTACAAAAGAGGGCTTAATACATAGAACAGAAAAGAAAATACCAGTGTAACAATCATAAGTACAAGGCAAAGGTTCAGTCTGTTTATTTTCCACTGTGAATTACTGGGCTTTGTGTAAATCAATATGTTGTTCCCTTGGCACTTCAGAACACAGCAGAGTAGATTTAAAAAAAAAGATAAAAAAAAATATATGTATATACCTGCTGCACAATGCCATGCAAAACCGTTAACTCTGAGCTGGGGCTGTTTCTCAGCCAAAGGGCTTGATATCAACAGAAAGGCAGACAACGAATCTTGCGGTGGTGCCTCTGTGGGACAAAGGTTGCAATGACCACGGCAGCAAAGGGGAGAGCCAGGAACAACCTGACACCGCTGAGTTACATCTCCTCATGTATTTGGGTGAACAACGGAGACATTATTCCCAACTGACTAGGAATGACCTGCTTGCTTCCCTGAACTTCACACAGAAAGGAAAACCTTTTTTTTTCTTTTCTTTTTTTTTCTCTTTCTCTTTATGTTGGCATTTGANTTTTTTTTCTTTTCTTTTTTCTTTTCTCTTTCTCTTTCTGTTGGCATTTGGTACCATATGTGTGGTCCTCTCTGCACCTCTACAAGAAACTGATGCATTCTCACCCAGCATCCTGCAGCCTATTCCTCTCCCTGCTTTCCCATGGGAAAAAAATTTAAACTACTGAAACAGTGCCGTTTTGTTTTCCGTGGGAAACCTGCCCACTCTGCAGCCCAGCAGACCTTGTCAAAAAATATTCTAGCATGGATATAGCTGTCCCCTGTGTTAATGCTCTCCTTCAGAAAGTAGCTCTGCTTCCATGTTTGGATGGAAAAGTGAAGGCTCTTTAAGGGTTAACACTCATCTTTGTTGTTCCTTTTTGTTGGTGTTGGCTCATTCCATGAGCTTTTTGCTGTAATGAGCCCTCTTTAGCTCTGCACTGAAACTGGAGATCTCTAGTCTCATTAGTTTGGCTAATTAACCATTCTCTTCTAACTGTCGTCTGAGGTTCTTCTAAGTACAGGAAATCTTGAGAAAATAACTAACAATTGAATTACCATGCAAACTCGTAGGTAGAAGTGAGCCAAGTTCCTGCTTAAAAATATGAGAACCTTTTAACTGTGTAGGCAGTACTGTATTCCACAGTGATTCAAGAATTGCACAAGCAATCCCTCTCCGTTTCCTAAAACGGGAGATTTTCAGAAGGAAGCATGCCCAGAACTTGCATCAGCCTGTAGTTAGTGGGGAGAGCTGTTCCTGATGAGAGACTTTCCAAAAGCCTATTTCTGGCCATGCCTAGGTGGATACCAGGTCTAGGACAGAACGTGGCTGACCAGCTCAGGTCTGGTGGCAGTCTATCCTTCTGTGCGGTATGACTGCACTACAAAATGAAGCTGGTAGGTTCATGTGACATTGCTTTACACTTGGTGGACTGCCTGAGGTCTGCTGCAAGAAGAGATGTCTCCACTGCAGCACGTGTAAGATGCAGAATGGGAAAGAGGGTGGCAAAACAGTGAATCTCTCTGAGGAACCAAGATGTAATGGTAAGGAGGAAAACAAAACTTCCTCCGCTGTCCCAGACAGCACTCGGATCCTCAGTTAACCCCCAGATTTCCCATGGGTGATGAAGGGATGCTCATTTAACAAGTCATTCAGACTTCCTTCCTGGTCTTGGAGAGCAATTCAACTTAGGGTACAATCATACCATCACATCCAATGGTACAATCGTACCATCGTACAATCAAGTCATCACATCCTAAGGCAGATTCTGACATTTAGCCACAAGAATCATCTCTGTGCTCCACCGATTCCTTACATTGACTATCCCTGGACTATATAGGGATCTAGGTCACCCAGTTCAGACAAAGACACCCATCCTCCATGGTCTTTGTGGTCTACCCAGGGGATATGGGTCTCATGTCCTTTATCAGGTTCTTGGCACCCAGGCATCTCACCCAACTCACCTGCATGTTCAGCCTGATGTTTGCTAATGAATCACACTCCTTCACACACCACAGCTTGCATGTTCAGCCAGAAAATAGTCAGGAATGGAATTTAATAAGAAGATCAGACTGTGGTGGTCAGGATCAGGGATGTCAGACAATGCCACTGACCAGCAGTTTGTTTGCACTCAACCAGTTCTTGCTATCCCTCTTTCTCTCCACTTCTTTTTCTGCCTGTCCCTTTGCTCCCCTCTTTTCTCTGCCCTTGTTTCCTCCTAAATAAATAAATTCCCCAACAACTTTTTTCCCTGCCAGTCCTAGTTCTTCTACATCTGTACCCAAATTCAGTATTTCTGAGGCAGTTATTGCAACACTGTTGGCCTTGCAAAATTGCACTTCCCAAAAGGTCCCCGATGCTCTCTTTAATTAACTGTGAAGTTTGGCCATTTCTCACACAACTCCTCTTTAAACATCTGTGAAATCTGTCCATTCCTCGTGGTGCTATCTGTAGCTTTTGTCAGCTTCTCACTCTGTTAATTTGTGATGTTCAGCAGTTTCTCATGCCGTATCGAATACTTTTTTATGGTGTGTTCACTTAGCTAAACCTCAGGCCAAGGCCTCGTCGCCTTCTTGCATACGTTACTAGAAATTATTTTCTTTTAAAAAGAAAAAAAAAAGAAAACACAGAAAAAAATAAAACCTCAACAGCCAAACAGACAAACTTTTGGCTTTTCTTTTTTCCAGGTTTAATTACCTTTGAGGGGGCTTTAAGAAGGTTGCCTTTAGAAATGCAAAATATTTCTGAATCCTTGTGGCCTCTCGTGTGAATGATTCTTCACCTGCTATTTATATAAATTCAGGCTTTTTGAAGGGCATATCGTATAGACTCGTGTCCACAGAGGTTCCTTTTGCAGCGTGATGCTAGGCACTCATGTAGAATAAGGGTTAAAAGATCTTTTTAAGCCCTCAATGCCACTCCTTGCTGTAGATTCTCTATAAAAAGATGAATCAACAAGAAATTACCCATTGTGTGCCAGGATGGGGTTGATTTTAAAGGCAAGGAGAGGATAATAATATGAAAAAGAACAAAGTGAGACAGAGAAAAGCATAGTTCTAGCCCTGGGGTCACTCTCTTGTGCTTCTTTTTGTTAGAGCTGATGCCTGTTGGGATGTGCTGGGAAGTTGGTAACTGCTCCCAATTGCCCCGATAGCTTCCATTCACAGGTTGCAGATCATCATGCCAAGAAAAAAAGCTTCATATCCCATCTTTAAAAGAATCTAGCAATCTGCTAGTATTCACACTGTGCTCTCAGTATGGTGGTTAATCCCTTAAAACAAAACATGTCCAAGGAAGACCAACATTAGCATGAAGACCCTACCCTGCTAACTATAGTCAAGCAGACTCTTCTGCGACCCTGGGAAGAACAAGACCATTTTTGATGACTTGACACCACTTCTCTGAGTTATAAGCCCAAAATGGACAGTCTAGCCAGGAAGACACTCTTCCGTGTGGAAGAACTGCAAAGGCAAGTGACTGTAACTGTCCCCAGCCATACTTGAACAAGCCAGCTCTGACATATCAGAAGGACTAAGGATCTCCTAGACCACAGCAAAGTCTCCCAAGGGTTGTAACGGCAACCTCACTGCCTGGGACGTTTGTGTCAGAATTTGCACTGAAAGAAACAAAACTCCAAAGTGCCTTCTGGAGAACGAGTAAAAGAGAATTTGGGTTTTGCAGTTCCTCAAGGTGTGATTCACCCCTGCTCTTAGGGTTAATGCAATGGCGTGGAGAGCAGCGTTCACCTTTAACACTGCTTCAGGGCAGTTTAATATTTTCCAGCTAACAAGCCCCTAAATATTTTGCAATAGAAAGCAGCTGACATTTGCAGTAAAGGTTGGCCTCCTGGAGCTTCGTTTTCTGGGCTACCTTCAAATATCTGCTTCAGAAAAATATATGGAGAAGCAGGCTAAAAGTCACCGCTTCTTTAAGGTACCAAAGAAAAAGGCAGGTTCATAAAGACATTTAAGTAGTTTTAGAAGCTATTAAGGTGTCTAAGAAGAAATTAGAGGGGAAAAAAAAATCTCAGAGAAACTGGACAGCCATCTTGTAACTTAAATTATGGAACTTGATACCTTATGGCTCCATTACATTTCACTACACCAGTACCAGTGTACTATCTGCAGCTTCACTGAATTCTGTCATCTTTAAAACGCAAGCCTTTTTGGTTTTTTTAATTCTTATTATTCTCCCAAAACAGACCTGTAAGCCATATTTTTAGAAACATAGCTGAAGCCAGGCACAATGCCATTGCAGAATATTCTCCTCTCTTTCCCACATGCCTCACGCTTTTTCAAGGGTTGCAGCTTGCCTTGTGCATGCTGATGCTGTTCCATGATTGCATCACTGTGATCACGTTTTGAGCTAAAAGACCGTCTCAAGCTGGGATTCACTCCTCCGGGTTTTGCATCAGAATTGGCCCCCCCAGATACTGAAATTATCGGCACCTCTGTCATTTGTAAGGAGTGTAGATTTATGCTTCGTTTGTACACACTTCACTCTGTGCTGACAGATCTCTTTGGCTTCTAGGAGAAAGTCTTTATGAAGAATGTCAGTGATATCAAAATAAGCCATAGTGATTTACTCACATGTCATCACTAGAAAAGACATTCTTCCTCTGTCTTTTATTCTCTGCTTTACAATCGTTTTCATATTCGCTTCCACTTAAACACTGATTTTCTAGTGACTGGGCTGTGCAGCATACGTCTTGCACAGGAGAGTGAATGACTGGTAGGTGCCTTCACCTGGGGTGGGCAGAACTTTGTAGCTGACCTGTGTGTTAAGAATTAAATGACCAAACCTACTGCCAGACCTCTGGCATAATTCTGTCTTCTGTACTACCAATTCGGTCTTTACTAGTAAAGAAAAAAAGCCAGAGCACAAACTGGTATCAAAATTATATGTGATGATCATTCACACTGTTTAATGGTCCACGTGTTCTTTACCATGATCTGGGGATAGCACAAGCCAGAGACTCTTCCCAACAGGTACAATGACCGGTGGTCCCTCTTTCATAAAGATGGGGAAGAGAGGTTGCATCCGTGGATGCAAGCCACGCTGCATCATTTGCTCCTGAAGCCAGAAAATTATCCCCAGCCTGTTTGATTTACTCATACAAATGTAGCGTGTGTATTGTTAGGGCTAGATTTTCTACTGTCTCCAGTCAGGACAATTCTACCGCCTAGTAGGACAGTGTTGGTTTCTTTTGATGAGGATCGTGCCCATGGTGCTCATTCGTTCAAAAATGCAACCCACAAGCATGGAAATAATCTTTCCTCTCTCTTGCAGCAAGCTTTATCTGTGACCCTTGAAACACACCACAGCACTTCCATTTCAAAATCCTAAATGGATAATAAAAAAGAAAAAAACCGTAGAACTTCTTTGAATGCATAGAACAATTGTGGTTCTACAATAATGGTGATGGTATTGCAGAAAATTCCATAAATGACGCCTTTCAAGGTTTACTGCACATATCTCTAGAAGGAGAAAATAAAATTTATATGATCATATTACAGATGTTGCACAAAGAATGACTTTTCCTGTCTAATGTTAATAGGCAAATAAGATATATTTATGTTCATACATCACTACCTTTGAACAGGATATATTATTATGCTAAGAATGCAATAAAAATAACACAGCACACTTGGACTGGCAATCATCCATACCAAAAATTACATCCTATATCATGGTTCTTAAACACTAAAGCTAAAGAACTGTGGTAAATGGGAAAGGGTCAGAGTTAAGGCCGTTGCATCTAGGTTAATTCCACAGTTGTAATGCAACATCTGGCTTCCAAGGGACCCTGATTATATCAGTTCTTCGCCCTTCAGGAATTATTATCTCTAAGATTGTCTTGGAGAGATGACTCAGTCTACCATCACCTGAAATCAGCTGGTGAAATCCTGCGTCTACCGAAAATGAATGACAAAACACACATCCCCCTTAAAAAAGCAAGGTTTTTGCCTGAAAACAATTTAGACTTGCTAGCAGGATAGGAAGGCACAGTCTGAATTTCTTGCCTGTGGAAATTGTGATGGAGAGCTGATTCCTGAAAGGTCTGAAGAACAGATAAAAGGTCCAGCCTGGATCTGGGGAACCACAGGTGATAAAACCTGTGCATGGGTGGAAAGGACCATCCTAGGGCTAGTTCCCTTCCTACCACACCACAAAGCAGGGCAGGGAGTCAGGAGATGAATTCTGCAGCAAAGCCACAGCAAGGACCAAAATGGATAAGGGGTAAGCCAGCTCCCAAGTGACAGCGGGGCCAACATCAAAGAGTGTAATCCCTTTACAGACCTAGCAGGAAAATGGTAGATAAGAAGAGGATTTGTTTAAAGGAAAAGCCCTCAAAGTTCAACTGAGGATTCCCCAGTGTCTGCATCTTAATGCCCACCCTTGCTTTCCAAAAAGGCTCGAATTCCTCCTCTACGTTGCAAAGTTTATGCTCTTTTCTGCCATTAAAATTTTGCTAGGGCATCCAGAGGAGAAAGTCCCTCCTGTGCTGCTGGCATTTTAGGAGGAGAAGAGGCACAGATCCAGCAAACCAACTGGACGCCGCTTGCAAGTCTGGTCATCTCCTGGGGTGCTCGATAGTCAAGGCACATCTGGGAAGCACTGGCGTGATAAGGGCTGCCGCCAGGCACTCTGCTCCAAGCAGCGCAGTATTAACAGCCTGCTGTCCCAGTAAATGGAAGAAAAACTGGCTTAACCAAGGCTCTGAGACACAACAAACTCTGGAAACTCTCATCTGGGTGTCACTCAGTGTTTGAAAACAATGTGGTGATTTTGAGCTGAGAAAGGTGTTAATTAAAACCAGAATGACTCCTGCTAAAGCCACAGTAAGGTACAAGCAGATGAGAGCCTCTTCAAGGGCATTTGCTTGTCTCGTTATTTACACAATTCATTGTATTTAAAGCCACTCTGATAGCCTGTCGGCTTTTTTCTTCAAATAATTTCTGTCAAAAGAGTGTTCATAGAATGGAGCTCCCACATGAAAACCACGCTTCCTGCTGAGAAACTTATTCTGAGGTTGACCGTGGGTAGGACTTTCGCCTTCCCAGCCTCTGGGATAGCAGTGTGGACAGAGAGGAATGTTGTTGTCTGTTTGTTGGGTCAGGGGACACCTTCCAGGTCATGGTTTACAAGAGGGCCAGGCTTGGGGGAACTGGGTTTCTTCCTAATTGTCTGCTCTTGAGCTGCTATAAAAAGAGGGTCTAGAAATACTGAAGGATTTAAGAGGAATGTAACTCCACTCCTAGCACAAAGAAAGAGAGAGAGGGGAAAAGAAAAAGAAAAGTTTGCCTTAAAAGTAAAGTATTGTATTGGGGTGACACTGAAAAAAAAAGGTCAACCCTGATTTTTCCCCAATAATATCCTTTACCTGAGGAGAAGGAAGTTCTGATCTTCCACAAAGTGTGGGATGCTCGGGGTCTCATTATTGACCGTCTGCAAGATTGTTTAAAAGAAGGAAGAACAGAGTCAACAATACATCCAGCTGAAAAAAAGCTTAGTTACAGTGTATATATACACACAGATATATAGACATATATTAGAGATATAGATATAGATATAGATATAGATATAGATATAGATATAGATGCACACACAGATCTCAATATACATACAGTGTTTGTGAAAGGGAGGGGACGGTTCATAGTCATACCATTCTGGCGCGGAGCTATTCAGACCAGAACGTTGTACGACCGATACTTTCTTTCATGCATGAAAAGGGATGTTGCCCCAGAGGGGATGGTCCAACCTGCTATCACATCACAGGCTCATCGAAGCACCCCTGGGCTTTCCACCTTCTTGCCCAAGGCCAGCCAAGACTGTCTTAGGATATCATGCATCTCTACGTCCCTTGGGGTAGGCAGGCAGGATGCTGAAAGCTGAGAAGATATTTCAGAAAAAACACATTTTTCTGAGGTGTCTCAGTTTTAAGTATCAACCGTAGATATGTCAAGCATGTCAAGGACAGGAGAGTTAAGCTTAGAAGACAACCGTGCGTGGCCAGTAAAATGCCACAGCAATCTCAGAGATGGTTTTCTGGACAAATACTGACCTCAGCAGTTGTGGGAGGCTGAAAGAAAAGTTTCCCTGGTGTTCCAGCTCAGTACTAGACTGAAGTCCCTCTCTTAAACACTTGTGGCAATCAAGGATCAGAGGAGACCTGCGTCCCAAAGGCTGCTGAATAGCAGTGCCAAGGAATTTCTTCAGATGACCTAAACGTATAGTAAGGAGAAGGGAGAGTCCCTCTCTGAAGGAAGTTGCTGTAGAAATATTAAATTGTTATCATGTTCCTAGTCCTATTCTAGGTGGAGAAGGAGAAAAGCAAGGGGCAAAGGCGAGCTTAAGGAGAGGTTGGAGGATGGTGCAGGTTGGTCTCTAAGTGACACAATAGATGGCAGAGCTGTCGTGGACTGGATGTATTTCAAGCCTGGCTTGTTTGGAGCTCCGAGCTCTCTCTCCCCTCTTTACTAATGTCCCTGTACAGAACTGATAAGAAAACTGTTCCTGATAAGGGAAAGGATTAAGGAGGAAATCTCTGGAGGAGATCAGCCATCAGCAAATTTTTAGCCTTCCACAGAAATTGGCCTCAGAGCACTTTCAAAGGCTTCTTCCCCAGCAGAGTTGCCTGTCTGTGTCCGCGTGAAAGCCCAAATCTTGGTATTCAGAGAAGCACAGTGAATGTGAGCTACTCAATTATTCAGGAGAGGGTTGCAAGTGATTTTAGGTTCCCATAACCAGCTCTGTCCTCAGTGACGCTCATTATCCACTGCTGCTTTGAGGTCACAGATGCAAAGCAACTTATCCTGTCCCTGCAATTTGTCACCTGGCATCTGCCAGAAATTGGGTAACAGCTAAGTGTAGGCAAGGACAGGTCACCAAGGTCAGAGCGTGGACCAAAACTGTATTGACATCTATCACAACTGCAGTGGTCTTAGACTTTCAGGCTGGCAGCAAGCATCCTGAATGCTATCAGACAGACGCCGATAACGCAGGGGGTGTTGCTGAATTTGGTTGCAGAGGGGAATATTTGTTAGCATCATCTATTCATCACGGGAGGACCGTGAAACTGAGGAGGTGGATTCTTCCACTCCTGAACCAGTGTAAATGGATGGCAAAGCGACAGAGCTTGGTGCTGCTCTTACCTCTCTGATAAATACCACGTCCTAAAGTGACATATTTGTGCTGCTGTCTAGCACGATGTAGCCATCTTTCTCTGCTCCAGACCAATCCTGGCTAACCCTGCTTATGTCCCCGAGACAAGGTGACCGCCCTGGTCCCTCTGTCCTTAAAGGAGGTGCAGCTTTTAAAGAAAGATCCTATGGTTCCTGCTTTCAGTCAGGCTGCAAAGACTAGGAGCTTTACTCTTGAGTATTCAGGACTCAAATATGCATCAGACAATGCTGAGAGTGGGGAAAGGAAGAAAACCAAATTTTCTTTTTAAAACGTTCAGAAGCCTTCTCTGGTTGGGACCCATCATCGTTGAGCAGAGCAATTCCTGTCAGATCTTCATTCATCCTGATTATTTTTTCTATACTCTGTAGGATTTATTTTCCCCTTGTAGTACAAGGCAAGGTTTCTGGCTCAAATCAAGAGCGACCATTTTCAGCTGCCATAAAGTGAGAGGTTAATTGTCCACCAAAGGAGAAAGGCTCTGATGACCATTCCCTATTAGGAATGTCAGAAACAGTCTGCTCTGCACTTTCTCTTTTTGAATACACTCTGCAGAAAAACTAAGCTGAGCCCACACTGTATAGTTTTATAGCACACAATTCAGTCCCATTTTACATTTATTTCTCACTAACTCGGCTCTGTAGTCAAGCAAGTCATCAGTGCATTTAATTTCTTTGGCAAATCATCCACAAACAAATGGAGAGTTTCCCTGCTCCGGTTTGGCATATATTGTTCGAAAGTTTGTCAGAGAAAACAGAGAGAGGTGTCCTGCAGTGGTCAAGGACAGCTGTAGTCGAATGAGTAATCTACCACCAGTCCTCAGGTATAGACAGATGTGAGTCAGCTTTGGTCTGAAATACTGCCACATATCCACTGGAGAAACCAAGGTGTGCATACATGGCTTTACACCCCCTATAGTTGCAGTGCTACAAACTAAATATTTTTCGAGAAACAAGAAGAAAGGTCCATTTTCATAGATCTCTGGGCTTCTGCCCTGTAGAATAAAAGGGTCTGACAAGTATTAATGTTTTTATCTACCCAAGAGGAACATTGTCTCCATCTTGGCAGTGCGAAGTTTAGATAAAAAAGAAATTTCCTGATCCCCAAAATAGTTTGCCACCTATTTGAAGACACATTAAAAAAAAAAAAAAAAAAAAAAAGACTAAACCATCTGGAGTATTCTGAAGAGTTGGACTGAGTCACTTGTCCTAGAGAAACTATAACACGTGGAGAATGATTTATGGTTTCAAGGGATCATTTATTGAATCTCGTAGCTAGCAACAGATGGAAAGGAGCTTCAAAAAAGCAGAGGAAAAACCAGAGGTCTCTTCTTACTCGACTTAGCTAACATAGTCCCCTCTTTGGGTTTGGGGCATGGTGCTCCAAGCTGGTCCTTCCTCTGATGAGCACCCCTCGGATTTGTTGGCAATTGGACACCCAAACGGCACTCATGGGCCAGCTCTCAAGGTCGGCAGAACTTGAGCTCTCCTGAATGTGAAGACTGCCAGCCACAGAGAGTCTCTCGGTCTCCCCAAGTTGTTCCTTCTGTGAATTCCCTTCACTACTGAAGAGATCTGGTGTCTCCTGGGTTTTGCAGGGATGCACCGTGAGATGTTACACTGGATAGGACAACACTACATCAAGCAATACATGTGTGAGGACACTTCCATCCTAATAAACAAATGAACAAAATGTGCCGGTGGTCGTTCTCAGTCCTTGAGGCTAAGTGGCAAAGGCAATCTCAATATAACTCAACTCCTTTTGCTTCCAAAGCAATGTGTCACCATTCAGACTGCCTGCTGGGAATGGTCCCTGGCTTATTAGGTTCAACAACACAAATGCAGCCCTAATATTGAGGTTATGCTTTGTGAGACCCTAAAGGATAAGGAGAAAAAAATCAGGGACAAATACTGTTAGTGGTGTGATGCATTTTTCTGCCTACCGACAGACACTGTGAATGCAGGAGATAGTCGTTGATCTCGAAACCACCCCAGGAAGACTGCTCTTTAGACAGGTCAACAATCATCAACAAGGATAATTCCTGAATGAAGCATCAGCTGCTCACTTCAGTTATTCAATTCTTCTGTGGTTTTGAGCAAGATAAAAAGACATTTCAGGGAAGTAGGAACTCACACAATTATAAGTAAATAACTTGCAATAATATTTTCCAGTTAAGTCCAACAATTTGCCACCACCTATTTTTTCAAATAGTCTATGGCTGTACTGCTAAATAAATCAGTGCAGGGACTGTTCTCTGTCTCTGAGGCTGATCTGCAAAAACTTGCCATATTCGTATCAAATAGCATTTTTTCTTTGGTCTCCTTGCAGACCTCTTCAAGGGCTGGTTGGTTTTAACATATGGTAATAATATGTGTGCATGTGTGCCTCTTCAATTCCAAGTATCTGATTTAATGCAGATAAAGAAATAATAATTGCTTCTTGATATTTTTTCATTTATTATTTATTGCTGGGTTTTATTTATTAATTGGGATGTCAATATTAATAACCCATCTCAGACTGAGCGATTGCATGCTCTGGGAAATGCTGAAGTGTCCGAGAGGGCAACAAACTGCTGGGACAAGGTGAGACTGGAGGGCTCCCAGCCTTGATGCTTCCTTGTCGGTAAGGGTAATTCAGAATAGCCGTGGTGTCTTTGTGGGGACAGGGAAGGGTGGTGGAGAGGAAACTCCCCAGGTTTATTCCTGGCTCTGTTGGGTGACCTTGAGCAGATGATTCCCCCATTTTCTGCAAAGCCTCTTTTAGTGCAGAGCTCCTTTGTACAACCGTTGGAGCAGTGCCGACGAGAAGCCCTGTAGACATGCTGGAGTGTTGTTCTTTTACAGGAGAAACCTTTTGTGTTTGCACAGCACTTAGCACAGCAGAGCTTTGATCCATGGTTAAGCATCCGGGCTGTGGCATAAAGGCAGGAATAAATAAGTAGGAGCATCCAAGCACTGCTCATACTCCCTTTATATCAGAAAGCATAGGTGACCCCTGTGACCTATAAATTACATCCAAAGTTATCACACAAAGACATCGCCTCTGGCACAAGTTATCCATTTCTTCATAGAGTGCACAGTGAAACTGTGAAATTCTTGCTACGGGATATTGCATACACTTAAAGTGTTTAAAAACTGATTGGAAAAATACCTGGGGGAGGAAGGGAGGCATTATAAATACAGGACTATAAAACACAAAAATCCCATGTCTGTGTCAGAAGACTCTGGACCACATGGAAAAAGTACTCCAGGGGAATACATCACTTCATACTCACCCTGTTGTTATAGTTTTTCCTATGCACATGGTCTTAACTCTTGGGGATATTGGATATGAGTTTAGAGGAACTTTATCCTGATCCTGTGCAGATATTCTTATCCTTATTCTTATGGTCGTTCATGACCTGCAGACATGGTGGGATGCAGATCACACCACCAGCCAGACTTGCCTGCCTCCTACCTTTCCAGAGAGTGCACGCTTGGGATTATCTCACCATCCGGACAATGACTCTCATCTCTTCTTCAAAGAGCCTGGTTATCTCTTGTATTAGCATTCCGGAGAACAGATCTGAGTTAACAGGTTCACAATTCATATAGATTTTCTTTGTTAGCAAGTGAAGCAAAGGGACAAAGGTAAATATATAACCCCTGGAGGCCTTTTCAGAAGTTGTCTTTATGTCTGTAGGTACTTTTGTCCCTTTGATATCTCAGCGCTTTGACGTCAGAGAATTCGACAAATTGCTTTTGGTATCTCCCTAACCATTGGGTCTGTCAAGAGGTGTCCCCTTGGGATGGCTCCATAGAGGGAAGTGGTGGAAGATGAAGAGTAGTTTTCATAGCTGGCTTGTGAAATCTGCCAGCAACGGGAACTGGAGTGGGCCCTGTACTTTCTGAGGTGTCCTGAACACACAGCTACACAGGTTTTGCAAAATGAACCCCATTATTAACATGGATTTTGATGGACAAGACTGAACAGAAAAAACCTGAGAAGAAAACTCACAATGAATTGATTGGACTGACCAGACACATCAGGAGAGGGAATATCTCTGTAACAAGCTCCAGACGTGCTCACTTCTTCTCTACTTGACTTTTTAAAAGCTCATACGTGGACCCACAGGTGTCAGGGGAGACAGCAGTGACCCAGGGAGAGACCATCATGGGTAGTAGTAACTGGGTAGAGTACAAGGTAAATCAGAGGCAATGAGTCTTGAAAATAAAATTTCTCTGAGATAACTCAGTCTGACACTCCGTTTCATTTCCACTTAAAACAGAAATGTTTCATCCCACATCTACAGAGATTTAAAATCAGACATTTCAATCTGAGAATATCTAAAACTGCTTTTTTTTTTTTTTTTCTTTTAAAATGCCTGCGTAGGTGTCCTGGCCCTTCCAACTCAATTAGCTCCAGCCTGAGAATAATCTTGTTCCAAATAAAAGCTTTCATAATCCCATATCCTTCCTCAGTTAGGGCAGAAAACAGATATCAGGAGTTTCCACAAGATTGGCAATTCACTTTCTAATTACCTCCATGTGCAAGAAGTGAACCTCTTGTTGAGGTTATCAATGTCAGCTGATCTCCGTATTACTTTCAAATCCAAATTCCTAAAGATGAAACAAATGAAACCTCATGCAGTGACCGCTGATGCTCAAGGCAGCCTTAACTGGGATCCCCTGTTGTTTCCGTGTGTCCTTCCACTTTTTTTCTGTTGCCATCTCTTCTCTCTCATCTTGCACCTGCACTGTAACACGTCGAGAGATGCAGTGCCTACCACCTCCTGGTCCACTCCTGGAATAGTTTAATCCTACCATCCCGACAGAAGCAATCGTCCTGCCAAAGTAGCGAAGCCATTTCTGCAGAACATGGTGATAACAGCTTAACATCTATGGAGATCATACAGGTTTTTAGTCTTTTACTAGGAGATCCCATCTGTTGCTGGCACCGTGTAAAAGAGCAGTGCTCTGATACTCATCATAGCACCTCTCTGGGTGTGCAAAATTATCATTTCGCAGATGTGGTAAACTCTGGTTTTGTGAGGAGCCAGAAACACTCCAGGCTAAGAACCTGGGCGATCTAAAAATTAACTGCCTTGTGACTCAAACACAGCGGTTTAAAAGGAGGAGATCTGTAGAGATTTTTTTTCTATATTTTTAACGACCTCAGTTTAGAGAGAGATTATATATAAGTTAAGTTAAATATCACTATTACTAAATAAAGCAAGAGGCTGGACATTAAATCTGCCTTTCCACTTAATAATTGCCTTACCATTATGCCTTTTGCAGTATTTCTGGTTGTAAAAACACCTGTCAGTTCCACCTATGTGCTCGGCGCAACGCAAACAAAACCCACAAAAACTAGCCTGGCCCACAGTCTTAGCAAATCGTTGTTATGTCCGTGTAGCTGCCCTGATAACTCCTTCCGGGAGACAGGGAGATGTACAGAGACTTTGACTTTAAGGATGCCTGTTAGGATGGATGGGCAGGACGGATGGGAAAAAAACAGGCAGGATGATTTGGAGGTGAGCAAAGCTGTAAGGAGAAAACCTTTCCTGCTCTGACCAGACCTTATTTCTGGTCCAACGCACCTTTTTCGACAGGCTTGGCAATTCCAAGAGCACATCTTTGAAAACCAAATTCCCAACTTCATCTTATCTTCCGTGAAATTTGTCTTTCCCAAGCTTCTCCTTTTATATCACTTGATGTTTCTAGAACTGCTAAATCTGAGCAAAATCCCCAAATGTTCCCTCCAAATTATTCGTGTTTTTTTTTTTTTTTCTTTTTTCCCTCCTGTGTGTGTGTAAATTTATGGAAATGCTGAAGGAAAGCTCTGCATACTTAAAACTAAAAGAATCTCTTCCCCAGCCAGTCTTTAAACAAATTTGTGCCTTAAAGCCATCAAGCTGAAATTTCATGTTTAGACATGAAACCTATAGCTTCTACCACAGGAGGGAGGCATGTATGTCCGCCTCACCTAATACTAGTCCAGGAATGGATTTCCTTCACATCCCTTTGAAAAATGATTCCTCAGCCTCAGAAATAACGAATAAACAATCTAGTTTGGTTGTTTCAAATAGTTTGCCCTTTAAAAAAAATAATGTGAAGAAGTAAAAGAAAGTGTGTTAACTGATTTAAAGCTTTTATTTGTTTTAAATGATTGTCATTTGTATCCCATAGCAGTGCAATAATGTGTAAGTAATTTCTACTGCATCACACAAACAGGCAAATACCTATTTGCTATGAGTTATTTTAGGTGACATTCCATAAACACTCAGCAATCCATCAGATCCCTGTAATATATTGGTTTCTCAGCTCAGGCTTTTTGTGAAAAATAATGAAAGAAATAAGTATTTTGAGTGATTTGAATACCTGTGAGTTATTTCTGCCCATCGCAAATGTAGGGACATGATGCCTCGGAAAATTCTGCTGTATTTGCTGAGACACTTAAGATGTGTTCAGTTAAACTTCTTCTAATGATACTGGAGTCTAAATATCAGTCAACAAATATACTTCCAGCGTGGCAGATGGTGTCTCCATCTCTTATAGTCAGGTATATCCACCTCAGATGGTAAGAATAAATGCACAGCAACATCAGCAAGTCTAGATTTGTGCTTTCCCATCTCTCAAATCATGAAAGTATCTTCCACGGTGACTTGTGAGAGTGGCATGTGGTAGGACATGTGACAGAGAAAGGACTGCAGATCTAGTCTGTGCAAGAGGAGGAGAGCCTGCCACCATGACCCACTTGCATGTGGCACTACGGGTCCTCTCCCTATGCAGGATTCCAATCCTGGATCTACAGGTGAGCTGTACCTGGCATTTTGGGTTTCAAGGTAGAAGAGAGGTCCTTATGCTGTGAGAACCAGCTTGCCTTTGGTGAAGAAGATATGGGAGTTGGTTATATGGGTTTGTACCTGAACTCAACAGGCCTGAGCTCTTTTTGCATTGCACCAGTCTCATCTACAGCTCCCCGTTCTCTCACAACCCTGATTTCTCCTCTACGCACAGCCACGTCCAACTCAAACAGCATGTCTTCTTCCCAACCTGCAACCCCAGCTAGCTCAGCTGGAAGCAGTCACACTGTGGCTACCTAAATTAAAAAGAGATGGATCACTTCCAGTTGAAAGATCCCAACACCCTCTTTTTTTCCCCCAGAAGTAACTCCCATAAGTGAGAAGAGGTAAGTATTGTTCCTGTAAGTAAGACCTCTGGGGCAAAGGCCATCTTCCCAAGCAGAAGGCTGTCTTTGTAGCAAGTGTGGTTTCCCTACACCTCTGCCACAGATCAGCTTTCTCAGCATCATGAAAATGAGAAAGGGTTGAGCCTTTTTTCCTATCTTCTTCTAAGGGCTCGGATAAAATCTCTTCAGATGTACTTCACTTATCTCCTTCTCTAGTAATATGGAAATCAGGGGGCTTTGCGCAGATAGAGCGATTTCTTAATAGCTGAGGAGCATTAGCAATGCTGAACATATGCATGCAGTATTTTTAGAGTCCTCAGCTTTAACTATTGCTTGTGCTTCCATGCAAACTTCAAATCATGAACACAGCTCCACCTTGAACTAACACTTCTTGACAAGTATTTGTATGACGGAGGAACCCACAAGCTTCAGCTAGGATTGAAGCAAGGAGCTATCAGGAAGCAAAAGCCTGTCCCTTAGAATGATTACAACCTAAACAAGACTGGGGAGTGTTAGTATCATTGCTTTCCAGATAGCGGATGGAGACAGAGAAGTTGTACATGTTCTGTACCAACCCAGAGATTCCTGGAGTGAGAGTCAACCCAGTGTGTTCCACACTTCACCCATTTACTGAGAACATGTTGGACAGCTGGCATAGTTTCCACCTGTGTGCGACTGTGTCATCAGGCACTCTGGTTTTCTCCTCCGTGAGGAGCCCACAGGGCTGTTGGAAAGTTGCTTTGACTCAACCTTCACCTGTTGGCCTGAAATAAATGAAGTATCCAAGACCAGCCTGAAACGCAGAGCTGCCTTCACCTAACAGTGAGGTCTAAGACTGGACTTCAGCTGGATTTCATTGTCTGGTGTCAACAAAGGTAAGAGGCATGCACTTGTGTCGTTGTGGAAGTTGTGTCAAGTTGAGCCATTGACCTTGGACTGCTTTGTGGCAGTCCCTGAAGTCCATGGAGCAGCCCATAGCTGCTCTGCAGTAGCCTATGAACCTGTCAACTCAGAGCTGAGCTAGTCCATGAGCGATCATACGTGGGAGGACATGGTGGACTGAGGATCCCACTGCCAGTTCCACCATCTCACTCTGACCTGTACCACCATCACTGATGAGACCCATCCATTCTTCTGAAATGTGGGGGCATTTGCTCATCCCCTGGAATCAGCCTGTGCCTTTTACTGTCCGTGCCACATAAATGCAACTCCCATGTTTTTCCAAAGGCTTTTACTGACCTATTCACCCTCTTTTTCCTGGAGTCATTCAGATCTTCCCCAAGCTTGGCAAAATCAAGGCTGCTTCAGCCCCCTCTTCTAGCAGGAGTTTCACTGACTCCCTGCCTTTCCCCTGGTTTTGCCTCCGAAAAGGTGATACAAGGGACTCGTTAAAAAATCACGCCGTTGACAAAATGTATTATTCAGACAGTGACAGACACAGAAAGGCCAGGGTATGTTGTTAGTTGTCAAGTTAAGCAGCCCTTTCACTGCAGCTCTTAACACCTATTACGGTTGCCAGGCAGTGAGCAAGCTTTCGGATGATCCCACATCATCTAGATGCAAAGTGACTTGACAGCTCCAGGGCTGCTTATTACATTTGTTAGCGGAACTGGGGAAGCTGGTGCTGGCTACTGAGCCACAGGACTACATTTCCACCAAGGACTAGACTGCTCTAAAAGACTGTGCCTGTCTGGAAACCAGTCCCCATGGCTTGGGCTGTGCAAGTGGAGGAACAGAGTTAATTTAAATCCCTCTGCAAAGAAGCAAGAGATCTCTCCACACCCTAGCATGAAGGCAGCTGAATAGAGAGGTCCACCCAGAAGCTGCTTATTTAGCCGCTCCACAAGTGAAAAAGGGGTGATAGGGTCCTAGAGGGGATGGAAAGTACTCTACCCACCTGCAAAGTACCAGCCCTGGGAATGTGGGACACTAAACCACAGCTAGCTCAGACAAAAATTCTGTAACTGGCCAAGTGTATCAGTCAAGCGTGCCCGTGATGGATAGGGCAGCAACGTGGTCCTTCAATAGCTCTTCTGAGTGATGCAAAGGAGATACGTCAGACTGCCTCTCAGTGGATGCAGAAGAAAGCTTCTCCGTGTGAAGAACCATGTGCATCTTTGCCAGACTTACTGCTCAGGTGCTTGAGTAAGCACACAAACACCTGCGGAGTTACACACCTGCCTTCTGAGCAAGGAGTAACCCCAATTAAAAATGAACCGCCGGTGCTGGGGAACTCGGGGAAAGTCACCCAGGCAAGAAATCACATCGATGCACTCCATTGTCCAGGAATAAATATATTCACAGTGATCTCAGATGTATTCCCAAAGCGGTAACTCCTCTGAAAGAAAGACGGTTTTGAAAGTCACAAGTTTCTAAGAACAGAAAATGGTAAGGAGTTCCACAGGGACCGTATTGTACCTGTATTAATTAGCACGGGAACAATTACACCTCTGTCTGCTATATCCGCTGTGAGCCGCTCTTTAAGCAAATATTTTCCTAGCAGGTGCTGTTGTAATGAAAGGGAATGTTGCTGTCCGGCAGGAACGTGTATTGATAACATTTTGTTTCCAATCATCAGAGACACCAAAGTTCAGCTTCCCAGAAACTTCTTTAAAAGTTTCTTTGCTCCTTATTAAATATAATTGATATTTTCCCGGCTGTCTTGGTTTTATACTTTGCTGCCATCATCTGTGCTTTACTGATACTGCATCCTGCTTTTGACAGCACAGACCAAATTCCTCTCCAAGTTGTTCTCCCTTCTGTTGGAGAAGACACTACTGATATATCAGCTTTCTAGGACAGCACTGTCACTAGTTCTGCAGAGGACGGGCACCCCAGTGCCCAGCAGCATCTGTTTTGGGTGGTGCCCACCCCACTGACTGGCAGGACACAGATGGGAATGGAGTCTGAGGGATGTAGCTGGGAGGATCCTTTCCTGTACGAACACGGTCAGACATGTAATATCCCCAAGGACCGGATTTACCGGCTGCCATCTCAATTATTCCACAATGTGAATGTGTGCTTGTTTTTCTCTGACAAAATTGTATGGCCTTTCGGAACAGCCCTGAGACAGCCAAAGTCAAATTCACTGCAAGGACAAGTCACGGCAGGGTTTTTGGTTGCGAGTTAATTAACTTCTGGCTGTTTCATTCATTAGTTCAGTTGGAGGATGTGCAATGAGTAAAGCCTTGCTGCCCGTAGCAAAGCAGGGTATCTTCCACCTCTCTTCTGATGGCTTTCTCAATAAAAGTCAGTGATTCAGCCAATCCCACTGTGTTTTTATCCTTCTCTTACATCTGGGGCGCACAATACCAGAGCCAACAGCAGCTGTCATTCAAGCAGCGACGCTTTGAACTCAAGGAGAAGAGTCCAGCTCTGCGTTACGAGGATCAGAGTTGATGCCAAGAGAAACACATTTGCAGCACAGAAACCATCACTTTTCTACAAAGACAAGTATGAATGCCTTTTCTGGGGGGAAAAATGAGAGGCCTAGAGAGAGTCCTCTCAAAAAAATGGGGCCCAGAGAAACCCAGATTTAAAGTAGCTGATGAATTCATCCCATGATTTCAGCAGAACTAGTGCAATGCTATCCAAATAAAACGGAGAGCCAGGCACAGGCAGCAAACAGCTGGATCCCCTTTTCCTGAATCTGTTCCTTCCCAGTAATTCTAACGAAAATCTGAGTTCAGCCAAAAACTTAGCAAGGTTTGTATACCAGTTTGAAACATCTGACTGTATAGCATGGCCGTGGCCTCAGTCTGTGCTGAAGCTGTTGTCATCCTCTCCTAGATAACATTGAAGAAAGGTTTATGGATGGTCTTTAATTCCAGTGAAATCCTTTATTTCTAGAGAAAACAAGAGAGAGAAAGACATCTGGCCAATTCCCCTCTAAGCTCCTGCTGGGACAGGAAGACAAGGAAGGGAAAGGGAAAGGGAAAGGGAAAGGGAAAGGGAAAGGGAAAGGGAAGGGGAAAGGGAAAGGGAAAGGGAAAAGGAAAGGAAAAGGAAAAGGAAAAGGAAAAGGAAAAGGAAAAGGAAAAGGAAAAGGAAAAGGAAAAGGAAAAGGAAAAGGAAAAGGAAAGCACTATTTTAGTGTATATATATATATTTACATAAAAATCTAACCCAAATGTGCCTCTGTGGTACAGTTCTTGGGGCGATCTGCATTCTATATCTCACAGATGACTCGCATCAGCACAGTTAAAATAACATCAATGCCATTTCCAAGTGGGATGAATTTCAGCTGCAAAGGGCATGTGTTTGAGGTCCTGATGACAGCTCTGCCACCCACTACAACCTACAGTCAGAGATGCTCAGCAACTGGAAACACCTTCTGTGCACTCATTCAGAGAAGTCCCATGTGCACCCTCCGCTCCAAGTACCATTTTGACTGGGCTTACTTTCAAGAGGTCAAAAGATCTTCATTTTGCCAAGATCTCTTTGGGTAACATGAACTAACTCCCAGAAACTACCCCAGATATTTCACTGCTGTCCCAAGACGTGCCACTATTCTGTTAGAAACTCCAAGGGTTATGCTTCCTATTGCAACACATCTTGCTGTGAAAGACAAGGGATTCGAATCCTCTTCCCTTCCTCCACCAAGGTCCTTCAAGAGAAGGTATAACCTTCTTTCATTCCATTCCATCAGAGTTTGGTCCCAGTCGTTATCAAGGGCAGGTTCTCAGCGTTCAGCTTTTTTCAGTTGCTGGGAGAAGGTGGACTCTGCAGTCATAGTTTTTGCCACCTCGTAGAACTTCACAGCCGGGCGGTTAAGCTCATTGATTTCTACAGTATGCTTTTAGTAAAGAAAAATGCAGTTTCACTATTTAGCGTGGAATACAGTAGGGCTTCTTCTTATTCTCATTTTCCAAGCTTAAATGCTTCAAGTCCAGTATCTTGAAAGCACCCTCAGGACCCACTGATTTAAGCAATGTGTGTCTGTAGTGTGAGCCTGCAAGTAGATCAGGACTTAACATCCTATTGTTTGGTTTGGCAGATGTTAACTTCTGAGTCCCTGATTTTTTTTTTCTCTAACACTGTTTAAATACGAATCAATTATTTGTTATGAAAATTCCCTAACATTTTAATCATTAAAAAATAAATCCCATCTGTTTGGTTTTCCCCAAGAGGAACAGGAAAAGATGTATTAATAGAAAGGTTTGGCATTTCTGTTTGAAAAAAATATACTTATTTATGTAACCAGGGGTAACCACATGAAATTAAAGATGACAAAAATTCAGCAGAATAACATAAGAAACATCCTACTGTGCTAATTTATAGATTCTATCATGCCAGTAGGAATCCCAGGGTTGAAGGTGTTGTAAAGCAGCATAAGAAGACCAGACGTCATTAACCTCAGGAAGTCATAGACACAAGAAAGGGATTCAGATGTCCACAAGCCATGTGCCATCAGATAGATACACGCTGAAGCAAGTAGAGAAGATTGAAGGAAAAAAACGGAACACTGTACTATGTAGGAAAAGTCTGGCTTACGGTTATGAGTTATCCAAGTGATCTAAGATGGTAGCTTTCTTGTAAATCTATGACAAAAGAAAGTGATTCTGGTAATTACAGAATCAAAGAATCATAGAATGGTTTGGGTTGAAAGGGACCTCAAAGATCATCTAGACCCACCCCCCCTGCCATGGGTAGGGACACTGCCCACTAGAGCTGGTTGCTTAAAGCCCCATCCAACCTGGCCTTGAACACCTCCAGGGATGGGGTCTCCACAACTTCTCTAAGCAACCTCTTCCAGTGCCTCACCACAGTAAAGAATTTCTTCCTGAGATCTAATCTCAGTGTGCTCTCCACACTTCTTTTGATGAACCACAGGATGCGGTTGGTTTTCTGGGTTGCCAGAACACCTGGCCAGCTCATTCTGAGCTTCTCATCCACCAACAACCTCCAAGTCCCTCTCCTCAGGGCTGCTCTCAATTCATTCTCCACCCAGCTTGTATATGTGCATGGAATTGCCTCAACCCACGTGCAGGACCTTGCACTTGGCCTTGTTGAACTTCATGAGGTTTGCACAGGCCCACCTCTCAAGCCTATCCAGGTCCCTCCCCGGATGGCATCCCTTCCTTCCAGTGTGTTGACTGCTCCGCACAGCTTGATGCTGTCAGCAAACTTGCTGAGGGTGTACTCAATCCCAACATCCACGTCACCAACAAAGATGTTAAACAGCACCGGTGCCAGTACTGACCTCTGAGGAACACCACTTGTCACTGGTTGCCACTTGGACATTGAGCTGTTGACCACAAGTCTTTGAGTGAGACCGTCCAGGCAGTTCCTTATCCACCAAGTGAACCTTCAAATCTATGTCCCTCCAATTTGGAGACCAGGATGTCATGCAGGACAGTGTCAAATGCTTTGCTTAAGTCCAGGTAGATGATGACAGTTGTGTTTCCCTTATCCGCCAATGCTGTATATAGCGTCATAGAAGACCACCAAACTTGTCAGGTGTGATTTGCCCTTAATGAAGCCATATTGGCTGTCACTGATCACATCCTTATTTCCCATGTGCTTCAGCAGAGTATCCAGGAGGATCTGCTCCGTGATCTTGCCAGGCACAGAGCTGAGATTGACCGGCCTGTTGTTCCCCAGGTCTTCCTTTTTTCCTTTTTAAAAAATGGGTGTTATGTTTCCTCTTTTCCGGTCAGTAGGAACTTCACCAGATTGCCATAACTTCTCAAATATGGTGGATAGTGGCTTAGCAATTTCGTCTGTCAGTTGTCTCAGGACCCACGAATGAATCTCATCAGGTCCCATGGACTTGTGCACCTTCAGGTTCCTCAGCTGGTCTTGGACCTGGTCTTCTCCTACAGTGGGTGGTACCTCTTTCTCCCAGTCCCTGCCTTTACCTTCTGCAACTTGGACAGTGTAATTAGAGACCTTACTGGTGAAGACCGCAAAAAAGTCACTGAGTAGCTCAGCCCTCTCCATGTCCCACGTGACCAGGTCTCACGTTTCCTTCCTGAGTGGGCCCACATCTTCCCTAGTGTTCATTTTGTCACCAACATACCTATAGAAGGCTTTCTTGTTGTCCTTGATGTCCCTGGCCAGATTTAACTCTATCTGGGCTTTAGCTTTCCTAATCTGATCTCTGGCTGCTCAGACAATTTGTCTGTATTCCTCCCAGCCTACCTCTCCTTGCTTCCACCCTTTGTGGGCTTCCTATTTCTGTTCGAGGCTGTTCAGGAGCTCCTTGTTCATCCACGCAGGCCTCCTGGTGTTTTTGCCTCACTTCCTCTTTGTTGGGATGCATCATTCCCAAGCTTGGAGGTGGTGATCCTTGAATATTAGCCAGCTTTCTTGGGCCCCTCTTTCCTCCAGGGTTTTATCCCACACTACTCTGCCAAGGAGATCCCTGAAGAGGCCAAAGTCTGCGCCCCTGAAGCCCATGGTAGAAAGCTTACTGTGCATCCTCCTCGCCACCCTAAGGATCTCAAACTCCACCATCTCATGATCATTGTAGTCAAGTTTACCCTTGAGCTTCACATTCCCCACCAGCCCCTCCTTGTTGGTGAGAACAAGGTCCAGCAAGTCACCTCTCCTCGTTGGCTCCTCCAACACTTGGAGAAGGAAACTATCATCGATGCATTCCAGGAACCTCCTGGGTTACTTATGCCCTGCTGTGTTGTCCTTCCAACAGGTGTCAGGGGGGCTGAAGTCTCCCATGAGGACCAGGGCTTGTGAACCTGAGGCTGCTCCTATCTGTCTATAGAGGGTCTCATCTACTCGGTCTTCCTGGTCAGGTGGTCTGTGACAGATGCCCACTGCAACGTCACCTGTCCCTTCCCCCCCTTTAATCTTGACCTATAAACTCTTGGTCAGCTCCTCATCCGTCCCCAGGTAGAGCTCCATGCACTCCAGCTGGTCCTTGACATACAGGGTGACACCCTCTCCTCATCTCCCCTGCTTGTCCTCCCTGAAGAGTCAGTATTCATCCATTTTAACACTCTAATCGTAGAAGCCATCCCACAATGTCTCCATGATGCCAATTAGATCATAGCCTTGCAGGTGTGCACATGTCTAACTCCTCTTGTTTGTTCCCCTCGCTACGTGCATTTGCATCGAGGCATTTAAGTTGGGTCCCCGATGAAGCTAGCTCCCTGGCTGGAGTGGCTAGTTTTCCTTTATGTTGCACTCCAGGTGCTCTCCTGCTGATCTGCAACCGTTGTCATGGTTTGGGGCATCTATTACTGATATTGGCATCATATTG
>VYXH01003521.1:39467-57172 GCA_013397275.1 Burhinus bistriatus | reverse complement strand
TTCTGTGATTCTGTGAATGCTCTAATGTCCATGTCTGTGGGATGAGTCGTGGTCCTGGACTTCGAAAGAAAGATTCAGGTTAGATACTAGGGAAGAAAATTTCAAACAGCAGGGAAGAGATTATGAATGACTGCTTAAGGAATTTTTTTCAGCCAGCATTGCTAGTGGTCTTAAAGTCCAGGTTAGGTAACAACCTATGAAAAATGAGAGGAACATTACTAATCCTGCCTTTAGGCAGAGGGGTAGGCTGGATCGTCTCTTGATGAATCTTGCTACTCTCATCTTACAGATTTTTCATATATTAAGGAACGACTCAGTGGATTAAATTTTAAAAAACCGTGTATGAATTAAGATTTATGGTAAGATTGTTTATGGGCCTGATTCAATTGAACTGGATTCTGTTGTCCATATTTTACAGTCAGCTTCCTTTGTGCATATCTAGCCCTGAACTAATGACATATTCAGTACAATAATTCAGTGACATCATTCTAATTTATGGCAGCTTGCACCTATGATAACAGGCTCTCCTGCTAAGAACAGTAAGAACTCAGCAGACATCTTTAAATCCACATGTTCCTGTACTCTGGGCTGCACAGTTTGTTACTGGGAACTATGCCTAAAAGGCCAGAGTTTCTCAGACAGAGTTTGGGTTGGATCTTTACATCTTTATTCTCTTAATTAAACTGTGCCAGAATCTGGGCTGCTTGCAATTTCATTTGGCTTAAGCTCATCCAGTCTAAACTGTCTGCAGACGCAAGATGCAAGTCCTTTCTTTGGTTTGCAATTTCAGACTCAAGCCAAATCTGAGCTCAGCATATGAGCAATGAGATCAGTCAGGGAGTATGAACCTGAGATCTCTAAGCCTGAATTTCAACCTGACAGTCTGGGTGTAACATTGCTGCTATCCTCAGCAAGATGGAATGGGACAAAGAACAGCAAATTTCTTGCACACACTTAAAATAGAGCCATTGCTGATTACCTTATAGAACTGGAAGTAAAATGCTGAAAATCCATGAAGAACTGAAACTTTATGGAAGTGCAGAAGACAGCAGAAGGCAGTTTAAACATGACTTCAATCTATATGCAGATCTGGAGCCTTATGCTTGACAGTGGCTGGTTGCAAAGTGTGCGTTTCTTGTAATCATTTGCAGGCAGTTCCTGCTGAGTAAGATAGCTGTGATTCTGGAGTTCAGAAATACTGGGGGTTCTGCACTTCACACAGAAGCAGACTTCAATCAGTAGAGAGCAAGAACGGAAAATGAAGAAGAGAGCTGCTGACCAAATGTGCCAACCTACCCAAAACAGTAAGGAGCGGGAGGAACATCCCCATCTCAAAATTCTTCACCATAGAACAAAGCCCGAAGGAGGAAGTGGATGAGCTTATTGCACTGGGAGCTGAAAAATTTCAGAGGTATCACAGGCTACAGCAGCGGACAAGCAAAGAATCCTCTATTTATGAATAGAAAATAAGAAAATGAAAAGAATTATAGTATTTTCTCACTGTTTGTTAAGGGTGAAATATTAGAGGATAATATCGAAGACAAGAATTTTTTCTATTTTGGATGTGTTAGCAGAGCTTGACAAGCCCCCCCAGGAAGGCAGAAAACATGTTTGTGCTCAGGTGGTGTTCCCTTTGGTGGGTAACTTTCCCAGCAAGGTACCTTTGTATTGTGCTTGTTCCTTGTGAGGTTTTGCAGAGAAAATAAAGAAAGCCGAATTTGATGGTGAAAATAGTAAAACCTTTACAAAGATGATGGTCTGGTACTGGGAAAAAACAATAAGCAGTGCTTATAGTCAGAAGCTCTGGTCGGCTTAGGAAAGAGCATCCAAACTACAGAGAGAGATGCATAATTAATGAATCCAGTCTAGTGGAAGTTATCTATTCGGGAAGAATGAGAAAGACGTACGTTTAGACTGGGCAAATAGTCTAGACACATCACAAGAAATAAAATGAAGTTGTAAGCTAGTTAGGCAAAGCGATGCCTAATTCTCCCACCCGACCTGGGCACGCTACTGGGCAAAGAAGATATCTTCACAGGTTATAGGATGCAAGACTTAATAAAAAGATTAAGAAACAAAGGGTTAAATAACAAGGACCTAATTTTGAGATATTATTGCAGTATCCTTAAACCTGAGCTCTCTACGAGTGGCGACATTTGTTTCAAGCAGAGCTGTTGGGGAGCAGTGGGAGGGGGATGCACAGCGCACGGGGTGGGAGGGGTCAGGACATGGCTGACGAGGAAAGCTGGGCAGGCCTAGCCATGGCAGCCGGGGCATGGTGGTGGCAACGGGGCCAGCCATATCTTGAGCTGTGGCAGGAGCTTGGTGAGGCGAGTCCGGGACAGTGAGGCTCGAGGCCGGCTGTGGGCCAGAAGCCCAAGTGGGACCAAGACGCTTACGTATTTACAAAGGTTAGGTGCTGCTACCTGGTAGAGGCTCTAAATCACCTATCACTGTTTTCACGGCGGACCCTGTATCCATGTACCTGATCAGAGAGATGATGCTTTTGGTTCCAGGTGCTTGACTTTCAGATTAAATGTAGTCTGGAGAGAGAATGGGCTGTTGCACACATGTTTCCCAGGCAGTTAGGAAGAAGCACATGGTGAAGCAAATTGCAGAGCTACAAGTCTGTATAAACCAATCTGACTAAACCAAAACATTTTCTGTTCTCACACGTGAAGTGGAAACTTGGGCTCTTGGATAAGACCTGCAAGAAAAACAATTTAAACTGTCAGTACTAGCAGAATAACATATCCCTAATTTTTGGAGGCTTCTTAATCAGATGTACAAGAGAAGCTTTAAGTAGTGTACTAAAATTTAATAGGAGGCATTTGAATGGTGATTCCTGAAATGTTACAGAAAAATGAAATTTAGAGACTGAAAAACCTAATAGCCAAAGACACTTTTACAGGCTCCAGAGGAGCTCCATCTCTGAAAAAGCTCTGAAGCTTGCTAACATACAGATAATGCAAATAATATTATGAATGAAAAAAAACCCCAACACATTTATATTGCATTCCTGGAACAAGGTGAACAAATTGTGTTTAAACAAGTAGCAAATATTCTTTACCTATGTTAAAGTATTAAAATAACTTCTTTGGAACAGTTTTGTTAGGTGAAGATGCAAGACAAGCACCTGTGTAGAATCATGTATGTAGAATCTCTTCTAGCAGGCATGGTAATACACATGCCAGAGTAGTACTGACAAAGAAATACTTTTAAGTTAGCATGAATCTGTTTCATTCAGGTATAGAAATATAATCAACCACAGCATCCTCAACCCAAACAATTGTTAGAAAATGCAATTAAAAAAACCTACTGATGAAAGTAACAAGACATCCACCAAAGAGAACAGCAGAATCAGGATGTGATCTACAGTTTTCAGTGTTAAAAAGCAGAACAGCACCAAGGAGCTGTAAGGGTTGTCACTTGTGAGCATTCTGCCACTGTACGAGAGAAAAATGAGGATGACTTGACAGTTAGAATAAATGTCAGTTACTGGGGACTCGCAGAAGTCTTACAAAACAAATAGGACAAAGCAAAGAAATCTGAAGAGCTTTACTTGTCCAGCAAAATGGTATTTTGATGTCTGAGCCTGGCTGTGAATCACAGAGTGTTAGAAGAGGTACCATATAAGGTTGTCACCTTTGAGAGACAATATTCTCCAAACCCCAGCAAAGAGGAAAATATGAGGTATGGAGTTCTCTGTTTGCACAGCATGGTCCCAGACTGGTAACAGCAGGCATAAAAGCATCACAAAACCCTGAAACAAACAAAAAACCAAACAGAACACGTATTGTTAACACTTTCAGGTGGAAGTAATGTTGATTTTCAAAAAATAAGTTTAGGATCCAAGCAACAGGACATGCTACTTTAGAAGACAAATTCAGCATTTAGTAATATGTTTTTTAGGCTGGTATGCTTGTTGCCTTTTTGCCTTGATGGAGATTAATTAGTGTTGCACAATCTGCTTTAAAAAACTGGGCTTCCCAGGCCTAAATACTGGAGGTATCATCTTAAAAGCCCTTTGTTAATCACATAGAGCTGAACAAGATGCAGAACAAAGCAAAAACTGTAACTGATGACTAAGCAATGGGAAAGGACATAAGACTATTTAACCCACTCCTGTGCCTAGAAGAGAATTGACTGAACTTAGAAGGTGAATATGCAAATCTGGATGTTAGGCCCTGATGAAGAGGAGATTTTTGTCTTGCATTTAAATTACTTTTGGCAGTTGAACGATGGCTTTTTGTTTGTTTGCTTTGGTTTGGTTTGTGTTGATGCATTATAAAGGACTGAATGTCTATGCACGTATATTAAGTCTGATATTCTGGGATATGGTTTGAAGCTTTTTCTGGCTGGCCTGATCAATCATGTTGTCAGCCTGAACCTTCAGTGATTGATTAAAAAGCAGAACTCATCAAAAGTGATTCACTATGAAGAGATTATAATCTGATCATTTTACTGAGGTGATATATTATTCATAGTTTACAACCATTCTTTTTTTTTTTCTAATCTATGCAGTCAGAGCTTTCTGTAGTTTCCAAATTTAAATAAAAAAAAGTAAAACTTATCTAGCACTTCCTTTTTCATTACTATGATGACAATACAAATCTTAAAGGTGACAAGACAAGTATTTAAAATATAATTTGACCAAGTGTAAATTCTATATGTCACAGTTGCAATAAGGCTTTATCAGTTTTGTTGCTAATGGCATTGGCATTTGCAGTGACATCTTGAAGCTCAATAAAAGCTAATACTTGTGCACTAGAAGCCTGTTCTTCTAAGTAACGTGAAACTGATGATTTGAGTAAAGCGCCTTATTAAAACTTTACAACAAAAATGTGAAAGAAGAAGATATGGCAGTTATGCTCCTTCTTTCAAATAAGATGTTCTTTTCAACAAGAATGTCCTGATTATGCTAATGTAATGTGTCAGTACCTACAGAAATGTTACTGTTCTAAAAGCTCCCATTGGCATCAATGAAAAAAGGCCTAATGAAGGCAGATGGTGGCATTTGAGTTTGTGACCTCTTTTTTGTTCATTTGTTTTCTTTTAGGGGAGCAAAGTTTCTTATCCACTGCTGGTAGAAGTAATGACTAAGATCTCAGTAAATGAAATAACTAGAAATATTGATAAATTTTCTCTCACTTTCTGCTTAATTTCTTTTAGTGAGATCCACATACCAGTGAAAGTAATGAGAATATTGCCACTGATTTCAGAAAACTATGTATCAGGAACATTTTGCATTAGATAACAGTTTGTCATATAATCAGTTTTATTCTTTCCCTAGGGAAGTCAATTTATTAGTCATTTTCTTCTGCCAGTGTGGGTCTTACAGCCAGGGACAGAAACAATGGCAAATATATAGTAATAAACCCATAAAAATTGGCAGAGGCGTGCAGATGCAATTAAATTATTCCAGCTCTTTAAAATAAAATCTGATCCAGTGTCAGGCTGTCAGTTTGTGTAATCCGTTTCCAGTTTTTAAAAATGCACTGCAGTCTTAATCCATAGGTCTGATCCAAATAAACTTATGCAAATGGAAAGATACCCACTAATTTCAGTGAGCTTTGGATCAAGTCCTCATTACTTTATAGAAAGTTCTGGGAATAGTCATCTCCAAAGGAGACTATGAGAATGAAACTGCAACTTGCCTCAGAATATCAGGAATTTATGAAACCATGCCATTAGAGAAGGTGCCATCTTTCTTCTGAAGGATGGACATAGATTTTAAAGCCAAATATTTCTTTCCAGTGGTTCCAGGACCTATCAAGTCTATATATGTTATGATCTTAGCTTAGTTTATCACAGAGAGAAATGAACTGCTATGACTGATGGCAGAATTCAGGCTTGGGAACAATTGGAAATGTTGGCTTCTTCACTGAAAGGCTCGAAGTGAAATGCTAAGTTATTGTTCTCTTGATTCCTTCTCAGCATTTACAAGTGCTATTCTAATAAATATTTTACTATTTTATAAGGCTAGCATGCCACCAGAAACTAGAGAATGTCAAATGATAAGCCCATAGAAATAAGACTTTGGCTGTATTGTTATATGAACAATCTGTTTGAACGGATCAGGAATAATTGATGAATGCTGGAAATTGCTGTGAGAGCTAGTATTTTATAACCACAGTGAGGATTAGCATACATTTCTTGTAAGAATGAAAACTGATATAAATTACATCTCAATACTGAAATGGGATACCTGATACAAGATATATGTGTACTTTTTTATATATATGCATACACACATACATATGTACATATAAATGTATATATATATAAGACCGCAGGAAAGTATTCCTTGATATAAGATATTGCTATCTGAATATTACTTTGTGTATTGCTGTTAACTGTTCCATTTTTTAGAGACCAATATAAGCAGCTTCCCTAATTTATAGTATTTAAAAAACAGGATACATGGTGAAAGTAGAATTCACTTAACTGCAACTTAATTGAAATATATTCCTTCGAGTTCTTCTGGACGATGGGAATGTTGGAAGAGAAGTAAGGATTACCATAAGAAATAACATACTTGAAAAAGATTAGGCAAGCAAAATGAAACTTAATTACCAAATTTCATATGCTAGTAAAAATACTTTTACAAATATTCTTTTCAAAGAGACCAGCTGCAAAGCATAACAAGGAATTAAAATGTACTATAATTTAGATTGGATATTAGGAAAAAATTCATCACAGGAAGGGTTATCAAGTATTGGAACAAGCTGCCCAGGGAACTGGTGGAATTGCCATCCCTGGAGGTATTTAAAAAATGGGTAGATGTGGTGCTGAGGGACATCGTTTAGTGGTGGTTTTGGCAGTGTCAGGTTTATGGTTGGACTCGATGACCTTAAAGGTCCCTTCCAACCTAGGTGATTCTGTGATAGTATGATTCTATAAAACACTATCTGGAAAGGCTCATTGAAAAATCTGAGCTATTATTAAACAGTGGCAGACTGATAATAGCACATAATTCTCAAATCATAAGAGTTTTAATATATTAATAAAGTGGTGAGTCCTGTTGCTACTAAGATATGCTATGTTTGTGTACTTTATGCAAATCCAGAGAAGCTTTTTAAGCAATTGTTCTGAGCATGTAAAAAACTACCTGAAGTTAATAAGATTGTTTGTAAAAGAGGTATATCTGATGTCTAATACAGTGGAGTTTCTTTTTGGTTAGTTTTTCAACTGAAGATGCATATAGCTGGATGCTGGGTATGGTTACTGTTTTTTTTATGCTATTTCTGCCTTACTTTACCTTTCTGTATCATTCTCCTGTATCATTCTGGGTACACTTGGCAGTTTGATTATGTATCACATTTTTCTTTAAAATATTACTCAGTTTCTCTGTTACTGGAATACTTGATGTTGCTTGGATTAGCAATTGCTTTTAAAGTGAGTGGTTTTCCCTATTAAAGTCCATATAGAATTGAATATCAAACAATAGCATTTTCTCCTCACCCCTGCTTCTTTTGGGGTAGATTTAAGGACTTCTTTGCAAAGGGCAAGTCTTCTATTACATTTACTAGAGAACTTATCTTGTATGCAAGAGACATTTCCTAAAAAACTTTCTAGGTTTCTAGTAGTTTTCATGAAATACTCTTGATTTCAATCCTGGTGAATTATGAAGATATATACCATAAGGCTTTGTTTAGAAAAGCTGAGGTGGTGGCCAAATTGCTTGAGGAAACATAAAAAGATTAATGATTGAGTTCTGCCTGGTTCCCAGATTTTCACTTCCTGAATCAGTGTAGCTGAGTCATATCACAAAGATGACACATACTGACTCTGGGGAGGGAGCAGCAATTATTTGCCTTATTATTTTCCATGTCAGGCAAGTAATAGAGCAATATTGTGCCAGCCAGTGAAAGAAGAAATTTCCAGCTTGTCTGTCCTTCAGCTTGAAGGACTGTTGTGCATACTTCTCAAAGACGGGTATGTATTTGGGAATAAGGACCTTACTGCAAAGAAGAACAAAAATATCTAGATCTTTCGCTGGATTCTACTTTGAAGCAAGACAAAATACCAGGAAGTACAAACAGTGCTCAGTTTCTGTATTAACACCCTTCCAGGGAAGTGGCCTATGGATCACCAGCTCCAGAAAAATTATTTTGATGGTGATGTTGTGTAGTCTTTCTCCCACAAGGTAGAACAAAGGTGTTTAATGTTTGTTTAGTCATTCTCAAATGTCTATACATGTTGCCTTTGTTGTTTGTTTGTTTCATAGATCTATTTGCGATTCTTGGACTACGAGATGCAGAATTCCAACGAATGTAAAAGGAATTTTGTAGCTGTCTATGATGGAAGCAGCTCCGTGGAGGATTTGAAAGCGAAGTTTTGCAGCACTGTTGCTAATGATGTAATGCTGCGGACAGGTCTCGGTGTAATCCGCATGTGGGCAGATGAAGGCAGTCGAAGCAGCCGATTCCAGATGCTCTTCACATCTTTCCAAGAACGTAAGAGCCTAATCAGTGTGTCCGCCTTTCAGTTTATTAAACGATACAAAACCCCAAAACTGTTAATATTTTCTTCATGTAGAGCAGTCACTGAAGATGTTCCCAAGCAAACTATGTAAATATTCAGAATAGTTTTTATGCCGAGCATTTGTAGTGTGCAATAATTTGTAATGCAGTAGATTGAGCACAGGATTCAGAGACAGGAATGCAGGTACAAGTAGTCATGACCTGTCCTGTCATATGACCGTGACTTTTATCTGATCCCCAAGCTATAGAGCCGCTATGTCTCAGTTTTCCCTTACACAACATGGAAGGTTTTTATCAAGCCTGATCCTTTTCTATGAATTTGATTTTTTAGACCTCATTGTGATAGGCATTTGAAAAGTATCTTATGATTATTTTATCACAGATGGTGGGTGTGTTTGTGCATATTCCAGAATGCACATATGAATAAACATACCTGTCAGATATTGTTAAATGAAGAATTTAGTTAATTTTTTGTAGCAAGAGAAGTTTTCTAAAAGCCTTATTTGATATTTTGGTAAATATTCTCTCTATACGCCTTGCCTGCATTCATATGTTTGTATGATTTCTGGACTCGGATAATAAGCAAAACAGCTTTCAAAAGAAACAAAAAACTAGCCAATTTAAAAAAAAAAAAAAAACAAAAACAACAACAACAACAAAAACCCCCAAACAAGTGACAAAAAAACCCTCAACAAAACCCAATAATCCTGTTCACTGAAAATGATTGACTGAAGTAATCACCTATTAAAGATATCGATTTGTTTTCTTTGATGGAAATAATGCATATTGAGGAAGGAGTATATGCATTTATTTTCGCATGCTGATTCATGTTCATTTTTAATGTATTTTTTGGTTTGTGCATCACATGTCTGACAGGAAGATTTCTATGTGGCCGTCAGTAGTGGGAATGAAGGTGCAATCCTACCAAACACATTCCTCATCTGTATTCTGTGTGTGTGTACTCTGCAATGAGGCAATGAGACTCTGCTGAGAACAACCTCCGTAATTCCTTAATTATGGCTCTGATTAAAAATTTCTGACAGTCTACATGCCTGAAACTGCATACACCACTGTACACTCACACTGCAGCCTTAGGCTAGATTATATTTTTCTTGTCTGTAAATCAGGCCAGGGTCTAAAAGGTACTGAGAACCCTCAGTTGAGAGGATACTGCCCTTTTCTCATTTCTGCAACTGGAGATGTCTTGAATATTCAAGATCTGATTCATTTTTTTCACAAGGCATCCTGATCTGTTACCTTAGAAACAACTGCATAGACACTGGAGGTTCACAGCATATAAAGAACTGGAGAGTGAAGCACTGTGATGACTAACTTGAAATGAAGGTTTGAATAAGCGTGTGTTTGCAAGGCTTTCATATTTTAAAGGAAAATGAGGAAAAATGTGGTTTTTTCTCTTATAGTATTCCTAATATATTTACCTGACATGCTAGTCCTTGTGAGTGACTCCGTTCTTGTAAACAGATTATAGTTTATACTGTATGGTATTCTGACCGGGAAGTTGAAAATATCAACATGGTTTGTTTTCTGTAAATTTATTCTGAACAGTCATTGGGTGCTAAAAGCTGAAAATTTATTAAGGGCTCAATTGTGCTTTGAGATATGTATACACAGCCTGCTCATAAATATTAGAAGAAACTGCATTCGTGTTTTTAATGCTGGAATTTAACTTCAAAGATTTAAAGGTGATGCCGAATGTATTTTCTGTGCGCTGTCAGTTTTCCGTAAGTGCTGCCCTATGCTGCAGACTGGTGCTGGCTGTCAGGTCAGCTAGAGCAGATGTCCGGTGTGCGCACTGTGAGACACAGCTCATAGCATGTAAACTGCAATGTCTTTCAGCAGTGTGTGGGAATAATTAGATCATCTGCATGGAAGAGAAGGAATGTCAGTCCTCATTCAGGGAGATAAACATCAGGGAACAGACACCTGTGTCTCTGCTGAGGGACAGAGAGGAAAAAAGCTATTTTGTTCACCTACAGCTGAGAAAGAAACAAAATAGAAGATGACATTATGTTGTGGTTATGTGCATGGGAAAGAGTGACAAAGTAAAATTCCTGTATTTACGGTTGCTGTGGGAATGACCAGGAGTGTTGTAATCTGTAGCTCCCCAAGTTCCTCTCCTTAGTGTGGAGTTAAGTTGTCGAGATTGCAAGTCTTCCCTAACAGAAGGGTCTGTGAACTGGAAGTAGTTTTTTGTGGAAACAGACTACCCTAGCCTGAGGAATGTCTACTTTCTGTGTAACTCCGCTCAGTGTTAATTCTTGTTATAGAGCTGTTTCCTGGGGACTTGACATTTGTGTAGAACAGAGAAATCTTAAAGACATTTCTTATATGATTATTTTCATACGGTTTGATGAGTGTGCTCTAATTACATATGAAATATATGTCTTTTTTGTTGGTGTCTAAAAAGTGGTCTTACAAGTTTCCAAACCTCTGCCAGTGATGCTCTGCAGAGCAGCAGTGCTGTAAATATGTCTGAAGGAAAGGCATACGATGCAAGAAGTTATTAAATTTCCTATGCCAGAAAATCAGTAGTGATTCTCACATCATCAAAATAGTAGTAGAGCTCTAAGTAACACTTAATAACCAATTAATTCTTAATAGCTGATGATTTAGAGTGATGATTTGATATTTCTGATCAGCATTATTAGCTATTCCAACTATCATTATGGGTTTTGTCTGCTTATGTCCTTAGATTTTTAATCTTTAATCTTTCTTCTAAGCATATATATCTAATTGTATTTTTGTGTATGGTAGTCACGTCTACAATAATTTCAAATATTCAATAAATTAATTTAAGAATTGGAAAAAGGAAAACAAGAAAGCTGGTGTCATCAAAAGGTGTCTGTTCATCTGGTAAGAAGACTTGAAAAATTACTCTGTTTTTTCACCTGCTGACTAACTGTTGATTTAATTTTCCATGACTGTGAGAGTGATCTCCAGCCTGATTAATGACAGACATGCTACACCTACAGCTTCTTCAAAGAGCTGCTCCTGAGCAGACACACCTACGCTTTAACCTAAAAGCAGATTCGTAGAACCAGGGTGTATGGGATAAGAGAAAATCCCTCTGTATGCACAGCAGGCAAGATGTTCATTCTCTCACCTCTGACAGCTATTTGATAGCACTGCTTCCTTCTCCATCCATAACCCTGCATCAAAAACCCCAGACCAGAAAAATATCATTCCCCCTTTTATTTTGTTGCCCATTTGAGCTCTAAGCCTGTTTTTAATGCCCTGTCACATGTGGCTTTCCCAAAGGAGCACAAGTTTTATCATTCTTATATTCTTTTTATTAACAAAACCTGTATTTGGATAGAACTCTGGGGTCATGTTTAGAAGAGTAGTGCACAGCTTTATCAAGTAACAGCACTCAAGCCCTTGTTTACAGCCAGAATCCCTGAAGATGATCACCCCAACATGGGCAATTCTGTCATGGGGAAAAAGCACTGCAGGTATGCAGTATTGATGACTGCGTTTATTGTGGTAATGCCAAGGGAACTACTGAGAAGGAGATGTGAAGAGATGGTTTCCCTTTGCAAGGACTTGTGAGTGTAAATAGATTGCAGCTCTGCTGGTTTTGCTTCCTGCTTCCACTCTGGCATATATATAAAAAAGAGCACATTGGGGTTGCCTCCTTACTGGTGAGCACTCATCTGTGATTTTCTGCCCCTCTATGCTATTTGCAGTTATCTCTGGTAAAAACCCCCACCGGCTAAGCATCCCAATGCCTCTCTGCCCCTGAACAAAATAAGTGTTTGTGGTGCCTAGCGTGTATAAAGTGAACACAGACTGCAGCTCTGAGCACATGCTGCTGGGCTGCCATTCTCTGGTGAGTTCGTGCTCAAAAAAAACCCCATGAAACCACATATAACTGTTTTTTAAAGACTAGATTATCGATGTGTATCTGGTATTAACTATCTGTAAAAGTTACATTTGACTTGAACACAGCTGTCTGAAGGTGGCTAAGGAAGAAAATTCAGTCTTAAGCACATTTCACTTTCAAGTTTCTAATAGCTGTATTTTAATAAGATTTTTTTTTCATTAGTGGCAAATTAAAAGATAAATAATTTTATTTTAGGTAATATACTTGTAGTGTACAGTACTAAAACCATCTTAATAATTTTATAATTTTAATAAAGTAAGTGGAAAAGTCTCTCAGCATGACTGATGAACTGTTCCTTGGAGATGTTGAGAGAAAACTTCTTCCTCTGTTTCAAGGATTATTCAGGGAACATCTGAAGAATTTCATTTTTCTTTCTCTAATGAAGGAATGCAAGCTCTGTTTTTCAGTGAGGAACAGTGGGAAATTCCATATCATCTATACTTAAAGAATTCACGTGCAGAGCATGATAAAATGAGCTATCTTGAGGATGTGAGGAATAGGTGTGAAATGTCTAACAAGTTCAGTGTAAAAAATTTCTCACATCTAACCATTATTAAGATCTCAGAATTCACCCTCAGGAGAAAGCAAGACCTCTCAAAAATGTTAAGACAAGAAGGGAAGGGGGAAAGAGACAAAAGTCTAAAAATATCAAGTAGGGTAGGGCATTCATCTAAGATTAGGGAATCCTGGACCAAGATCCCTGTCTTGAAACAGGCTCAAAGGGTAAATACACACGGTTCAATGAAGTACGACGTAGGCACCCAAGTTAGCTTGCTCAGAGCTAATTCACACCCTAGAAGCAAAGAAGTTGCACTAACTCTGCATGGTGCTGAGAAACAGGGTAAATACACTGGGGAAAGCACTGCACTGAAGTGGAACAGCCAGGCTCCACACCAAGACCATAACAAGTCAGCTTTTGATTTCATTTTGTAAAAATATTTTGACCTGGCTGTGTTTGCATTTTATACCCAAAGTATCCTGTAATGCCCAACAAAATGATGCTCAACACACACAGATAATGTATTTTATTATTAATGTCATAACATCACAATAGTATCATAATTATTAATAACATGCAGAATATTTAATTGTTATAATGCTTTATAAATATTGTTATTTTATAGTATAAATAAGCATGTATTACTTGTGATTATTTATTTTATTGCCTCAGTGAAAGCAGTACTTTTTTAAAAAATACAAAATATGAATGCTTTTATTTCATGTTACTTTGTAAACATGGCATACGGAAGAACTATTCATGCTTTTTATGTTTCTCTGCCTTAGGGCTATTCAGAATTAAAAGAATTTATGATCATTTTGCATTAATAAATGAAAAAGTCTAGATTATTGGCTCCATGTGCATTCCCAAAACCTTCCAATAGTAAGAAAATATAGGCAATTCTATTGGCTCAATTTTTATAAATTTTGAAAGCAGTAACCTTCAAATACCAAACTCAGGCTTTTTTGAATACTGTGATGGTAACCTTTTGGAAATATGATCATTATAACAATCTCCTAACTTGTACCAGAAACAAAATATATTTACATGCCACAGAATGGAAATAGGGTTATTACTATAGGGTTTTTTAAAGTATAGATTTCCTAAACCTGAAAAAGACTCTGGGATATCACGTATATACCTGTGAATTTATTTGCTTATATATCTTCTAGGATAAGTGCACCATCTTGTGTTCAGTATAAATACTTGTTGCAAAGCAGAAGACGTTACGTTATAACTAATTCAATACCTATAAAAATCTGTTTGTATATTAAGAAACAAGGTATCCCTGCACGTACCACAGAAATTTTTAAAAGGAAAATATTAACATTAAAAATAATGTAGAATGAAATGTTTAAAGTTTTTTGTTTTGTATATATTATTTTATATAGACTATAATTTTACATTAAAATAATTATTGGTTCAAATCCAAACTGGAAAAAGAACCATTAATAATAATATTTTTTTTAACTGGTAATTTAATTTAAATTATAGTGTTTTCATGCTGTAAAAATCCAACAATTTATCAAAGACTTAAAGTTATTAAAATACATCAGGTTGAATTATATATATAGTTCTAATTTGCTCGCTTGGATTATGGATTGTTCATTCTGCTATCTCACTTATTTCTAGGCCAGTACCTTGGCAGAGCTTGACTCAAGGCAGTTTTGGGACACAGGAGAAATAACATAACTGTGTGTTCCCAGCTGTTACTTTCAATCTAATTATGAACCCATCTTTTCAGAGAGACACAGAAGGGCTGAGTTTGGAAGGGACTCCGGGCTATGGTCTAGTCCAATCCTCCTGGTCAAAGCGGGTTCAGCTACAGCAGGTTGTTCAGGGCTCTGTCCAGATGGGTTTTGGATATCTTCAATGATGGAGAGTCCACAGCCTCTCTGTGAAATCAGCTCCTGCACAGTGTTTGACCAACCTCGAAGTACAAGTTTGTTCTTGCATTTAAGGGGATTTTTTTGTATTTCATTTAGTGCACATTGCTTCTTGTCATGTCACTGGGCACTGCTGAGTAAGGAAGACAGAGATGTCTTCCTTACTCTCTCCCATCAAGTATTTGTACATACTGGTGAAAGCCCCCCCCAAGCCTTCTCTTCTCCAGGCTGAACAGTCCCAACTCTCTCAGCCTCTCCTTATATGTCAGGTGATCTAAGCCTTTAATGGTCTTTGTGGCCCTTTATTGGACTCATTCCAGTATGTCCATGTCTCTCTTGTGCCGAAGAGCCCAGAACTGGACACAGCACTGCAGATGTGGCCTCATCAGTGCCGAGTAGAGGGAAGGGATCACGTCTCTCAACCTGCTGAAGATGCTCTTTCTAATGCAGCCCAAGATAGTGGTGGCCACCTTTGCCACAAGGGCACATTGCTGACTCATAGTCAGCTTATTGTACACCAGCAACTTTTCTGCAAACTTGCTTCCCAGATGGACAGTCCCCAGCATGTATTGGTGCATGAAGTTATTCCTCCCCAGGCACAGGACTTTGCATTTCATTTTGTTGATCTGCTTGAAGGTCCTGTTTCTCCAGCCTATTGAGGCATATCTGTACAGCCACCCAACCAGTCCTCCCAGTTTTGAACTGCCTGCAAACTTGCTGAGAACATACGCTGTCCCATCATCCAGGATATTAATGAGGAGGTTAAAGAGTACTGGCCTCAGTACTGACCCCTGGGGTACATCTCTAGTGACTCGCCTCCAGCTGGACTTCATGCTACTGATCACAACTTTTTAAGCTTGGTAGTTCAACCAGTTTCAGTGCAACTTAATAGCTATTTATCTAGCCCATACTCATCAGTTTGTCTATGAGGATGTTATGGGAAATGAGTGAAAGTTTTTCCTAAGTAGAGAAACATAACATCCACTGCTCTCCCCTCACTCACCAAGCTAGTCATCCAATTTTGGAAGGTTGTCATGTTGGTCAAACATGATTTCCCTTTCATAAGTAAACGCAGACAACACTCTTCTTGTCCTTCATTTGTCTGGAAATGTTTTCGAGGATTATTTGCTCTGTCACCTTCCCAAGGATCGAGATGAGGCTGACTGACCTGTAGCTCTCAGGATTCTCCTTCTTGCCTTTCTCAAAGACAGGGGGACATTTGCTTTCTTCCAGTCCTCAGAAACCTCCCCTGACCTTTAACAGATAATCGAGAATGGCTTCACAATGACATTAGCCAACTACTAGGGGCATCACATCAGGGCCCATGGGCTCGTGTCTGTCCTTCATTACCTCAGCCTTTTCTATGTCTTTGTAACCAAGTCCTCTGCCCCATTCAGCGTCACACTCACATATTCCCGCATCTTGCTTTGGCAGCTGACATACCTGTAGAAGTCCTTTCTGTTGCCCTTTACAGCCTTCACCAGATTCAATTCCAGGTGGACTTCAGCTTTCTGAACTGTATCACTGCATCTTTGGTCAGTGCCTTGGTATTTCTGCTGGGGTCATCTGACCCTGCTTCCACCTCTTGTATATGTTATGCCACATACCTTGTCTGCTCGATTCCACTCCCATCCTGGGTTCTGTAACAGCTTCAGGAAATCATCAGGACCAGATCCATCTTGCTGTAAAAGAATCCTGTTTACTACCAGTTAATTTATCTTTTCGCTATTACTAGAATGTCCATGTTGCAGCATCCCAAGACCCCTTTGCTGTGCCTCTTCAAGGGCAAAACCCCTAATTCCTCTAATGTACAATGGGACTGACAAGTTTCCAGCTTCCCTTGATGCTTTCATTCATTCCAACAAAAGCCTTCATTAGAGTGGGGAAAATATATTGATTTCTTGTCCAGCTTAATCACCCGAGGTTCAAGGAACCACAGAGAGGACTTGACTATACTAATTTTGTAAACATGAACAAGAGGGGTCTGTTTGTGATTAGGTTTAGGAATCTTACGTTTGGGTTTCTGTCATGCTAAGTTTGCTGTACTTAATCTGAAATTGCTCTTCCTCACTATTCATCTAGTTTTGACATCTATTGACATACCATCTCTTTCCTCCATGATTCAACAGCACAATCTAGAGAAACTGAAATTTTCTTTTTTCTTCTTCACTCTTGCCTTTCATTTCCAAATCTCCCTGCCATCACTTTGCATAATTATCCCTTCTTCTTAAATCTGAAAAAAATGTCTTTTGTACCACTCTTATTTTTTCTTTTATTTCTGAAACATTTCCTAATATATTTTGTTTGAAATAAAATCTCTTGTCATTCTTTCAATGCAGAATGCCTTGTGTCATCTGTTTCTACTGTGCAGTTCTCTCTTTCTTCCTCTTCCTTTAACTTCCTTTACTACCTTCCTCTAGTTCCTACTTTTTTACTTACCACCACTATACTTCTAAATTCCTTCATTTCTGCTTCACACAACTGTCCTTCCTTATTTCGGTTTTTTTTTTTTTCCACTATTAATCCTTTCGTTCGTGTTACATTCAGGATTAAATCAAACTGATTTTAAGATATCAAGAGCAAGTCATAAACATCTAAAAGGTTCTGCCTGCTCAGACACAGCACTCTGTCCTCACCACTTTGCTTCTAAGGCCTTTTATGTTACTCTGCATGTTTTTTAGCACTTTGGTAGGGTTTTTTTCTCCTTTTTAGCTTTATTGGCATAAAATTTCCTAATCCTGCACTTCTTTTTTTCCCGTGGTCCGCCGTCACTCCTTGTGCTTTCTCCATTTGTCATTTGGGTCTTCTTTTCTTGTGCATCTCCTGCTTATTACCATGTGTTTTGAATGGGTGGCTACTTAGATCTTCTGAGGTTTCCCTTTCATAAATTCTCTCCTTCTCTGTTTTGCTTTGTTTTGCTTTGGTTTGGT
>VYXH01003521.1:0-39460 GCA_013397275.1 Burhinus bistriatus | reverse complement strand
TTTTTTTTTTTTTGCTTAGAGCAGGCAGTGAAACTCTTTCTGTGTCTTGGAAAGAACCAGTCCCAAAAGATCCTTGCCTTGCCCAGAAACAGGGGTTGCAACTAGAGTGTGAAAGGATGATAGTGCCTCTGGTGGGTCCTCTGTATAATGTGTCACGGTATCCTCCAGGCTCAGCCCTCACTGTCCCCAGATGACAGCAACAAATAAGGGCTGTCCCAAAACACCCTCCCTTGCTAATACGCACGTGTGCTGTTCTGCTCTTTCTGTCCAGTTTAAAGAAAAATCCTTCCTGTAACAAACTTCACACCCGACCAGGGTCACTGCAGCTTAGGAAGCAGTATATCAGATTTTTCCAGAAATTGAACAGTGGGCAGAACCAGTCTGGCTGAGAAGTCTTCTGCATTGGCTAAGAGATACGGTATATGTATACTGTTATATCTGAGTGGATGGTTGCATATTTAGGGGTGTGTACAAGTTTTGATGGTACATATTATTTGTTTAACAGGCCATAACTGCTCTGAAGAAGCCATTATAGTCAGTTATGGGTATCTGAACTTGAGCACTTATTGAAAAGTGGATTTCTTGACATGATATATGGTGCCATTAAGTTCTGCAATATAAATACTTTGTACTGTCCTTAGTTAGCAAACCACTGAAGAAGTCATCTGCTCTGAGCCAGTCTCTGTGTTATGCATATATGTTGTCATAGGAACAGCTTTTAAAGTTACAGAGGAGAAAAATTGTTTGTAATTCTTCTTCTAACTGGAGGAAGGTCTTCTGGTTTGGTTTTAATAAAAGAAATATGAGGAGTAATTTATCTTTATTATTTTATATAATTTTGGAGTAGTATCTTTACAACACCAACACCTAAGTATCTCCCAACACTTGAGTAAGTAGCACAGTTTAGCAGCGTGTACAATTCCTTCTAATGGCTTCCAAGCTGCTTCCTCACAGTAATAGTATATAGCCTTCAGTAAAGCCTTCATCCTGCGGCTTTAATCTGCTTGATTCTCGTAGACCATGAGCTTCAGGGACACTGAAGACTGTTGCTTTTTTTAATCTTCACACTTGTGATCAAAGGGGTACTTTTTTACTCTAGCCTTTCTTATAAACAAAAGGGGTTTAAAATAATTTTGTTTTCTCTGTGTATAAGTGTTCAGACACTGTTGATATAGGCATTAAAGTACCTATTTTCTTTGAATCACGCAAGTTTTCTTGTAGAACTGGAGTTTCAGCAGCAAACTTTGAAACAAATTATTTCCTATACACCAGACCTGGCTGGAATAGAGTTAACTTGTTTCATAGCACCCCTTAGGGTGCTGTGTTGGATCTGTGGCTAAAACTGTTGATAACACATCAATGACCCCCACCCCAATATTTGGGGGCGGCAGCCCACATGAGAGTCAGACTATGGGAAAGTCCATCCATCTTAGACAGAACTGAAAATCTCTTGCCACAGAATAATAAACAGTGTGTGATTTGAGTGCTCTCAATGCTTCATGTCAAATATTAAATATGCTGGAGGAACCTGCATTGTGTAGCTTTCTCCTATTACAGATTACATGGTCACTCCTAGATGTGTTTGTTGTGGAGAATTGAGTGATTTACTACTTAATATCAGCTTTTTCTCTCTTGTTTTTAGCCCCTTGTGAAGCCAACACATTCTTTTGCCACAGTAATATGTGTATTAATAATACATTGGTCTGCAATGGACTCCAGAATTGTGTGTATCCTTGGGATGAAAATCACTGCAAAGGTAATGTGTAGAATTGGAAATGTCAAGTCATTTAGACTGTGTGGGATACAGCATACTATCCTTAGTTTCTTGTTAAGTATGTACCAGATGGGTCAAAGCTCAGGAAGAGTAATTCAGGGAGAGCACACATCAAGCAATAGAGAAAATGAAGAGAGGTTAAAATACCGATGGATTTAATTTGTGTTGGTTATGTCCTTCTGACTGGTTATGTCCGTCTGGCAGGTTTTCAGATCACTTGGTCTCTGTTTCCCCTACAATCTAAAATGTAATTAAAAGTCATATTTTGGTTCCTTTTTCATAGTTACCTTTGTAGTGGAGTAACATATGGGTAGCAGGTGTCTTTTAGATGCATGCCATGCACATAATAGCCCAGGTGGGCTAAAAAGCCAAGCTGAAGTGGAATTAACACTGTAAGAAAGCAACCAAATCTTCCTATAATCAAGTGAAATTGAAGAGCAAGGAATAAGCATAGGAAATCAGGCATAATGTGTATTTCATAGGTAGGGACTGATGTTCCCAACCAGGTGGTGACAGTGGTTTCTGAATATTGCTCTGTGTTTCTGGAAAAAAAAAAAAATAATCAGCATCTGTGTTGTCTTCAGAGAAAAGAATTTAACTAACTTACATTGCAAGCTAGAGAGACCGTTCGCTTCCCTCCCCTCCTCCCCCTCCTGCTACTGCAGATTTGTTCCTGGAAACATGGGATATACCAAATTTAGGAACCAATCAAGAAAAAAAATTCAGAATGAGATGGATTAGCAGTCAGCTCATAAGTCTGCTGAAGCCTGTAAAATCCTGACAAGCAGTGCAATAGGGTAAAACACAAATGAAAACATACTTCAGAAGAACACAGGAAAACTGTGGCATGGAATAATATTCTTCAAAGAAACTAAACATATGATTGGGAAATAATTATCTGCTCTCTACTTCTTCAGCACAGAGGAAAACAGAAAACCTTCCCCACCCTTTAATTTCCAGAATGATTTTCATCTTTCATTTGCCAAGTATCTTTTTATTGAATCTAGTGTGTTTATCTTCTCTTGTTTTTCTGACCAAAAAAAGGAGGTTTGCTGATTCCAGCAAAAAGGTTGTTTGCTGCTGCGTTGCTTTTTCTAACTCTGCTGCTTCCCCAGAGCCTGTGTCAGTCAGTTAGAGAAAGCCCAAGTGAATCTACAAGAGCAGGCAATGGGGAGTACTGAAAAGTTCATTTTTGGTATCTAGGAGATTATGAAGAGATGGATGATATTGTTTTGGTGCCAATAACTTTCATTTCAAAGGCTTTTTATTAAGTCCTTTGATATGTTTTATGTTGCCAGGAGAAATTACACTAAACTGGGTGTTGAAACTTAATCACAGTTGTCGAGCCTTGCTATGCCTGTGACAGACTGATGCGAATGCTTTCAGCTTGGATTTCTACAAGGCTCAGTCACCGTCTCATGTGTCTGCAGCCATCTGAAAGCAAATCACAGAGAAATATACACAACAGTAGCGTGAAACTGTTTTTCTTTTTATTATTTTACTGCATATTTTCTGGTTTTATTCATTCACAATGCTGAATTTGCTGGCTAACTTCCTAGAGGCCCCTGAGTAAAGGACAGTAGGTAGAATCAGCTTTTGGGTTTTTATGGGTATTTAGAAAAGTTGTGGTAATTAATAGGTCAGGAACAAAAGAAATAACTTGCACACTTTTTTTTTTTTTTTCCCTGAAACCTCAATTTGAATAACTTTTCTATTTTCTCCTGGTTTATATTTTTCATTTAATACTATCAACATTCCCAGTCATCTCATAAATATTAGGACTTCCCTGAAGTTCCCAATGCAAAGAAGAATTTATTTTTAAAACCTGAAAGTCTTGCCCTTTCATTGGTCCTCATGTCCTGGTTGCATATACTTACTGGAAGAGACAGAAAATAATGAAGAGAACATCTGTAACAGCCTTGGGGGTTTTAGCAGGCAAATGGAGTTCAGAGGTGACACCAAAGCCATCTGCTTGTTATGGTGGTTGCTTTTTATAAAAAATGTAAATAATTCTTTCACCTCATTGAGCTTGTAATATATGCTAAACAAATCACTCTCCAAGTGAATATGCACACAGAGGACCTGTGTGTTGTTTATTTGGCTTTCATGAATACCTGATTTCTTCCTTTTTACTTTTTGTCAGTGAGATTGGTTAAGTGAACTCAGATGTAGACTAGGCTTGGCTTTGAAGTAATCTGTGAACCTATCATGATTGGATTTATTCTTGAACTGCAATTAACGCTGTGCTTTTTTTTTCTCCTGTCACACAGAAAAAAGAAAAGCTAACTTATTGGACCAACTTACCAATACCAGTGGGACTATAATTGGGGTGACTTCTTGCGTTGTGATCATCCTCATTGTTATCTCTGTTATAGTACAGATCAAGCAGCCTCGTAAAAAATTTGTCCAAAGGAAAACAGACTTTGATCAAACAGTGTTCCAGGAGGTGTTTGAGCCTCCTCATTATGAGTTATGCACCCTCAGAGGGACAGGGCCTACAGCTGACCTTGCTGATGTTGCAGATGACTTTGAAAATTATCATAAACTGCGGAGATCATCTTCAAAATGCATTCATGACCATCACTGTGGATCACAAGTGTCTAGCATTAAGGGCAGCCGTAGTAACCTCAGCACAAGAGATGCTTCTGTCTTGACAGAAATACAACCCCAGCCTGTAAAACCACTCATTCAGCCCATGAACAGGAGAAATATCCTTGTCATGAAGCATAGCTACTCACAAGATGCTGCAGATGCGTGTGAGATAGACGAAATTGAAGAGGTACCAACCACAAGTCACAGGCTGTCCAGACATGATAAAGCTGTTCAGCGGTCAGTATCAATAGATTTTTGATGAAGACTATTGTGTGAGGACTTGATTGCTCAACCATATTCACTTTTTATTCAGTAAAGACATATTTTCTTTCTTCTTTATTTATTGTTTAAATTTCTGTTTCCCAATAGCACATACCATTATATTATCTCTCTCTTCCCGTCTCTCTTTTTCTCATCTCTGCTCCTGTTTCCTGAAGGATCGTGTATCTCAGTTTTACCTTTCTACTTTATATCTTTCTTTTTCTTTTACTATTTTACACATACCCACATACATACACACACAGGTCAACAGACAACAGGTCCAATTTTTAAAAACCAAAGAAGATTTTGTGGGAATCTAGTTTTTGAATGAGCCACATACATGTGGTTTCCTTGTAACTGAGGTGGCCTTGAGTATCATCCACTGTTGGTCTAACATCTCTAAATCAATACATCAATAAATAAAAAATACATATATCCATTTTGATGCATGGCACAATAATGAGAGCCACAATTCTGGGGTAAGGAAACCCCTTTTCTCATGAAACATTATCTTTTATATAATGAATGACAATACTTTACTGTATCTGTTCCATTATTAATCACAGTATCTTGGCTTGTCATATTAACATATATATATATATTGATTAGAACATGAGACAGCATAGTGAATAGAGAATACTCTATATTTACATATAAGAATGTAGGTAAAAAGAACATTTCTAATCAATAAAAAAGTAGTCAAGCATGATATTTTTAATAAAAGAGCTATTCCTACTGTATATTGCACTTTGAATTACTGTAAATACGAACGGTTAAAAGTTTCTAAGTAAAAGAAAAAGAAAATCAGAAACATTTATGAACCATTTATTTGAAAAAGAACACAGAAACTTTCTATATGTATTTGTGTTTTCTCTTGCATGCATTATTTATGCACTTCTTGTGACTGTTTACATGCCCTCCACATTTTCTTTGCACATTAAGGCATTTCTGTCTCTTAAAAAAACCAAGTTATTTGATTATTTTAATCTAATTGCATGTCAATGTAAATTACTTCATGAATATTGATCAGATTATCATGGTGTACTGTTTATTAAGTATCTATATGCATATATTTCTTTTTTTCTATGCAAACATTATTATTTTGAATGAAATAGCCATAACATTCCAGGTTCTGCCTCATTGGGTCTCTAAGCAAACATGAGTCTGAGTACAACACAACTAGGGTCTAAGAGACAAACGTGAGGTAAGTAAACATACCTATACAACAATTGAACCATCTGTTGCTTTCCATTATATTTGTTATATTGCTAAATTGCATGTTAGTTCTCAAGTTATATGTCACCTTGTATGGAGAGAGCCAGGTTTGAATACTGAGAAAACTGAAAGACAGATGACCACTTTAGCATTGTAAACTGAGCAAAATGTATTCATTCCTTATTCTTGACAGCGCTATAATCATCCCTTAGCTAACTATAACCTGCATTCCAAACAAATTATAAAGACAGACTCTTTGCATGGCTCTGGTGTTTCATTTATTTTTTTATTTATGAAACTAAAACTTAGAGTCCCCACGTGTGAAACAGTATGTCAGACTTAGCAATCTAACCCAAGCCAGGAAGATGTGGAACTATCTGTTTTCAGATCATTTGATTCATTCAACATTGTGAAGTGTAGAGGGAAGGGTATGTGGTAGTACTGATAAATTTAGAGATTCTGATGTTAATGTTTGCAAATTTAGCTTCCTTTTTTGAGTCCTTTCCTAGGCTTTTCATTTTGTGTAATTTGTTATCAACAATCTCAATAAACATAATCTCAGATGTTTATAATGAAATTATAGGTAGCTGTTAGTCTGTCAATATGTATATGTGTATATATATACAAACATAGATATGTGTATATACATGTTTATATATATGTATATGTATATGTATACAGCTATTTTACTGGGAGAGAATCCATTAATGCTTTTATTGCTTCTAGATAGCTTAGGTAAATATTTGTCTGTATTCTTCCTTGAGAGAACATATTTTAACTTTGTTTTGCTTTCAGACAACTATTCATGCAGTCATGCAAACTCTGAATGGAAAAACCTATAGTGAATTATTTCAACTGTCTGAAAGAGAGAGTGGACATGTTTCTAATTTCATTTCATTGCCTTTGTCCAAACCTAAGAAGTACAGACATATCTTACTTCCTTAACAAGATGTTCCCATTGCACAATAATATGTTTCTTTTGTAATTTGGTTGCTCACCACCAAGTGCTCCTTAGTTTTTAAATACATTTGGAGATTTGCTGCGAACTTGAAGAAGAAATTAGCTCCTAACTGAGACTGTCCTTTTTTTTTTAATCTTAGTTTTATTTCAGTTGATATGTTTTATGTCTGTTATTTACTTGTATGTTGTGTGATATGTGGAAGAAGATTTACATTGAACTTTTGTTATATGTGCGTTGTTTTCATTATATAGACTGCTTGAGAATAGTGCGCTCCTGGGTGATTTTGAACATGCTACAATGAAATGTGAAACTATCGTCCTTGGAAACACCAGCTAGAGGTTTTGTGGACTCTCTGACCAGCTATTCTCATATCATGACAAAATTCAGCAAACAGTGTTGAGTAAAATTACTAGAAGGCAATAAGACTTTGATTATTATGCTTACTGGTCATTTCTCTTTTTCTTTTTCTCTCTTCTTTTCGTTGCAAGTTAAATTCCCAATTTCAGGAACAATTTATTGAAATCAGGTATTTAGCCATTCATAATCACTTCAACAGAAATGTTTGTTGGATAAGCATCTAGCAATATGACTGAATTTGACATTGAGAAAATAATCTGCATGTATGTTACTGAATACTTGAGTTGGAAAAATCCCTTTATTAGATACATTGTAAAAAGCATGCATTCACAATTATTGCTGTTACTGTTCCATTTCTGTGTCATATGCTTGCTACTTGTAACTTTTTATATAAAGATACATAAAACAATGTATAATAATTTCTTACCTTGAGTTTAATGGCAATGTTTTCTTTTACCAAATTTACAAATCTTGTGTAATTCAGGAGATTTAAGTTCATAAGGTAGCTTCTAGTAATTTGAAACCCCGATACATCAGAGAATCAGCTGTCTCTCATCCCTCACTTATTGAAAAGCAAAATACATTAATTTCTTAAGATTTAAATGAATTCATAATACATAAAGTTGATCACCTAATTTCAGTTAAAAGGTTTGTGATAACCTTTATGTTCAATTCTATACTCTTAACTAATTTATTTCCACGGGAATTATTAGGACGTTTGCTTCAGTGTAGCACAGTAGCAAATTTTTATCAGTTATACAAATGTTATGGCTGCACTCTAATTTTAGAGATACAGATATAAACCACTTCCTTATGCAAGATAAAATGATATTCATAATTCAAGCTATAAACATTAGTAACCAACACCAAAAACAAACCCGACAGATTAAGATATTAAGGAATTATTGTAGGCTGAAAAGCCATAGTTATGTAAAGTTGAAAACCCCCTCATTTAAGAACTCAATCACCATGTGTGAAATCATAGTTTCATTATCTATTTAAAGCCTTATCTTCCAAATTCTGTTTCAAAAACAATCCCAGTTCCTTCTTAAACATATTGTGTCATTTGTGGTTGTTAGCTTTTTCTGTATAAAAAATTTGCTAGTTTTATTGAAAAAGTGGGAAGAATTCATAGATCTTCCCAATGTATAAATAGTTGGAAAAAGAGAAACCTGAAAGACTGACATAAAAAATAAGGTAATCTATATAAGGTATTTAAATATATACTAGATAATTTACATAATTAAAAATACAGGAAATCTGATTTCTACAAAATGATTTCTACGAATGGGATGTAGGAATGATGTGAGAAGAAGGAGGGTTTCAGGTATTTTGCCTCCTTTTTTGTACACTATATTTGCAATGTATTTTACATAATTTCATTTTGTCTTGATCAATTTGTTTGCTATCATATATTAGCTGCAAAAAACAGTCCTCCCTCCTCTAGAATCATTGACAGTCATTAAGTCATCTCTCAGTTATGTGAATTTTTAGCATGCACTAATAGTTCATTTCCAGATCAGTATCTTTTTCCAAGTTCATATACTTTATCACTGATTTTTCCCTTTTCCTACCTCATGATCCTTTCTTAAGTATATTTTGTTAAGATATTTGCCACATCTATGCTTAAAATGGATGCATATACATGCATCCATTATAAAATCAAGGAAGAATGAAATACTTGCTGAAAGAACTGCATATACATGCACACACATTTATGCATATTTATAAATATTTGCTAATGGAGATAGTGTATAAATAAACATATAAGGGGAAATCTAAATATGGGAATTTAGCTTTGAATTAATTATATTGGTCATCTAGAAAAATGCTGAAGCCTTGGATTTCAAAGTTGCTATATATTTAAGTGCCTAAATCCCCCTGAAACATAGAGTTGGTCTAGTCCATCCTAGACACGCACACAATGAAATCCATTTTATGATTTTTCCAGTGAAGCAAGTGTTGACTGAGAGAACTAAACTAGAGAAGATATGGGTATTAATAATTATGTTGCATGCATATCCTTGCTTTCTGAAAAAAAAAACAACCAAACCTAATTGCATCAGGGAAAATGAGTGAGAAACACAAAAACCTGTGTAAATAGAGCAGGTCAAGCAAAGTGAGAATAGTTATGCTTGCTTGATCTTGGAAACTTCTGTAGAAACATGTTGTGTAATAGCTAGGTATACCCTTAAACAAAAACACCACTGTAAGTGACAAAATACGTGCATACTGAGGGAACAGGGTCAAATTATAAAATTATCTATTAAAAAAATAAACAACAATAAAGTCAAAACCAATTAAAATCTTATAACTGAAATATTTAATTATATTCTGTATATAGTCAGTGTAAATAATACCCTAGTCCACTATACTGCAAATAGTAAAGATGACTTTTGTTTCGTATCACACAATAGTGTGATTACATCTTAATGTAATACATAAAACTAAAATATTAAAATAAAAGGGGTTGTTGCTGAAAGTAAACAGTTTTGCCTTTCCTATGAGTATTTTTTATTATGAAGTCACTTTTTTAAAACCAGAAAACAGTTCAAGCAAGCTAGTTCAAGCAGATAAGCTAGTTCAAGCAACTTCAAGTTCACGCAAGTTCAATTGGCTATAAAGAGAATACTCAAAACTGGTATTTGACCACACACTATAAGTGAAATTTAACCTATTCTATTACGCCTTTTCCATTTTATGGAAAGAAGGTTTGGCTTGTTAAATTACCAATTGAGCTGGTAGTGTTAGCTTCACACATTTTACATCATGTTTGCCTTAAGCTGAAACTAAGAATGGTAGTTACTAGACCATTCTGGTTTGATTGGAGCAATGTGTGTTATGTATAGCCACGTTGACAGTATGCTTATTTCTTTTAAAGATGAGGGTTTTTGTTATCACAGTGCATTGCCACATTGTTCATAGTTTTGCTTTTTTTTTTTTTTTTCTTTCTCCTACAGGTGTAGTTATGTATATACTTCCCTTTTGAGATGGTAGTGTGAATAATCACTCCCAAACATTTTTCTCTGCTCCAGGAAATATGGCCTTTTCAGATTGTGAATTCTTCTCCACAGTATCATCTAAAAATCTCAGGAAGTCCATTTTGTAAACCATCCCAGTGGAAACCTTTTCTCTCTTCCTGATTCTAAAAACAGCTAGAAGAAAAAAACAAAAAGGCTCTGAGAAATGTTAGTACCTTATCCTTCTATTTTTCTCAATTTTTATGCTGAAGATATTCTCTTGAACCTAGCAGTGATGTAACCAATGGGAGGGAATAAGAGAAAGTAGAAGGGTTTCCTGCTCAAAAGAAGTTGCTAGCACCAAAAAAAAAAAAAAAAAAACCAAACCCAAAAAAACCAAGGCAGACAAAGAAAAGAAACAGAGAAATGTATGCTAATTAGAAGCGTATGAAGGATTGTTGCTCACAGGCATTCACAAATTTCCAGACACATTTAGGACAGATAAATTCCTTAGTCACCAAATAAAAATGTACTGTACATGTCCAACTCGAAAAGATAGCTGTAATACCTGTGCTTTATAGAACACTGTCCTGCAAACGAGAAGTTGGCCTTTTGTGTTTTCTTGTCTTCTACTTTATGTGCAACCTCCCTGCTACCACAAAGATACTGAGGGAGCACAGCTGAAGAGCTAAATGATACAAAGGACGAAAACTGCACCATTCAAAAGTCTTTTTAACACAGAACTCTGTATCTGATCTGGAAGTCTCTTATCTCCTCACTCCTGACTCAGCATTTGATGTAAAGTCCTGGACTCATAGCTCCAGTATTCTTCCTCATCATTACCTTAGCATCATCCCTCTTTACTCTTTGGTGATCATTTTACATCTTTATCATTGCTGCCTTTCATTTCTGCCCACAGTGAGTTTAGTTCTGTTCCTTTCTCTCCTCCAAATTCACTGGAAATGCTGAAGTCCTGTCAGCTCACTGACCTTGTGTTACCCTTGCATCCACCTGGCTCTTCCCCAACTATCCCATCAGAGCCACCTTAACCTCACCTTGCCTATAAACAGCAAAATGAAAACATGTCATCACAGCGTATCTTAATTACTTTTAATTTATGCAGGAATAAAAAAAGCTATGAAGATGCATTACCTGGAGTATGGGCTTATTAGGGATACTGGATTTGTACTTTAATGACTGTGCATCAGTGTTGTCTGGACCATCTACCTCTGGGTTGGCATGCCTGCTCCTGCTATAGTCATACCTCAATGTGCCGCAAAGAGAAACTCAACTCCACCCCTTTTCTTCTCCCAGTGATACCTGCGTCATTGTCAAGTTTTGTTTCAAGCACTTCTATGTTTTCTGCTATGATGTATTTGTATTAGTATGTCCCTCCACACAACATAAGTCCCTGTCCTCGCCTTCTTCACGTGCCTATTAAAACACATTTGAGCTGCATAGCCTGGCAAACACGTGCCAGTAGTGTGGCAGAGCTATCATCAGCAAGGTAAGAACCTCAGCTACCAGGAGAAGCAGGAGTTGCTGCTTCCCTCCATTTTCTTTCCCAGGAAAAGGAGCCACGCTGATCTGCAATCTCCCAACAAGGTCTATGTGAAAAAAGGGAAGCTGCTATCCCCTTCAAGCAACAAACCGTAACTAGGAGTAGAGAAATAATCTAAGCAGCCCATGTTAAAAAACAGAAAGAACAAGATTGCTAAGATTTCGTTACTGAAGTAACAGGCCTGACCAACAGCGTGCAGCAGCATTGCGTCTCTTCATTCTCAAACAAGGGAAGACTGAAGCACACATCTTCTCTATCCCAAGGAGCAGGATACCACAACTGTGAGTACTGATTCTGTTCAGGGCTCTGGAAGGACTTAACAGCTGCTTGCATAAATGTATGTAGACAAGGACTTACTGGGCCTATAGGGGCAGTCTTGTGGTGCCACATGCAGTGGACAGCTCTGCAATATCTAGTTACTTAGGCCTTTTAAGTTTGCCATTCTTCAGTCTGTCCTCCTCAGCTCCAGTAAGAGACACAATAAATGCACTTCACTATTTCTAAAATGGTGGCTTCGTTGGAAAGGGATTACTTGGCATTTAATTTAGTGGGTTGTGAAAGGCATCCATGGCACTTGCTGGATCTATTGTAAAAAAAAACCAAAAAACAAAAAACAAAAAACAAAAACTGGGGGGCTTTGCACAGATCCTAGATACATGTATCTGGTTAAATGAACATGAACCTGTTGGAGCAAGTCCAGAGGAATGCCACAAAGATGACCAGAGGGCTGGAGCACCTCTCCTGTGAAGACAGGCTGAGAGAGTTGGGGTTGTTCAGCCTGGAGAAGAGAAGGCTCCGGAGGGACATTATTGCGGCCTTTCAGTACCTAAAGGGGGCTACAGGAAAGATGGGGAGGGACTCTTTATCAGGGAGTGTAGTCATAGGATGAGGGGTAATGATTTTAAAATGAAAGAGGATAGATGTATTTTAGATATTCAGAAGACATTCTTTACTGTAATGATGGTGAGACACTGGAACAGGTTGCCCAGGGAAGTTGTGGATGCTCCATCCCTGGAGGTGTTCAAGGCCAGGCTGGATAGGGCTTTGACTAACTTAGTCTAGCGGAAGGTCTCCTTGCCTATGGCAGGGGGGTTGGAACTAAATGATCTTTAAGGTCCCTTCCAACTCTAACCATTCTATGATTCTATGATCAACTGCATCAGTAAATGAACACTCCTTCCATCTGAAGTTTTGCTAATAAAACTGCAGGCCCTGGTTCATGCTCTAGTCACATCATCCCTCTAGATCCTGCTTTTTTCTGAGTTCAGTGAAAATTTTAATTAGGAAAAGATCAGTGTGTTGAAAGCAAATGGCTTTCACTGAAGCACAGAATACAATTTACATTGGGGAAAGAGAGCCACATTCCTCATTTCTTGCTTAGTGCTGAAGGAGTTTTCAACATCAGTGAAAATATAGGTAAGCTGCTCTTTCCCTTTGACAAATCAGTGATTGAAAACAAACAATGCTCTATACTTAACCGACCCATGTAAGTTAGAAAAGGAAGGAAAACAATGAAAGAGAATGCCAGAAATCAGAAGTAAGCATATTTTCCCAATGATCAATGCAGCAATAATATTTTTAAAAGTTACAAGACTAACAGCTGAACACTTGGTAACTATACAAACCCAATCCTTACGCCCATTTTTGTAATAAATTTCATATAATCATAAAATGGAGTTCAGCTGAGTAGTACAAAGGATTTTATATTTGTATACCAGTTTAAAATTATAAATCTAACATTTAAAAATCTGTAATAAGGAGCTGATATTCTTTTATTTTGGGACAGACATTTTAAATACAACTGATTTTGCTGGCCAGAACAAATTATTGTCACCTTTTTTTCAGAGCCAAGTCCCTGCATTTTGAGTTTTCCTTGCCAAATGACAGAAATTTTTAATGTCTTTCCAACTTTTTCTCTCCCACATTCTACTGACTGTTTTGGTGTAGAAAACACCCATGGGGTGGTTTTGTTTGATATTCTGAGTGTATCTGGCACGTCTTTAGTAATGAAACAGTACATTACAGCTTTGCCTGCAGGAGGAATTTCTTCAACTGTTATCTAAGTTGCATGACAAAGATCTGGGCCCAGAGACTTCTGCTGTCATTTGAGAGTAACTTTAGTGACATAAAGGATCCTAGTATGTTGGTGGAAAGTCTACACCGATCTAGGCAAATATTGAGAGTTAGTTAACTAGTAATAACTTCAACTTTAAATTATTAGAAATAATATGAATATGGCACCTCCATTTGTTAACATCACCATCACATTGGAGTGTGAAAAAGAGAGTGATATTAACATGGAAAACTTTCAGTTCATAGCAGAAGGGAGCAAAGATAATGTGACATTATTATTATATATGCTAGGGTTTTCAGATCCGTGATTCTTCTCCTTAAATTCAGCTAGACTTCTTAGTTTTACTCCTCCTCTCCCTTTTGTACTCTATATGTGTTTATTGGATGAAAATCTCTTTTGCAATTCAGTAGCTTATCTTGGTGGAGACTCAAAAAGAAAAAATATTTGCTATGATAACATATAATATTCAGCTTTAAAAAAAGGCTATCAGATGTCATTAGAGTTTAGCTGAATCACTTCATGTGCTGCTGGAAAATGATTAGATCCAAGATGCATAAAAATAAAAATAGGAAAGTACTCTGGAAGCTCTGCATGATTTTAGTTCTCTAAGATTTTATTATTCAATTGGCTTTGATCAAAAGACAGAAATCTCAACAGGCATAAACTTTTATGGAAATCTCAACAGGGACATAAACTTTATATAGCATAAAGTTTTAAACACACATCTGTTTGTGGTATATGGAGAAAAGAAAGGGAACATTTAGGAACTTTTTTAATGGTTTGAGAAAATTAGTGGTTCTTCTATCTCAGAATTAGTCAAACAGACTTTGCATAGGCTTCTTTCTATTGAATCTGCACCATGATGAACAAAACATTTAAATACAAGGTATAAAGTGCATTCTTTAAGAAGCAACAGAAGTAGATCATGCTAGTGAGTGTTTAGAAGTATGGTGTGTGGTTCTGAACCCATTAAATACTACCCTGGAATACTGCAAAACTTAACATCACCCTTTGGTTTCCTTACTATAAGGCATATGATTTCGAGATGCTACGTACAAAGGGGGTATTATCAAATGAAGTCACTAGGAAACTTTGTTTCTTATCTGAGGTTCTTGCCTAGTTCCTGAATCAGGATCTTGTCATTCAGTCTGTGAGGGTGGGCTCACCACCATCTGTTGCTGATGACACTAAATGGACTGATTATTCAGAGGCGATGCTCTTCATGACAGACCTGTTATTTTTGTTAGCACTGCAAATCCCACCTCCAGCTATGATGGTAATAACAGAATTTAGTGGGTGATGGACAACTTGATTTAGTTAAGCCTTAACTATATATGTATATCATCTGTATCTGTCTCTATATTTTAGCAAACAAAGTAGAAATAACAGGTTAGTTAATTTAAAATATGTTCTATCACTCCGGATTTTCTTTAGCATTCTTGAGGCATACTCATTGATAAGCACCTATCTGAAGTATTTCTTGTTGAACATCATGGCTCAAACAACATTGGGCTTGAGCAGGAAGCTCTGAAGATCTACGTTTTTGTACACACCACCACGCCACCCTCCCCCTTTTATTAATATTTCACAGCTCTCCAAACCTCTCAGGAACCGTTGTCCAGTTTGGAGCTGACTTTTGTCAGTGATGATTACCAGCTGGGTCAGAAGAAAGAAGAAAATCTTTGCATTTGAAGATTGCTGATATATTTTCTCAATGTGAAGACCAACCTGACTACTGTAGCCATGTGGATTCTTCTACTGTTAGGGGAGAAAAAACCCTAAAGTTCCAACTAGCTAGCTTTATGCCATAGTTGTATTTTCACCATGTGAAAACAGTCCTTATTATCCTCAGTTTCAAAGTACATACAAGAGAAAGTGGAAAGCAAAGGAGGCTGCTGAGAAAAAAAATATCCCAGACGCCAGCAGTGGTAAGTAAATAAATCATTGTACACCTGTGCATAAAATTAACGTACAACATACCATGGAGTGGAGCCCCTTCTCTTCCTTTTGACAATTTGCAAATCCTCTAATGAGTTTATGGGGTTTGTTTTTAGACATGGATCAGGCATTGTCTGCTAACTTCTTAGTTATGTTTGCTTCATCTAGTTCTAAGAATTATGAAGTCTATACATTCCTAAATACTTTTGAAAGCTATTACCCAGACAGTTCCAACACCTTCCTCTGTTCTACGTATTTTATAGATCATTTAGAAACAGGAACTATGCTATGAAACTCCTGTTGAGCCGAGCAAAACATTGCATAGCTATGGCATCTAGCCAGTACTGTAATCGTAATGCATTGTTTGAAGGGAGAATATGCAATGATGTAATACAAGGTCATATTCGAGGACCCAGTCCTGGAAAAGGACCTTTTAGTGAAAAGGCCGTGCAGAGTTATTTCTGAGGAGCTTGAATTTGTCTTTCTTCGTATGCTGATGTCTAAAATAATAACAAGCATTGTGAAGGAGAAAGGGAGAACAAAAGCATAATCCAGATTTTTTACTTTCATGATAATAGTAATGCTTATCTCTACATCTACTGCTTGAGTGATGTATTGTTTGGGGAGAATTCTGTGCTGATACAGGCTTTCAATCATAACATGTAATGCTGATGCTTATGCAAGTCTCTCCCAAGCTTGTTATTGAATTTTCTTAAAATTCATAAATCCAATAAACATGATATGAGAATATTACAACATTTTGCCTTTGCTGTTTTCAACAGGAAATACTTTCTATATTAAAAATTTGCAGGAAGCTCAAGTTTGAACAAAAGTCATGAATCCCTCACCTCCCCTCTGTCATGCATATAGTGGCGTTTAACATAGATTAATTAGTAAAAATGTGGTGCATATGCTGACGTATGCAATCAATTTTCTAATATGGCATGCTTTGCATCACTTAGTATGCATATCTCCTGGGTACGTGGATACTCCATTATGAACACAAGAGCTTATATGTCCCCAGACAGCAATAAGCAATCATCAGATTGCTGAAAACTGCAAATGTGCCCAAGGTAATGCTGCAAGTATTTGGACTGATATCGCACAAAGAAGTTAGACAGACAAATACAAAGGAAGGCTTTAATCCATTTCCAGAACATTTCATGCTTGGCATTACAAAATGTGTTTCAATTGCTATGATGATGAACATAAATTAAACAGATTTATCAGTTCACTTTGTGAAGATACTGGTAGTGTTTTATTCTTGGGGAAAAAAAGATGTAGCTAAAATATCATGATACTTAGAATATGTCTGTTCTACCAGATCATGACTAAAGAAATTCCACACTTACTTTGTGTTTTGGTATTGTTTTTTATGTCTTTCAATAACTCTTAATGAACCTTAAAAGCTGTTAGTCAAAGGTACGTAATGTCTCAAAACTGAATCTTGCTTCAAGAAGACCTTGGATGGGTTGGACCCTTACTGGGATAAGCACAGCAGGAGCCAAAGGGAACAATGGGTACTTGGCATTTCCCCAAGCCTGTGCCACTTCAGGGAGAGTGGGGAAGGAAACAGCTTTGTCTGAAAAACTTCTAGAGGTTGGCTGGACTCCTTCACCCTGTTGTACATCTGAAAACAAAGCACTGTAAATAAAGTCTTTCTTCTGTAAAAGTACTTCTTTTGCTGTCATCCAAAAGAATATGAGAGGCAGATTCAAGCTGTCTGACATTCTTCTAAAATATTACTAGGTGATTGTTCATCTGCATTAGTTTTCATACAATAGAATTGCTGTCTCCTCCTGAAACTGATATGGGATGTTTCAAGCTTAGTCTCCCACATGAAAGAAATGGCCTCTAGCCACTGGGTCAAGGAGCTGATTCTTCCTCACTTCTTTCCCTTCACTTTCCCTCTTGTTTTAATGAATGGCTGTCTTTAAATAGAAAAGGAGTAGCTCTCACAAGAGCAATTTAACAGAGAACCATGCAAGAACCACTACAGTGTTGCACTTGCAGAAGATTAGTTTTAGAATAATTCATTACTTTCATTAAGTTGCTTGAATTCACAGCTTTAGATAACACTATCTAAAACCTTCCAGTTGAAGAGAGTCTCTAATATTGCATCTGTCTTTCCATGTTTCAGTTCTGCTATTCCAAGTAGAATTTGGACGCTCCTGCTTCTGAGGGCTGGAAGAAAATCCCTACAGAAGAGGGGCTGCTCCCCAACATACACCTTAGCTGAAGCTCCCTTCCTCCTAGCTCAGTCACTCTCACAGATGACCCAGGTCAACAGGTGGCAGCAACCAGTAGCAGCTGGAGAAATGAGACCCTGAGGCATTGTGGTTGGCAAAGGGAAATGGAGGTCTTTTCCTGGTCTAGTATTACTGCTATTTCACCAGTAGCAACCAATAAGTCATCTTGCATCCAGTAAAAGGGAGTGAAGGTTTCTTTGGGCAGTTCCTTCTTATGTGAACTTACACCTTACATGAACTTAGAGCAAATGCTGACTGGCAGAGGGGACTGTAAGCACAAGCAGATGTGCCTTTTCCCCTCAATTAATTCTACCTATTGTTTTTCAGAGAAAGGTTCAGTATTTATTGTGTTTAAATAGAACTACCTTATCAGCAAGGTGATTAGACACCTCAGGTTTTATTGCAGGACAGGTTCTAGACACTTCAGTATGGCAGTCAGTTTCTATCGGAAAGCTCAGTGTCCAGCATTGTTATTTCAATGAATTCATAGTGAAAGTTACTTTCCTCATGAGTACTTATTTCTTTTCATCCAGGTCAAAACAAACTCAATTACCTGCCTCTGTGACAGATTTCATTAAATCTTTCTTACTTCTTTCTGCTAGAAAGGGAAGATGAAGGGAAGAAAGTAACATATTTTATCTGCAGTCAGTTCCTAATTCAATTAGACCTTCATCTTGGCCCCATTGAACTCACCGGGCTGTTTGCCACTGACTTTAATAAGGTTAGAATCAGACTCGTAACACTCAGTTTCTTATTTCTTCCAGATAACCAATTAAAATATTAAATATCTGAGAGTGAACGCTTCCTTCTTGTCTACCTGTCCCTTGATATTGTGTTACTGCTTTTTCTTCTGTCCTTCATTAAGCTTTAATTAAGAGTTTCTTTGTGTGTGGGTAAAGGGGGGCTGTTTTATTTTAAAACTTTTCAGGACATGCTTCACTAAAGAGAGAAAAAATATGAACATGATTTTTTTCGAGTGGAAGCCTTATCTACCAAATATGCTTGCCTGAGGATGAATTGGGAAATGAGATCACAAATAAGGGATATGAGAGCAAGCATGCACTCTCTCTCCTCTTTTAATTAAAAAAAAAGAATGTATTTGATTAATAAGAATCCTGGTTCTCATCAAGGCTCTCCAGAGAAGATAAACCTCCTTTCTATTCTATAGAACGTCCATTGTGAAAACAAGATTAATATTACTGATAGTTAGTTTCATTTCTGAAGCCTCATTACATTCTTATCCATTCATTCTTTTTAAACCTGTCAGATCAGTGCTTATTATTTTACATTCATGACACCTAAAAGTAATGCCTTTTGATCCAGTTCGTGGCATTGGTGAAAAGAACGTGAAACCAGGGGCTACAAATTCAGATAAGAGCATGAAGGAGAAGAAGTGGGCAAAGCAACACCTCTAAAAACATACTTGAATGCTGGTATGTTCTTCCATGAGGAAGGAATATATTTACTTGAGTGATGGAGAGAAGAAGAAAAAGAGAAAGGGACTAATTTGGCTTGATTTTAATTCTGATTTGTTCTAGTGACTGTGTCGTTGTTGCTTTGCAGTATATGTACCAGTAGTATTGTCTGGGTAATACTTGAATGAATGTATATAATACCCTCCTTTCAGGTCCATATTTGAAAACCATAACTTTGGTCTAAGTGAAGATTTTGCACTACAACTACTGACTTAGGCCTTACGTGCAAGGCCAAAAAGATACTAGTTATCTCTTCTGTGCGGGTACATGCAGCATATTGGTACATGCAAGGTGATAGTTGCAGGCATTTGTAGGGTACTTGAAATTAAATAAAAATTAAAATTTAACTGGGATTTAATAACTGTTGGGGAATAAAAGAGGAGAAAGTAAAATCCCATCCAACTTACTAACTTGCGAAGTCAGTAAGAAGTTATTTCTAACGGTGTGCAATGTAATTAAGTCTACTAACTCTTTTTATTCTAAAATCCTAAATTACACAGTCTAAAGTGTTAAATGCATGATAGTGATTCCCATTCCTTGTAAGAATTAAACTGTTGGCTGCTTACAAGGTTTTCTAATGACAAAACTGTCTTGTGAATTCATTATGACCTTGTTTATCGATTTCTCTAGGTCTCTAGGGAACATTACAGACTGACCTGAAATTTCTGTCTCAGATGTATATTGAAAGACTTAGAACTGCTGAAAACAACCTATTTAATATAAAAATACTTTTGTCTAATTGTTGACTGTAAAACTAGCTTAAACAGTGTATTGGGTGTCATCATGGCATTAACTTTTCCCTCTGAGGAGGGTGTTTGAGCATCCTCCTGTGTGCTTTGAGTTCCTTGCTGTAGATGTAGTAAGGGCAAGAAAGAAATTTTCTCAATACAGCATTGTGCTGTGAAATCCTCTCCAGCAAAGCACTTTATCTTGACTAATACTTTTTCGTTCTGTCTGAAAATCAATGGAGAATGTTTTCTATGCACTGTAAATCCTGGACAACTTCCAGGGTTTGAATTTTGGCCAGTGTCACTGTGAGACTCTAAGGGCAGGAATTTAACATTTGTTTAGTTAAATGAAATGGGAACCATAGGTCAAGGTGTTACTTATAATCCAATGATCCGGGCTAATTTTAGTGGCCAAGCTATATATGCCTTGAGCAAGCAGTTGCTAAACCTGGTTAAAGAGCTTTGATGTCTATTGATCTTGCTGATTATAGCCATACCTTTCATCTGGAAAGTGATAAATGGAGTTCCTTGGATAAATTGAAAACCACATCAAAGCAAATTAATGCTTTTTATTTAAACAAATAGATGTGAAATTTTATTTTGTCTATATTGGCTTCAGCCAACGGCATATAAACTGCATGAATTTTCTTCTTTTTTCACCTGATCCAGGTGGTAGGAGACCTTAATTTTCTCCATCAAGTTTAAGAGAGTACAGTTTGAATGAAACAGTACTGACTATATCTCAATTTAAACAAGAATGAAGGGATGGAAAAAGATATTGAGTCAAAGTGAAAACAGGTCTTGTACTTAATTTGTTCAACAGGCTTGCAATTGGGTTAGCTTTTGTGTTACTAAATACTAGATTCTAAGCTGAAGTAGTGTATCTGGCCAGAACTTGTTAGAAGAGGAAGAAAAAGAAATAAATGTCACAGATATTTATCTCAAATCAGATGTTCCTTGATGTCACTCATGACTGTGTGAGTTTTACATGTGGTTAAAGTTATGCTGCAGAGCAAGGCAAATTTTCCTTTGCCAAAAACTGGCAAGATTTGTAAAATGCCATAAGTTTATTTTACAACAAAATAATCATGACCTTTTTTTTTTTTTATAATTCAACAAGAAAAATATCCAAAACACACCATTTTATTATAATATTCAGTTGTTTCGGAGAGAAATACATGAGTCTGAGGTGATTCATACCATGGATCCAAACCTGAGGTTTTTCCATATTTTGGGAGAGTCCTTGGATGAGCAAGTTTGTACTTACACATATGCAAAATAAATCTATTCCTATGGAAAACTGACAATATTTTGATATAGAGGTTTAAGGTCTGTTTCCTTTATCTCTAAAATTAATTAGTATAAATGTTATCAGCAGGTTTTTGAGTTGCTTAAAGCTAAATCTGAATGGTCAAACAGTATTACAGAAATTACTCTGGTAAAATACCTGAAGTAAAAGTGAAGGCAAAAACAGTTCTTGAGCTCAAAACTTAGCTTGAATTGATCTATTTTGCAGGGTTAGTGGGAGGATAGTGACATGTCTGCAAGCATTTATAGATCAGTGAATGTGCTGATATGTTAATAGTAAATCCTATTGAAATTATGGTATATTTACATTGATTTTTTTCTAAGTGCTAGAACATAACTTTAGAAAGATCTTCATTATAAAGTGTATGGCAGCTTGGATGATATTTTTTAGTGGAACAATTAGTAATCAATTACAAAATGAAAATGTGTCAACTTTGGAACCATTCTTGTCCGTATGAATAACCAAGGTAAAATAGTAAGTACTGCTAATGGCAATTTAATGAAATGTGAGGAATAGATAATGCTAGACGTCTTTTGGAATGACTGATCTGTCCAGTGGTTTATCAGAAATACAAATTTTAAACAGGAAAAGTACAAACTATGTTTGTTTAATATTTTTATTTTATATAAAACTGACCATATTACAGATATATATTTATATCTGATTTAATAACACTATAGTAATGCTATTCATTTACCATCTGTCGAAGTTTGTACTAATAACATTCATAATTCACATCTGCATGTTCCAAGAATTTAAGGGTGTTATTACTATTTGTAATTTTAATATCTTTCTGCCACTTTTCATTATTTATGAACTGATTGTGCTCTGTTGTGCAAACTGAGAAAACACTTTGAGAAACCTTGTATCTTGCCTTGTCTGTTACTTTATAAAGAAATACAACCAAAAACCTTACATAGTTAACTGTGTTATAATCTTTTAATTTGTCCTGTGTAGTCAGGCTCTATGCTGATCTCTTCAAAAACATCAACATTCATCTGTTCATTGATCAAATCAGAGCCTACACTGCGTTTCTGAAGTGTGCACTGAACAACATATATTTCTTTGGCTTCACTTGTTCTTGCTGTTTTCTCATTAGGATGCCTAAGGATTTTGACTGAACTAGTGGGATCGAATATAACTAGGAACCGAAAATTATCCCAGTTAAGGTTTTCCTGTCACTGAAAAAGATCTCGGCTTCACCTTTCAAATTCCAGTGGACAGCAATCCAAAGTGAAATTGTTCAGCTGAAATTGCCGGGACCTTAGGTACTCCAGGCTACTGGAAAGACATCTTATTATTGATCCTGCATTAATGAAGAGATTGGACTCAGGGCATGATCCAGAGCCCATTGTAGTCAATGGGAGTCTTTTTCCATTGACTTCAGCGGGGTTTGGATCAGGCCTTTACTTCCTAAAATGAATATACTCCCAGCGAAAGTCTGCTGTAAGCAAGTGGCATCCTTTCCTGAGGTCTTAGAAGATCCCGAAGACAATAGTATACTCATACTTCGCTCATGAGTATGGCTATATATATGGCTCACTGCTCATGGGGAGCACCCACTGTATCTTAAAAGTAAAGAAAACCCTTAAAGTCTAAGCATTGGTCACATTCAGAATACTTGATCTAGAAAGCAGGGGTTTATGTTCATATAACAAATTGGTAAATTATAAGAAACAATGCAGATAAATTTCTGAGTATTTCTTAGTTCCCAAGGGAAAGGGGAGAATTTAAGTTTAAAACTGCTAGAGCTCTAGTATGTGAATCCTTGACATTCAGGAATAAAAAGCAATGATATCACTAGAGACTTCACTTTCTGTCACAATGACTATAAAGAAAATTAATAGTACCAACAAAATCATTGTTTTTTTCTATGAAGAGTGACCATTTTCAAAAATTCTATTTCTATACAAGGGATCTAAATATGCTACAAAATTGAAGGAAACTAAAGGATTTCTTTTAAAACCCCAAATAGCAGGGGATTAAAAAGTTCCTGGTTTTTTTTTTGTTGTTGTTGTCATTGTTGTTTTTCTTGAAAAACTTCAAAGAATTTTCCTAAATTGAAGAGCAAGTAGAAAAAAATTAAATCCTCCCCTACCTGTTGAACCCATGTACTTTCCAAGGAAAAAGTTCTGTTTCAAGTCACATAAATGTCTGAAATCCTGAATGCCTGAAAGCATAGGCTGATTAATGGCTTCAAGGCTTTCAGCGTCATAGTCTTGATTAGTTACGGGATGTCTGACTTAGACATCTGCAGGACTGTCTCTGTGTGTGAGCTACTTACTCAAGATTCCTTTACAGATAGCGCTTTTGTAGCAGAAATCTTATCATGCTCATGCACGGAGAGAACTAAAATCTCTCTGAAATTTCTGTTCTATCTGGCACCTCTGAAGACAGTTATCTGTACTGTTCAATTAGCATAATCTTTGACAAAACTAGTCATTTCTACTGGACAAATAGTATGGGGCAGATTGTTGGTGCTTCTGCAGTGGTTCCATCATCTACAATAATTCCATAAATAGAGAGGTAAAGTCCCCTGGCTGACTGCAATAGGACTTAAATAGAAAGGGAGCTGCTTGAAAAATCTATTTTGGAAATAGAATGACACAGGGAAACTCCTCAAGGATTCTAGCTTCTATGTCTAATCCAAATTTCTTTTCCCGTTGCAAGTTGAATGCATTAACGTTGTCAGTTAACACAAATTTTACAGGAAACTTTATAATCAAAATATGTATCATAATTGGGATCATTATTTCACCTGATAATTTGTTTTCTTATAAAAAGTTACATTTCTTACTAGGTGACTCTTGTTATAGTTCATAACTCCCTTTACTGATGTGACCTTTTTGACCCCATTTGTGCAGCTTACGATGTTGTATAGGTCAAAAATTCTCTTTGAACACTGGAAAGGTGCACTATTAAGTTTTGCAAAGTTATATTCTGTGGGGCAGATTGGCATGACTGTAGTTTATAATGCAACCAAACTGTAAATCTGTATATGTAAATGGTAAATACGGTCTTGAGGTTGACTTTGGGCTACTGGTTTTTGAAGGTTGCTCTTATATTGTATAGTTTCCTAATAAATGTTACACTTACTTTTTCTTTTATTCGGTACAGTCTCTTCAGTTTATCATTTTCTTATTGCCAGTTCTTAGACTTCATGCAAGAACACTAATTAAAACTGTTAATATATTGCCTACTGTAATGAATCTCTTCTCCGAACTTGCAAGAGAATGTTGGTAGTAAACCTGTTTATATTCTTGAAAAAATACTATGATAACACTGCCAAAAAGTTTTGGAATTTTTTTCCTTTATACTGTGTAAATTATTTCTGTCATGTATGTTATTAAATTTTAATTCAGTAAAGCTGCGCTAACAAACTATGAAGGGCACAGTCTGTAAACCGTTCAACAGCTTTGGCAAGCAAAGTCGTGCAAGGAAAATATATGTGCAAGTATGAATGGGGAACTGGAGGATCATCTGTGTGAGTGAGTGATATTATAAAAGAAGGACTGTATTTAGTATTGTGGATGCTGATATACATCTTCAGCTTGAAAAATAATGTGCATATGGTTTACAGAGTGTCATAATTCAAATTGACCAAATTACAGGGATGTCAATAAACTTCCTTTTCCGGTGTCTACCTAAAACAAATAACTTTTTTTTTTCTCTTCTTCTTTGAGACAAGACAGAAATATGAAATGCAAGAATTCATTCAAGTATGCCACTGTGGTGTGGTAAATTGCATATTGTTCCAGGTCAGACAGTGTTCTGCAGAAACTTTTCATGTTATCTCTAGAACTTTATGTTATATACAGACAACGTAAGAGTTGCCTCAGTCTTATTTTTAAGAATCTCTTAACTGACGTCAGCTTTGTAGCTATCTATGAAACTATCACTGCTTCAAATACATCAGGAATATCTCATTGCTAGTTTCTCATATCAAATTAATGTGTGTGCATTAACTGAGAATAGAGGTGATATGGCTGAACATTAGAAAACCATTCTGATGCACAAGTGGGCAAAGAAAATTAACCAAAAATTGTGGGGAATTGAATGTCTATATAGGTTTGTTTTCTCATTGATTAAGGTTTATGTAGGACAATAACTCAAAAGTATGCAGAAAAATAATTTATCCTCTCATATATAAAAAGAGAACAAATGGGTGCTGATATGAAAATTAATTATTTAAATAACTATTACACACAGGGATATTGAATGAAGTATTGTTATTGGCAAACAGTATCGATTACTTGATACTGCATGTAATGATTGAAATAAGGCTATAAAACAATCCATTAATGTGGAGAGACATCTTTTATGAGCACTGGAGAGTGATAATGTTGATTTTGTACAGAAGCAATGCATGATAGAAGAGAAACCATATCAAGGCCTCTTAACCTAGACCATTTACACCCAGAAAGTGGAATAACCATTTTGATTCACAGTTGATTGTCTCAAATAGATTTATGTCATTGGAAATTATATTCTCTTGTGGTTTAGTCTAGGCTGGCCACTAAACAAATGACAGATGCTCTCTTTTAACCTGTCTCCCTTCCCAAAAGAGAAGAGAGACAGAATAAGGGAGAGAGACTTATGGGTTGAAAAGAAACTAAACAACTTTAATGAAATAAGAAACAAAAGCTATTAACAATAAAAAGAAAAGATAATAATATTAATAAGAAAATAATGAAATATAGACAATATATATAAAAATATATAAAACCAATAATGATCTCCTGGAATGACGATCATGTCACCGAGCANTGACAGATGCTCTCTTTTAACCTGTCTCCCTTCCCAAAAGAGAAGAGAGACAGAATAAGGGAGAGAGACTTATGGGTTGAAAAGAAACTAAACAACTTTAATGAAATAAGAAACAAAAGCTATTAACAATAAAAAGAAAAGATAATAATATTAATAAGAAAATAATGAAATATAGACAATATATATAAAAATATATAAAACCAATAATGATCTCCTGGAATGACGATCATGTCACCGAGCAGCACTGGGAAAGTCCCAGACTAGACTCAGCGCTGGATGGGAACTGGATTTAGAAACTGGATTCAGGAATGTACGGATTGGGAACAAAGACAGATGAACAGACAGAGCCCTCCTTGAGTGCCAGCCACTGAAGAAAAGAGAGCTAACCCCTTTGATCCCTCAGCTTTTATGCTGAGCATGATGCAGATGGGATGTAAACCCCTGTTTGTCTGTTTTGGGTCACCTGTTGTGTCCACTCCTCCCTGCAGGTGTGACTGTTTTACACTCTTCTACCTCTAACACTCCAACATGGCACATAACAAAGTTGGCTGACCTTGGTTGTTATAGCAGTAAGCATAATCAGAAGCCTCTCTGCATACCATTCCTTGGCATCAACTATAAACATCAGACCTTATCTGCTAGAAGCAGACACTGTCTGAAAAATATGCCATTAATTTCAGAGTGCAGTTGGTTAGAAGAGACTTAACCGAAATGTTAAATTACTGAAAAGAAAATTGGTTCTGTTCTATCTCAAACCAGGACAGTTTCATTGTTCAGAGGTGGAATATCCCAAAGTACTAGTATGTAGGGAATCCTGAGTCTTGAGAGCTTGAAAGAAAGTCTCAGTTGCCATACTCACCTATGCAAGAAAAAATACTGTTCCTTAACTGAACTGTGGAGATGTGCTACCCACAGATAGACAGACACACAGACACCCTCTTCACACACTTTTGCTATTCACTGTTTTGACGACTCAGTCTCAGTACTTCTGGTGTATTTTATTTTTGAGAGAAGTTTTTGAAAGAAGATCTTGCATGAATTATGTGAACAGCAAATAGAGATATGATTTTGGCACATGTAAGAATAAGGTGTAGGAATAGCTTCAGTTTCTGTAGCACATAATCCCAGAAACACAGCTGTGTGATGGTACAGGCTCTAAGATGATCTGCAGAAGACATTTATTCAGCCTGGCAACCTGCATTGTTGGCTCTATTAAATCTTTCTCATGCAAGCTAATCAGAACTACTGTGGATCAACCACCACCTCTTTATTTTGATAGACACACAGACCTGGATATTTCAACAGTTTCACTGTGCCTAAAACCTGCATCCTTTGCGTAGAACCTCTCCTCTTAGTCCTCTAACTATTGAAACTCTTAAAATGAAATATCTTAGTATTACTTTCTTCCATATCCTTAATAAATGGTTATCACAAATCAATTCTGGAGCTGAAGTTCTGTATTGTTGTCAACTGTTACAAACTGCCAAATGAAATTGAAAAACTGTAAATGTCATGTGAATAGGATGTTGAAGAAGACAACTACTACAAATTATCTGTTGTCAGTATTCACCTATCACTTAACCTCCCAGGCTGACACTGAAGGTGTGACATTTTGGGTTTTTTTAATAGAGGTTAACCTTTCTATATATTCTCCAGGGAATATTAGCTTGGAAACAAAGATGACGTAGGCTAGTTCAGGTTTAGATTGACAAATTAGAATTTTTCAATTTCAGCCTCTGCAGCGTTAAAATCTTAAACCCTGAGCTTCTAAGGACCAGAGAAGAGAGAGATTTTAGATAAACTGCTTTATTTTGAATCCACTTTGACATACCACACACTGAAAATACAGAACATAATTTTGTAAAGACATCTGACAGGTGAGCTATCAAACTTATCTTTTGCTTTACGCTTTTCATAATCTTGCCAGATAAAAAGGAGGCAAAACTTTCAACAAGGCTCCTTCATTTTTATCAGGTACTCATCTGCTTGTGTGTGTTCTTCTTAAATGTCCTTTTTGTAGTTTATGGCATGCTCTCTTCCAGGCTTCTCATTTATTTCTTTTCCAGGACTGACCCAGAGGAAAAATAGCAAGATGGATCTGATTTTGCATACTAATTGTCAGGGCTCTAACATATAAGCAGAGGTGTTTCTACTATGGTAGCAGATAAAATGCATCCTTTTGGCCTGTGGATATATTGAAAATATTGTATTCTTTCACGATACCAGATGGTTTCTAATTACTAAGACCATTGCCTGGAAGACTGTTTTTAGTCACTGACAAACTCACATCCTATTTGCATTTAAATGGCTCTCAGATGTACTTAATAGCTTCACAGTACGCTGTCAGTAGGGACACAATTGTACACTCCAGGTCTATACAGCTACAGCTACAAGCCTGCTGCCTGTTTAGAAAATGAACATTTCTGATTGGAGTAAATATCTATGGCTCCAGCGTGAGGACTAGTTACCTGTTAGTTCATTCTTCAAAACACTTGATGAACCTTGATAAACAAACCTCTGTCTTTAACACAAAACATCATTCTGACAACCTCTTAGGTCTCTTTCATTATAATTTTCACAGGGTTAATAGGGTCTTCCCTAATGAAGTGAATTACTTACAAGTACTGCAGGTACTGTTCGTAAAAATCTCCCTTCTACTTAGAACAAAGAAAAAAATTCCATTTGTTTATGCAAAGCTTTTATCATACCACTGCCAATGCAGAATCATTATTACATTTCATCTAAAATTGACTGAACTTCAGTTCAAAAATAAATTCTATTCAGTACAGATTAACTTCATAGAATAAATTGTACAAAACTGCACTTTGCTTCAAAATCAACAACTTTGCTGTGTTGCTTCTGAATCTTGTGTTGGTAAAAAATTGTTTGGAGAATGAGTCTGACATAAAAAAATATGAGTATTTAAAATTTTAAGCAATAGTTGTGTTATCCCCAGACTTGTACACTGGTGATCACTGACATAGAGAAACTCCACTGGGTATCATTTCAAAGGTTATGTTTCTGAACTTGAATATTCTATGAGCAAATGATCAGAGAGAATCGTTTTCTGATTTCTATAATTTAGTGAAGGTGATGGGGTGTCTATGAAGCGATTATGTGACTCTGTCTCCATGATATTCATCCAAAGGTATTAATAATTTTTTTTCTGTATACAGCAATTTCATTTGTTTACAAATCTACTGTAAGGTTTTAAAAAGTATTTACTTTTACCATTAGAATTCATAAAGATGAGAAAAACACTAACCCCTGATAGTTCCATTATCCCAGCTAATGGCATCTGTTAATTTCTGCAAGCTCTCTTCTTTTAATTTCTCATTCAGTGATAACCCCATCTATCTATATTGCCACAGCAGGCTTACATATTGTTGCTGTTCTACAACAGCAGTGTCAGCTAACTGCAGCATCAAAGACTGTCATCATGCTGAACCTAACAGAAAGACAAGTATTACGGTCAGTTTTCATGAACTGTCAGATGAGGTGGGCGTGTACTGGTGTTAAAAGAATTGTAAAATGGGCCATTAATTGTTTGTACTTAATGTATTATTACTCTATGTACTTTTTGTAGTTTGGGGTTTCAGCTCACAGAAAAGATGGGCTTTTCTGAGACAAAACCTCAGTGCTGCTGAAGTCAATGTTAAAAGGCTCACTGAGCTCCACAGGCCAGATTTCACCTCTGGTATTTACATTCACTGTAGACCAAAGTAAAAGTTAGTGATGGCTCTTCCGTATTGCTCTGTTTGTTTTGGGGGGATGCAATCAGCCAGATATGAATGCAGGCAGACGGGGCAGGATTGTTTTAATGAGTGAATGAGCATGAATCATATTCGGGATCAGGAAAACCAGCTGCTAGAATTTCCACCACCTACAGCTTTAAAAGAAATACATACTTTGCTGAGGCACATTATTATTGTATAACTGGTGCCAGTAGCCCTACAGATGGCAGTCCACATGGCAAAGGATGGAAGCCTGATAACAGCAGACAGCAATGGGAATTTTTTCTCTGACTTCAGTAAGATTCTGGAATGAAATGCTGACCGTATCTGTAGTTTATCTACATCTTGATTTGCTAGGTTCCCCTCGTAGTCAGTGGAAAGGCATAGCCCTCTCTAGAGAGTGATTCATTCCATCCAAAGGCAAGTGTGAAGAAGTATGCGGAGGGTGATTCACCTGAATTATTTCCTTCCATTGGCTTGGAGGGGAATGAAAAACATGACTAATATAGGCAAGTCAAATATCCAGATCTCTAATGAATCTTCTAAATGGGATCTTCAAAATGTCATGTTGAAAATCTTGACATAACTAAATATACCAGACAATAATAATCTTAAAAGTAGTTTCAAGGCCCACAGTCAAATTGTGCTCAAGTTTTCAAGCTGAGCGGGAGAGAAGGATGAAAATAGTTTGCCTTGTTAAGTCTTGTCTCCTATATAAGGTGCTTCCCACAGTGCAGACTTTTTTCTCTTCCAGTAGCATTTTTAAAGCCATCTGTATAAACTGGAACCATCAAGGGCAAAACTCCATTGGTGTCTGCCAGCCAAACTGGGTAGGCATATGCTCTATATTGCTGGAAGGAATATAAAGGCAGACATGATCCCTCCCTGCTGTCTGGAAAGCAAACAGATCTAAGAATCTGCATAAAAACATAGTTTACTCAACATGTTGGTATGACTCGCTTGGTTCTATTAAAAAACTAATTGTCAAATCAGTATTGTGAATGCTGCCTTTAGGAGGATACATTTCTGTAGCGATGCTGAGGTAGAAAATATTTGAAATTGATCCTGACTTGAATAAATAATGTCAGAATCTGTGAAGGTTATATCTATTTTCTGGTGCTACCAGGTGTTGTAGAGTCCCCCGACCAGGCAAGGAGAAGACATTCTGGTAGATACTAAATATATTATGGTGAGCAAATAGGAAAAAAAGAAGGGAATTGTAAACCCCAGATCCAGATCCCGCATCAGGAAAGTATCTTCGTCAAGCAATGCAAGCTTAGTGTATGCCTTTCATCTGCATGCACCCTTGGCAGGGCTGGGTGCTTAGGAAGCAGTCAGAGGAGTGCAGCAGTTCATCTCTTGGGAACTTGCAAAAAGCAGAGCATTCACTGGGGCTATTCTGCTGAAAAAGAACCAGAATGAAACAATCCTTTCCACACGTTAGACTTGCTTCCTGCTGAGGCCAATGGAGATATTAAATGAAAATTTGTAGAGGAACATTGGCCTCTCTATTTTTCAACCATGTAACACTTATTAGTTTCTTCTAGATTATTTTTAATGGGCGCATCAGCCCAAACAGAAGTTACCTGAATTCAATAGAGTTCTAAGACAACACTCTAATTAGGCATGTACACTTCAAAGCTGTAAAGCACATCTGAAAAAAAAAAAACTTCTCCTAAAAGATCTTTACCAAAACTAAGTTTTGAGCTACTTAAGTCTGGGTTGCACTGACAAGAATAGAAAATTACCATTTTGGGAGGTGTTGTTTGTTTGGTTCTGTTTAGGTTTTTTGTGAGTTTTGGGGTTTTTTTTTTGTTTGTTTGGTTGGTTTTTTTCCCCCCAGACCATTAGTTCATTCCACATTGCCTGAGCCATTACTTAATATTTATAAATTTTTGAGAGTTTTGACAGTTAACTGGTCAGGAACAGCAACACAATAAATGTTAACAGAACTTCCATGGAATTATTAGCTTAATAATAATTAGCTTAAGCTAGGGAGTATAAAAAGTAATTTTATCTTTAGAGGTCAAAAGGAATCGCAAATTAATAAAAGAGAATGATAGCTATCTTGGCTTTAATTACAACCTTTATTAATGACAGACAAAATGAAAGCTAAGGCTCGTATCTTTCTCCTTATGGTCCACAAAAGCCTACTTTTGATACTTTTATATAGAATTCTCTCTCATGCAGAAAAAATATTGCAGACTATTAGTGCAGATTGTGATGAAACAGAACCAATGCATACCAAAAATTTTTGAGATAGCAAATGTTTTTGAAATAATGTGACAGTAACAGGCACAGATTTATAGATCTCTAAGACAGTTTTTGGTAATATTTTGCCTTTGACCCATGGCAGAAAATGTAAGGATCTGAAAATCTTCATAAACTAATTGGGTAGAGAGCTGTTTGACTTGCAGTTTGAAAACAGTAAAAAATGGCACTACTTGGCATTGGTATTAAATTAAATCAAGGAAATGCAGTACACTCAGTGCTCCTGAATATGACTATGGAAGAAGTAGCACAATCACTATGAAAATTCTCAAACTGGACTACATTTAAGGTGTTCGAGAAAGTTTTTGGCTAGGCTTATGTTTTAGTTGGTGTACACAGAAGGGACCAGTAAATACGTTGAAAACAAAGAGTTTGGCTGCCAGCAGGGCAAGAGTACTATACTTGAAGAATGAAAAGTAACAAGTTTTGTGGTACTCTGGGCAAAGTACGATAAACAGAGAAAGCTATTTCCCAGATAGTGAAGACCTATGGGTGACATGAATTACAATCAAGGAGGGAAAAATATGTCCTTGGTACAAGACTGTAGCCATGAGTGAAGTAACTGATTACTGGGGCTGTGACCCTCCTGCCTGGGTCACAGCACTGTACAGCAAAGCAACTGCTTTTTTGAAGAAGAAATACCAGGAGTTGGGCAGTTACTGCTGGCGTTGAGAGCAGCAGCAGTAGCCTTTGGCTCTTGTCTTATACCCTTTTGAGCAGCAAGCTTGGATCTGCAGGGCCTTTACTACTCTTTTCTTCAGCCCCTTTCATGCTCTGCCTCTCACGTTTAGGGCAGGAAAATTCAGTTCTGGTTTTATAATCTTCGTTGCCACCTTCTTTCCTAAGAAGAGGCGGGGACAAATTGTGAGAGCAATCAAGGAACTTTGGGATATCTAGGTCCATAAAGCATTTGCAAAAATTTACTAAATGGCAAGTTTTCTGCCGTGTCTGCTCTCTAAAAAATAGATTATTTCTTTTTTAAAAGATATTTGCTTGGTATGCCATTCTACATTTCTTTGCTAATAAAATGGCTGTCATTCTTTAATCCTTGAATCTCAAGCAGTCTGGCATATAAAAAGAAAAAAGAAAAATGTATTTACTGGAAGTAATTTGTTATTTTAAATCAAGCTAGTAGAGCAGTGTTACCAGCTGAATCTATTAATTTCAGTTTCATTATGTCAGCCTACCTGAACCTGTTTTTTTCATTATCATGTTTTCTTATTCACCTGTCAATCCTTTCTAAATTTTGGCAATTTCTGCTACAAGTGGAACAATACCACATTTTTTCTATAATGAAGGAAGAACTGTGTCTTTATATGAAGTATAAAAGGGTATGGCTGGTGTTTAAATTAAACAACAAGCAGACCACAGGCTAATCCATTTATTCATTCAAGTACCATTTACTTCTGGGCTTATTTTGCATCAAAAGCAATTGCTACTGTCTTACATAATTAAAAGAATAAATCTTTTTTTGCTTTATAGCATTGTTCACTAAATCCAAAGCCTCTTTGAAAGGTGAAAGATGATTTCACTTGCTTGAAGGAGGTACTTCCCAGGAGAATTTAATATGTATGTCTATGCATACGTATTTAAGCTAGCCTAGTTACAGAATTTCGCTGTTGCCTTTGTCATAGTTACTGCTTTAGTGAGATACATGTCTAGGTACAGCACTGTGGCCTGAAAAGAAGACCAAGAAAATCTTCTGCGTATGTGGTAACTATGAATTTAAGGAAAGTCCTTTCAATGTGACTTTTAAAAGCTTGTTGAACGCAATGAACACACCAAAATTACTATTCCTAATTCACTAGCACTCAATGAATTTTATCGGTTTAAACCTGGAATTTAAAAATGATCCACAATTACCAGCTAAGGAAATGGCCTTAGATCTGAAATGTCACGAGCAAACTTTTTATCAAAAGCAGCAATTCCTGAAAGGAATTCACATACCTGAATTTAAACAAACACGGAATCTGGGTAATATTAATAGAATTCTAGAGAGGTTGGTTTCCTGTAAGGTTAGTTATTTGTTTTCCTTTTGATATGGTGTAGTCATGCTGCAGTAATCAAAAACTGCAAGGAGTTAATACAGTATGGTCACTATCTTTACTGATGGCAGGACTTATGATGAGACATTTGTACATCAATACAATGTTAATTGTTTGAAGCTATTGTCTCCATGACTGCCCGTCCGTGGATATGGAACTGTAACACGCAATACTGAGCTACTTTATTAAAAACCATTTTATTTTTTGTCTTGTTATGCCTTCCACTGAGGATTTTAAGTTAGCCCTTGCCATCTGAAAAGAAACAGTTTTATTAGTGGCAGAACTGCCAAGGACAACAGGGCTCCCTGGAATTCTTTCAAGGAAATGTCAATTTGATCAATACTAAGGGAGTTCAGAGCTCTATGAAAATAAGGCAAAGCAGGAGAAAGCACACTTGTCACCTGAAATAGACAAAACCGAAGTTTCAAGAATTGTTCTCTTGAGATATAGGTCTTCATATGTGTAAATTTACAGTTTAGATTCAGCAGGCCAAATGCAGGAGGTATGTAAAGTAGATGAAATTAGGTAATTTTATGTGTACTAAGATTCTCCTAAACCTCCTAATACCCTACTCCCAGATGAGTACATTCAAGTGTCACGTGTAAATCTACTGCTACCTCCATTGACCTAATTTATTAACTTACACATGCACTTTCAAACAAGTTTAAAAAAACAACAACAGACAAACCAAGGCAAATATTATAAAGGAAATCAAAGGGACCAGGTTAGACTACACACATTCTGCATGACTAAAATTCTGTGAGATTATCTCACCATTTGTTTCTGACAATTTTTATAGTCATTTTGATCTAAATTGACTTGAACAGGTAGTTTACATCTCTTATTGACCAATGTTCAGCGTACATGCTGAGAAGTAACCGGGACAGAAGTCAGTATAACTCTAGTTAACTAGAATATAATTCATAATGAGTAAGAAATAAAACAGGACACTGAATTAAAGCCTGTGATGATTCATAACTTGCATGTTGTCAAGGAAATCTGAAGAGTCTTTGAAAAATAACTGGTCTTAACAAGTGCTTTTTTCTATGTTTTATTATTTTAAATTAGTGAAGAGAAAAAGCATCTAGCTTGTGTTGTAGATGGATCAACAAAACTAGCAAATGTTCCTCACCCAAAAGGCGAAACATTAATAGACAATATTAAAAAGATTTCAATAACTTGTCCTCTGTCAATAAACACTTTTGTCTGTTCCCTTAAACCATTCAAGATGAGAAAGAACATTTCACAAGGAAATGCCATCTAGCAGAAGGGAAACAAGACAATTATTAATGACAATAGGCTGAACAAATTTCCTAAATCATAGTCTTGATTATCCAAAGATTTGAAAATGCATATTATACAGAGGGTATATAATGTTAAATTTTAAAATGAGGGAGAAGTAATACAGATCCACTCCTTTGTAATTCAGTATTGAGCTTATCAAAGGGAGATGTAATATAGATTGGCTGGGCTGTTATCCCTGTGCCATGTCCCAGTACATGAGCACTTACAGGACCAAGGCCAATGTTATAACTAATCTCATTGCAGCATCATATGTCAAGCGAAAAATGAAGAATTGCATTTTGGATTTTTCTGGGCACTTCTGTGAAAAAAATCTTTAATACGTCACAAGAATCTCTTCTAAAGAGAGAGAGATATATATTTGTGATGACATTTTCATACCACCTGCCAGGTCGTGAGAAGTGTGACAATTCTGTACAAGACATAATTATTTTCCCTAAGATTGGAGGTTTTTAATGGAATGAATCTGTCACCCAATGTGTGCTTTAGATAGAAAATGCCTCTCCCATCATCTTGTGGGCCAGTGAAGTGGACTTGCATTTGCCTAGCACAGGGCTTGTTAAAACTCTGGTGTTGCCTTATCTTTTGAGAACAGCTGGCTGGTAAAAGTTGCATACTGAATTGCTTAAGCTCATTCATATTTCAAAACATGTTTATATCTGTCAGTGAGCAGTTTTATAACATCCTTCTTATATTTTACATCAACAGTATTAACTACAACTCACGTTGTTCATTTGCCATTAAAAGTAACAGATGGTACACTAAGCTGTTTTTTCTTCAACATAAAGCATGCACTCAGTTGACATTAAAATGTGTTACTGCTCTGAAAAGTGTTTTTTGTAAAATATACTTTGTGGATTACACATTTATTGTTTCTCAATGATTCCTGGATGAAATCATGTCTTCTTTATAAGATATAACTTGGGTTTTCCAACTCTTTGCAAGCTTGGGTGGTTTGTGAAAATAAAGATGGTTTTAACGGTACCAGAATCCACAAAGGAAAAAGGCTTTGCAATGAGGATTTAGGAATTAATTTTGTTCATGTCATACAGTCAGGTGTACACTCTAGCTCAGTCCCCAGATCTGTACTAGTCTTACCAAAAAAAAGGGGGACCAAAATAAAAATATGCAAACCAGAATATGACTAACCCTTCTCTTAGACCAGCCAGCTAAACACTTGAAGTATTTCTGTCGGCTTAATGGAGTCCTCACCAGCCTGCAGCTTGAATTGCTGTCACGCTGTCTGTCACCCCTCAGAAAGTACCGTGGGCTGCTGATGTTTGCTTAGGAGGTATCTAATGCTTAGGCAGATCATGTGTCTTTGGCTAATTTGACACATGAAGTTTCCTTGCTGCCCAGATAGTACAGATTATTATGAAAAACTCTGGTCTCTCATTGATACTTGTGTCAGGGCTATTTTCTAAGGTTTCTGCTTTGATCGTGCAGCTTTGATTAATCTCTTCTTGTAAAGTAACAGGAGTTGCTGAGAAATGTTTTCTTACAGCTCTCTCTGTTTTTAATTTATTTTCCTTTTTCTCTGATATGATGGTGGTACGAAGGCCTCTGGCATAAAGTTAGCTGAATGGTTTGTGTTGTAGAAAAACTTGGAAACTTTGGAAAGCTGTAATATAGAGAAAATAAAAAGTGCATTTTGATTATAAGACTGGTCGATAATTAAATGACAGTATAGAAGCAGAGAGGGCATAGAGGTTCAAGAGACAATGGATACCTCACCTCTGTAAGACCTTATCTCCCTGTTTTGCTCCACTTGAGAAAGAGGTATGCTGAGGGAAGACATGTAGAAAATTGCTGGAAAAACACTTTTTCTTATGCGTTTTTCTTGATGCTTTTAATTTTACTTGTACTCTGACAAACTGGTATTGAGACTCCTTTTTCTGTGTTGGCATGCAACACTGCAAAATTTTTCCTAGTTAGTTGTCCTGTGTAAACTTTAAAGGCATGGGGAGATACATTCTATCATCTTTAAAACAATTAATATACATGTTCTCCCTTCCAAATAAAAGCATAAGAGAGAGGGATAAAGAGACTCCTCTAAGATCAGTTCAGGAACACTGCAAAATTCATGCAGCATTTGGTGTCTTACAAAGGGTCACAGAGACATCTAATGGCAAAGAAAGGGAACTTGTTTAATGTTAATCCTGAACAAAACATTCCTTTCAGGGAAATTCGAAGAAACATGAGATGTGCTGCAAAGGAAATTTTCCTTTTGATATTCTAATCTGGTTGTAATATAGAAGGATGCAGAAAGGATACAAATTTATACACCTGGACAATAGTTGGTGATAGTTATTACCGAATCATTTTTTTGATTCAAAGTTCTCACCTCCAAACAATTAATTATAATTTTAAAATTTCTTTCTTATCTTCTGTACAAATATCACTGCAAAAATGCTCGGTTAGTGGTGAGAGAAATATATCTTTGATTTATTTCAAAAGACCATTCAGTCAAAATGTAGTGCTTTATCCAAACTTCAACTTCATTAAACAGGATTTCTGAGACAAACCCAAATAGTTAAGCAGAGGATTTTCTTAAAAAGAAAAGCAAACAGCTGAAAAGGAACCACTCCTCTCCTCTGTCTTCTTCCTAAAACTGTGATGGAAGTGGAAATCAGGTGTCAACTGAAAATCAGGTTCTACTTGGTCATTAACAGGCAAAGATCAAATTTAAACAACCACATCAGATTCACATATAAACCAGATACAGACAGTACCTGCAACTCAGTGCGCTTGGAATAGCTGCCTTGCTAAGTGAAAGTTAATCTGCTGGCATCAACAGAGAGCTCACCAAAATCGCAGTGATACATGGAGGTGGAAAGTTGAAATAATGTGGTTCCTGGGTACAATAGAGGAATGGAAATGGGCAAAGACTAGCAGTCTACAACCTTTATAAAAATCCCATGGAGTTATAGACATGCTGAACTCTCACATTATAAGAGAAAGAAGTGTATGGACAGTCTTCAGTGTGTTTAAGATATTAGGTTACACAAGAGAAGAAAACCATACGGTTGGCTGCTGCTGCTTCTCCTATTAATCATTAAAGGAACAAGGGTAAGCGTGAGGTCTTCTTCTCCATGCTCAAGCATTAACATGAGCAAAGAGTAAGAAATTAGCAAACAGATTATTGCAAAGCACTCATGCCAGCAGGGAGAGAAACTGGAGCTCTTGTTCTGGTCACCTCTTTGCCCATAGTAGTATCTGGCTGTTCCTTAATTAGGTGGATTGTAGGGTTATGATACAGCCTGAAGTGAAAGTGTCAACCTCAGTTACAAAATATACACAGACATCCATAAAACTGCATAGTTATGCTATAATTCTCTTCTGATTTCTTTGCTTTTAGATTAATTGCTGTAGCACACTACTGACTTCATGCCTACTAGACTGGGTTGAAGAATGAACAGTTTTTGTGACTCATTTAAGGAAATGTTTAAAAGATTTTTCATTACAAACAGCTTCAGAATTTATTCTTTTTTTTAATCACCTGTCTACAGACAATCTTCTATTTAAAAAATATTCAATGTTGTCTGGCTATGTTTTCCTACTTTATCCTAGCCACATAAAAAGAGAGAGAAGGAAGTCTAAGGAAACCGAGGAGAAATCTGAAGGAAGCCGAGGAGACCAGCTCCATTGAGTCCGCACTGGGGAAGGGGATCAAGGCGAAAAGGGCAGGCAAAGAGCTCTTTTTAGGGCTCCTGAAGCCAGGAGAAGTGGCTAGCTCATGCTGGAACCGGCAGCTTGAGGGAGGGCTGCTGACGTGGCAGGAGCGGAGCCAGCACCACCCGCGGCAGTTCTAAACGGACCCTTCCAGAGCCCAGACACCACTGCACACCGAGGACCTCAGTCAGCACTCAGCGAGATAAGTTCAACTG
>VYXH01003520.1:381822-397732 GCA_013397275.1 Burhinus bistriatus | reverse complement strand
GAGGCGCCCGACTCCCATGGTAGGAACGCCGCGGCCCGCCACGCTCCCAGCCGCTCGGGGCGCCAGCTGCCCGGGAGCGGCGGAGGCCGGCTGAGGGCGGGGCGAGCGCCGAGATATCGATGGGCGGGAAGGGCGGGGACAGGGAGGGCTCATCCGGGGCCGGCGGGGGGGGGGGGGGGCGGGCNGAGGCCCGGCTAAGGGGTGCGCTGCTAAGCGCAGAGCTATCGATGCGGGGCGGGGCGGGGCGGGGCAGAGGCGCCTGCCCCTGCTCTAAGGAAGGTGCGATGGCCGCTCCCCTGTTTTCAGCCGTCCTGGGAGAGGCCCTCGTCTCGGGGCCCGCTGGCGCGTCCCGAGGCCCGCAGGTGTGTACGAGAGGGGCAGCCGGAGATGGCGGTGACAGAATCCTCTCAGGAGCGGGAGGGCCTTGCCGCGCTTGGGGCAGGGGCGGCTGGCGCCGTCTCTGGCCTCCGGCTGCTGCGGGACATCCCGCACGACACATCCCTCTCCAGCTAGCTGCTCCTGGGTTTGTGCTTAGTATCCTTGTTGCTGAGCACGCTGCGAAGAGGCCTGGCGTTGCGAAGAGCAGCGAACCTGATGGTCCTTTCTCAGTCTGCCAAGTCACGCAAAAGGACGTGTTCCAAAACTGTAAGCTGTTGCACTAGATGACATGCCCCTCACAGAGCCACAAATAGAATCCCACTACTTGTTGCCCTCACCGCCTGACAAGTAATTGTATAAATCGGTGACAAAAGCTTCTCAGTATTCCCTTTCTGATCCTAGTTTCGGTTTAGTCTCAACTGGCAGGAATCTGTCCTGTCCCACATTCCTTACTGTATGGAGGAAATAATAGGAGTGTGTAACCATAATTCTGCTTCACCTGTTAGAATTACGGGCTTTCAGACATACAGATTTTCTTACATGACAGTGCTATATACACTCGAGTCCTATCCATGAAAGGTGGATTTTCACCGTTAATGTCCTGCACTTCTATCCTTGAAGTTAAGTCCTTTAAAACATTTTCAACAGGGGTCAAGGGGGTGGGGGTGTTTTCGAAGGCATTAATTATAACTAGATGCCCAACTCCTACGGGCTTCAATTCCCACCTAAAGGATATCAGATGGTCCCAGATAGGATAAGGGATTCATGAACAAGCTGGGTTTAGTAGCCATTCTAAATTTTGGTCTTACTCCAGCAATTTGGTCTTTGTGGGCTGACTATTACATGACCACTCTCAGCACCTTGGCATATCATCAATGAATTTAACCTGTTTCATATTTATACTTCCATCATCCAGCAAAAGTATAATGGAAAACCAAAGTCTTAAAACTGGACTGATTTAACCATAGGAGTAAACAAATGTTATAAACAGTCAAACTATGATTTTTTTACGTGTACAGTTTCCTGTTAACCATTATGCTCTGGTTTTCAAAACCGTGCAGTCTTGATTCAGTTATGAATAGAGAAACAGACAGCTGTGGAAATAACAGAGAACCCCAGTTAGAGTAATCTTCCTATTCAGCATGCAAAACACAGACCCAATTTCTCTTTGATATTAAAAACTGATAAGAGATCCTATCATGCTGTAAAAGTTGCCCTGACCAGGTACTCCACCCACAGTGCACTCAGGTAAGTTATAAGCTGTTAAGCTTGTTTTCGAAGGTGCAATTGATTGTTACTTTTTAAATTATTATTATTTAATAAGTTAAGGGGCTGTATTAACGCCAGGGTCTTAAGAACCTGAAAATATTTTTAAGTGTTACCAGTTTCATTTTAAAACTTATAGTCCGCAGCCTATAGGGACTAGAAATGAAACTAGCAGTGTATGTAAAGGACGGTACTTAAAGGATGAAAAGGGAAAAATAGAAGTAACCATCTTACTTTTCATACTGCTGTTGTTATATAAAAAGTACATTTCTGGCCTCTTCCAGACTTAGCTGGAAGGTTTTAAACACCCATGGAACAGGACTGCCAAGATGTGCTCAATATATTCAGTCCTGAGCTGGCAAAGCCTTCTAGCGTGTGCATCTCATCAAAGCTCCTGGGTTTTCTCATTGCATAGGCCTATGTTTGGACCTAGGGCTTCAATTAATAAACATCTTCTCTCATTACTGTCATGGTTTACTCTCTTGTTATCCCTGATGCTACTCTCTTGTTATCCCTGATGCCTATTTTCTGGTCTCTGTTACTGTGTTCACACGCTAAGAAGCACCTTTTCCTACAGAAGTATGTGAGTCTTGAATCCATGCAGGGTTAGTCGCCTGTGATCTTTCTTGATAGGGAATGGTTATCTGCATCACTTTCAGGTCCAAGACATTAAGCCTTGTCTGAACAGGGAAGGCATTGGAACAGTCATTGTGGAATAGAAGTTATTCTACATTAGCTCCTGTATACACTCTTCCTGTGAGCATCACACTCAAGCACCCATGTTACAGAAACGGGGAACAAATCTGGGATAGGTACATCACTTTGAATTTCTGCTTTCCCAGATTCATATTAATTTTGAGAGCATTCCTTATCTTGGCAAATCCTGAGATTGAAAACTTTGGAATGCAAGAATTACAATATTTGCTTGTTTCTCTAATACAAGTAGCAGATTTTGGGGCGTTCAGATATGCTTCTAATAGTAAGTGCATCTGCTTAGTGCTGGAAAACACAAGTTACTATCTCTCTGATAATGCCAGCAGAATCATTTCATGCCATTCTTTGGGGCAGGCACACACTTTCTTCAAGCAAAGCATTAAGGATGTGTATTATGCTCACGGTTTTGAAGTTGTCTTTAATTCTGTAGTATGTGAGTTGTCTTTTACAGTTCTGAAAGAAATCAAAGGAAGGCACTGCAAGCAAGCTTTAAGGGAACAGTTTGTAAATCCTATTGTATTTCCCTTTGATTCACCAACTGTGAGTTTGGCCCTCAGCCTCCATTTTTTCCACTTTTTATGTCTTGTGATGCTCACTTAGCAGAAGTATCCCTGTGTTACTCCATGTATCTGCTGTGTCTTTCAGACCAGAAGCTAAGAATTGTACTAGCTTGTCCTTAAGGCAACATTTCTTCACAAAACAGACTGGAAGATCCAGAGTTTAATTGATTCCCATCCCTGATGAGGCACCTGTGTACTACTCAGAGGGCTTTGTATGGGGTAGGAGGAAGTGGGTGGTTGGGGATGTGAAGGAGGGGTTTGTAGTGTAATGCTTGAGGGGGGCAAACCTGGAGCAACATAGGGTGCTGGTTTTCTCCCTTGTGTTCCTGCCCTTGGAGGAAGAGAGTAGGAACCAGCCTAAGGCTCAGTGCCTTTGAGGATTCACCTGCTGTGCTGTCATCTTTCTTCCCCTGGGTTTGCTAGAGCTGGGCTGTTTCCTAGTGCTGAGCCATGCTCCTGCCTTGGGAAAGCTCAGGTGGAACCAGCTACCTCTCCCTTTGTTGTTACCTTGATCCTTTTGTCCAGAACTCTGTGGAGGCCAGGGATTTATAACTCACTGAGCCAGTGAAAGAATGCTCCAGCGATACAAGCGTCTAGAAGAGCTGCAAGATCTGTGCTCAGATGGGAAAGTAGTGGGTATGAGAAGGGTGATAGTGGGAATAAGTGAAAAAGAAAAGAGTAGATGCAGGACTTGTAGGGGGGTGTCTGTAGGCATTTCAGTTTCTTGCTCCCTTTTCACGTGTGTGTTTTGCTCATTTAGTGGCTGTAGGGAAGGGACAAGAAAAGGGGTAGGTGGGGAATGGAAGGCGTGCCTGTCACTAGATGGCCCACCAAGCACGTCTGAGAGCAGGCGAATTCCTGCTGGTGGGCGCCTTTGCACGTGGGGCTGCTTAGCCCTTTGTTTTAAAGATTCTTCTCCTGCAGTAGGCAGGATAGTCCTGCCTGTTGAGTTGTGAGGCCCTGGTGACCCAGGCAGCTCGGTCGTCTCCTGTCGTTCAGAAGTAGTAAGAATCAGGTATAAGGAAAAGCAAGACTGCACTGAACAGCAAGCTCTTTCCTTAAACCTGCCTTTCTCTACAGCTTCAGTAACTGCTTATTTCCAAAGGAAAGTCTTAAAGGCTTTTTAAAACGGTAAATACAAAAATTGAAGTCTAATAGCCTACTGTGGGGACACAAACAATACAGTGAGAAGGACTGCCTACCGTGAGTTGTGACAAAGACGATAACGTGCTGGGATGTGCACTTGAAAACAAACATTTTACTGAATCTTTAGTTAATTGTGCTCTTTTGCATGTTCTACATTTGACCACAGACTATGAGAACATATGTCACCAAATGAATCTTTCCGAATTACTGATAAAACACCATGTTGTGTCAATCACTCTTGAAAACAGAAATTTCAGTCAGCGTTTTGAAACAAAAATGCCATTTGTTTGCATGTTTCTGAATATAAATGATCTTTAGCACTTCCTGAGGAGCTCATTCCCCATTAAGTGATTGCATCTGTTCAGTATGATTTGGATCTTTATGAGAGTATTAGACTCTTACTGGGAGTCTTTCAGAGAGAATTACAGAAGTGATGATACAAAGTTAGCATGCCAGACATAGTGATATGTTGAATGGTGTCCATTCACTCCCAAAGGGAAATTTGGGCTCCTGTGTCCCTGAGGGCCCTATGTCCCTTTACAGAGGTGGAGCATAATCTAGGTTTGTGCTGGTATAAATGAGAATACACTTTGGCTGCTTGTTACTTAGTCCAGCTCATTACACTTTTTGAAATAGAGAGCGTTCACAAAATTAAAAAATCCAGGTCAGTCTAAAGCAATCTGGTTCACGCTTCTTCAAAAATTAATTTGTCTTCACCCAGTTAATTGCAATAGGAAGACAGGTATTTGGGGACAAATTAAACCTTACTGAGATGCTACAGATGCTGTTGGGGACTGAATTTGAATCAGTAATGGCTTACCGTTGTAAATCAGTGTAAAAAAGCAACAGCACAGGAAAGGAACGTGTTCCAAACACTTGCTCAAGAAGCAAAGTCAAGTATGTACTGCCCCGTTCCACCACTGGAATAGAAAAGTTTGGCCTGCAAAACCCCGCATCCATTATGTGACTCCTCCTGCTCTGCCGCACTCAAAGTCCTTTGCAAACACTGAGTAAGTAAGTTGTAAAATATGTTTGTGAGCTGTTGTAATAACTCTAACAGTGAATTTTAGGACCTGGTCTGTTACTAAGTTGGTCATTGCTACTAACGTCCAAGAGGAGAGACTTCAGTGGGAATATAACTGAAAAAAGGGCCATGGTCAGCCCTGTAGCCGTGACACAGTCTTGCCAGAAGTGTATTCCCAGTTAGGTTCATGTGTACTCTTCGGCTTCTTGTCATCTCTCCGGTGCCATTTGGAATGTTAAATAATGGAATCTCATCCTAGCACAGGAGAGTTAAATGTAGACTAGAAGGAATTCTTGATGATGCTTGTCTACTTCTCAAGGAATCCAGTGGAACATTTTTGCACAAATATGGCTTACTGAAAAAAAGTTTAAAATATCTGAAAATTAAGTGTTGAGTTCAATATAGACTTCAGGGCGGAAGCAGAGTGGAAAATGAGAAATGTTCTTTCTAAGTATTCCCTAAACTAAACACTTAGTTAATTTAAATGGATGCTGTTCTTTAAATTGGCCTAAATTTACTTTTGTAATTTAATGATACATTTTAAAAAAAATATTTTTAAATCTCCTAACTTTGAAATAGGTTGCACAAAATTCTTCCTACAACATCAAATGATCTTTAATTTTAATTTATCTGAGAAAATTTTTTTTGTTTGTTTAGGTGGATCTAAACCAACATTTTCTGTATTCTTCATTTTGTTCTGAGAACTAAAAAATTTGCGTATCACTGTTCCTTTTAACGAAACTCCTATATTCAGTATACTCAAGTTGCTTGTAGTAAACATTTTGGTACAAACCAAATTTGTTTAATTAGTCTGTGTAGAGAGGATAGAAGCTACATTTCCATGCCAAACCCAGGATTTTTCCTGTGTTTGCAGACTCATCGATCAAAACTGACAGCATGATGATTTGTAAGAGCTGCAGCTGACAACTTGTGGAGCACCATTTATCTGATTTGCCTATTAACTGCTTCAGTACTAGCAGGCCAGTCATGTACACAAGTTTGTCTGGTCCCTTGGCACTGCTGAAGAATTGAGCATGTTGGTCCTGAGTGCCATGGAATGGCACCACTTTTACATAGAGCAGGGGAATTATAAAGAGGAGAGACAGGAAGATTCAGAATTCCTTTGTGTTTACACTTTATTTAATGTTTTAACTGTAGGATACATATGCCACAATGTCTAGATTACATTCAGGGCTCATTTCAGATTTCAAGCACACCCATATTTGGATGCTGTCTCCTGTAGCCCCTCCTGTCTTCTATTTCCGTTACAAATTTCTACAGCAACCACTTCCCATCTTGAAAGCAGCATGTCTAAAATCAATAAGCAGAATACCCTCAGCAGTGGGTATTCGACAGTGAACAATGCGTGATTTTTTTGCAGGGCTGTTTTTGCTGTCTTCTTCAACAACACCTGCCTGTTCAAAGAGCTTGCTTTTTGTATTGACTGCTTTGGCTCAGAGAACCTGTCATAAAGTCTTACTATATTTTTCATTTGTCTTGGCTTTTCTCTCTTCTCATCCTCCTTTTCTCTTTTTACAATAGCTTCTTCAGGCACCCCACACATCAGCACCAGCTTCAGAACCAAGAGGGAACTTATGCTGGAAACACAGACTTCTCTGTGAAAATTAGTTTAACACATATTTCAGGCAACCTCTTCAAGCAGGTCCCTTTCCCTGGTTTTCCTGGTCATAATCTCACATTTTCCCTATACCAATCAGCTATTGAAGTGTCTACGCTCCATCATACTCAGTTGTATTCAGTTAGGATATCCGTTGCAGAGGGAAGATGGCAGTGAACTCAGTTGCTTGGATATGGCAAGTTGAATTGTGGTTTACCTCCATCCCATTTTGCAGGAGTATTTGTGTGACTTATTAAGTCCAGATATTCCCTCTTTCCAATTCACGTAAATATGAGGAAGGTGCAGTGTATGTTAGCTGTGAGTAAATGAGGAAGGTGTTCCTTCAGTCCCTCAACGCTTCCTGTGCCACTGTGTCTGTGAGATACTGCTTTCTTGTATGGATCACCAGCTGTTGGTTCAAACCAAAGTGGTTGAAATAAACTCAAGTGCTGTCTTTGCCTTTTGGCTAGGATCATTCCATAATATTAGTATCTGACATGCTTCATCTCTGTCAGAAACCAGTATCATGCTCCAGCATACCAATGCAATTTGTGATCTAGCAAGATTTTGGTTCTGCTTTACCCTCCTTCAGCCTGTGCTCCTTCATCTCATGTAAGCAGACAAAGTGAATTGTCAGATAACTGATAAACGTCCTTTCCTTGTTTCCTTCTTAAGACTTTTAAGCTGCAATGGTTTCATCAAGGAAAACAAACCACAAATGTCTTCACACAGGTCTAAAAGTAATCTCAGGGCAGGTAGATAACTCCGTCTTCTCAAGGAGCTTCCCCATCTGTTTTTATCAGAGGTCCCTGTGTTCAACCTGAATCTTTCTCATTACCCTGTAGGAGCAGGGAGTTCATGCTGTTCTTGTTGGGAGGGACAGTGGGACTTCAGCACTCTAATGCAGATAGTCCACGTATCCGTTTCCTAAAAACAGGATGATTTCCCTGTCTGCATCATTTGTGTCATGTCTGTGTACAGCCTAGACCTCACCTAGGCTCATCCTGTCTGCAGTGCTTCTCCACTTTACTGCTTTTGGTCATAGTTTTTATTCATAGCAATGTCCTGATGCTTTAAAATTGCAGCTGTTAACTTTACCAGGCAAGCAGTGACTACTTAGCTATAGTGATGATGTTGTTTTCAAACTTTAACTAATGAGTCATTAAAAGTAGTAATAAAGGGGTTTGTTGGGGCCATGTGTCCCTTAGAAACACTCAGCCCATGCTAATTACAGTGGGTTAGCGAAGAGCTCAGGGCTGGTAAGTGTGTGGGAGAGGGCACAGAACAGTAATGGTGAGAGGAGATGACAATAGTTGTGGGAAATGTTAATTATACAGCTTGTTCACATCAACTTTCCCCTCCCATTGAAAACAAAGCTCATTTTGAAGACACTTGTAAAAGTTGCTCTTTAGGAATCAAACTCCCTTGTGTCTCAATAACTGGTAACATGCCAGAAATGTAAAACTGCAGTAGAGTAAGCAAAGAAATCATCTGTGCATGAATGTTTTTGTCTCAATTAAAGCTGGAAATATGGTTTTGCATGACGCTGGTGCCACATTAGGGCCAGTGCACTGCTTTGCTCTGTGGACCTAATTCAGATTCCGCAGAGGACAAGGGAGATTTTTCCACTGACTTCCATGACCTTTGGACCAAGTCTGCTATTGATTTGTTATCAATTCTGAAGAGCCACAGGCTGTCTTACAGACACGTAGTGCACTTCAGCAAGGTGCTTTGCAATTTAAAGACCCTATTCTGCAATTATCAAAATGTGGAATTACATTTATGTGTGTGACTGGGCAAAGTTAGTAACATGTAGATGTTTGTGTGGATGTTAAATTCTAATAAAAGGTGACAGTGAGGGGAAGGTGTACAACAGAAATAAGATGATGAGCGATGTGCCATTAACAAATCCTTACCTTATAACTAAGTAGTATATGTCTGTGTACTTCATGTTGCTGAGATTGCACTATATTTAGTGCATTATAGTATAGAAGTGTGGTGTGCTGGTTCTTTTCTGGTTAGTCCCTCAGCCAAACTCCAAAGCCAAAAAGTTTTTAGTGTGTAGGTAAATCTGGCAGATACTTAACTTCAGAACTTATGTTTATGTGTGTTTCATAGTCACAAAACTGTCAAATCACAAATGGCAGACAGCCCTCTGAGAATGATGTCTGTAGGAGAAAGAATGTTGTACTTGAATGGTGGTATGGCTGCAACATTGCAGAAGTCAGGAAGAAATTAATTAAGAGAGGTGAAATTTTCATGCAGATACTGAGAGAAAATGTACTTTCAATCAAAAAAAATCCGGACAAATTTTGTTGGCAAGATACAAATACTGTTTTGAGCTACTTAAAAAAGAAGTAGGAGACCTCTTAAAATATGTAATTTTTTCCCCAATGAAACCCCTATCTTTACTTTTCTTGAGTGACAGTCTTTTGTGCAAGTAAGAGAATGACTGAGTCATTTTCTCCATTGAAAGTAAATGCTAGCTTTTTAAAGTTTTAAAGGGAAAATTTAGCATAAAATAGAGAAAACCAGGATTTTTGTTCCCTTTTTGTAAATGGTCTTTTGCTTCAAAAAATGCGTGGTATTAAATAAGGTTATCACATCCCCACCAGGTGCAAGTTCTAACCTACCTGCAAAATTTGAACTTGGTGATTAATTTTATTCTTTCCTGGGTTGCACTTACAGCTCTATCTCGAAGTCTTTTCAGAGATAATGTAGCTCCTTGAGCCACATTTAACATAATCAAACTGATCATGTAGGTGCAGGAACCCCAAGATTAAAGAGAACTAAAACTAGCTATAATTAGACAAGTATCTGTGGAAGGTTAAGAGCATCTTACTTCATCCTCTTGGGATTTCTGTCAGAGCTGTCACTTTTCTGGCTACTTGGCGATGATGGTTGCCTCAGTAGCAGATTTGCTGGCTCTTTTGACTATTATATACGTAGGAAATATGATGCAGAAAGTTGTCCTGTATTCAGTTCTGTTTCCGGGGTCATCCTCTTTAAGTTTCTAGGATTTTCAAACCCAGGTCGTTGGCAGAAGCTCAGGACTCTTGGCTTGTGTTTCAGTCTCCAAATTTTTCTGTTTTCTGTTCATGGACATGTCAGGCCATCATCAGGAACTGTACATGTGCTTCTCTGAATGGAAATCTGTGTCTTGTCCTATAAACTGGCTACTGGCCTACACAACTTGGAAGGGGATCTTTCACATGTGGTTCTGCCCCTGTCCAGGAATCCCTGAGAGTGTTTCTGTCATTTTCCAGAGACCTTTTGCTGGAGTAACAAAGCTTTTACAAAGCATTTTTTGTTTTGTTTTTTTTTTTTTTATTAATTGAAGTGGGTCAGAGCTCTCACAGTATCTGCTTACATTGTGCCTCTCCCAGCCAGGCAAGTGCATTTTCAGCAGCTCTAAACTGAGGCAAATTTTAAAAACTGGAGGCATGATAATAATGTCATGATAAATCTGATTTACTGTGAAGTGCTGTCAGCTCAGGCTTGGCTTTAAAAAAAACAAACACCCACAAAACACCCCAACAATACAAAACAACTCAAAACCAATAGAAATAATTCGTTAAAAAATTATAATAGTGATAGCCTTGCTTTTAAAGAGATGACTAGCCCCTGGCAGAACTTACTATCTCTGAAAGTGCGGAGCACTCAGAACCTAAAATACAGAAGGTGAAAAATTAGGCTTGCATAAAATCAGTTGTGCTAGCTTTTCACTGGCCACAGTGAGAAGAGGGTACACTCTTCCCTTTTTAATAAGTGATTGATTTATTGCTAATAAAGTGCATCTGAGCTTTACTCAGAATGATAGATGTTATAGGCAGTAACCTCATAGCTTGAACCAGCTGTTTGTAGCAGCACATTAAAAACGTTGACGGTGAGCTTTCATGCTTCTCTCCCTTCCCCACCTTGGCTTTCTTGTAGCAGCCACAGCAGCGTCCTTATCTTGCAGGAACTGTGATGCATTTTTGCTGTTGCCCATGTTTACCCACTTGGTAATTTTTTCTTTCCTGTTTTTCGCTTATTTTGGACATTTTATAGCAAGTGGTTGTGGTCTTTTGTAGTATTGTTCCCTGAGGTTTAAGAAGCATTCATTCATTGCCAGAAATGGTATATGAAATGGTATTCTTTAGAGAAATCTTTTTTTTCCCTTATAAAATGAAAACTGAACATTTTAAAAGGCGTCACATGCAGAAAGTGCACTGAAGAAATGTGAAGTGTATGGAGAGTTCCCAGCTACCTCCTCTGAGTATTTCTTCAGCACTTGTTAATTAGAAACCCCCTGTCAATAGAAGAGGTCTGCCAGTTATCACTTATATTAAACAGCATATTATCTCCAAAGTTAGAAATTGTTTGATTGACCATGTTAAGCGTTGATCGGCCTGGGACCATCTAACTTCAGTGAAACTCGCTGAGATGATTAATTATTATTCTTCAAAACTAACTTCTATAACTGAGGAAGTGCTCTGAGGCACTGACTGGGGAAACAATCATATTTAAAAGGAACACTCAAGGCACTTATGTGTCTTGATGGTATTGAGAAGGATGAATGTCAGTGGAAAACATACTCATTTGTTCATTAAAAAATAACATTCTAGCGAAATATTGACATGCTCTGATGTCTTTGAATGTACAAGAATTCACTCAATAACTGTGCATTAATTGCAAAAATCAGTAAACCTATTGTTTAGACATGTGAACAAGAAATCAGACTTCTAGTAAAGTTCCCTGTGAACTAGAAGACAAGGTTGCTGTAGGTTTAGCCCAGATGCATAATTTTGTGTGTAGAAGATTTAAAAAGGTAATCTATCTATATGCAAATCATCCTTCCACTTCAGTAGCAAAACAGTTTTATGTATAAACGTGTGGTTACCACCAGCATGCAAGAAGATTGTGCCTAGAAAAAAGCCCTTTGATGTTAATTTATTTGTTTTTATTTAGCTTGGGTTGGGTTTATGTATCTATTATATATATACAGATAAATATATATACACATACATAAATATACTCTACTACAGTATGTTCGCACAACCAATAAGGACACCTGGAGTTGACTATTGATGTTTATTCATTCATATCAAATAAACAGTCTGACCACAGAAAGTAAAAACATTCCTTTGAGAGGGGAGAAACCCTTATTGGAAGAAAAGGATGTCTGCTTGTTTCATTTTTAAATGTCTGAGGAGCAGGCATAATTTCAAGTGGCATGACTGAAAGGTGGACACACAGGGTGGGAGTTCTAGTATGGGGTATACACGGTCAGGTTCACAACTTGCGGTTGAGATGCTTTGGGATGCATTAACCCTTTGCACTGTGCAGCCTCTTAGATGAAAAGGGGTTTTATATGCCAGTTCCAAGTCAAACTATGAAGTCAGTCATCTAATCTGTTCCAGGTGGAATAGTTCCTATCTCTGTTTAGTGCTTACTGTCTGGACAGGTTGTAGTGCGCAAGGGTTCAGGTCTCATTAATGTATCATTTAGAATTGAAAACCTATTCAATTTAATTTTGAAATAGTTGGCATATGTTCTTTTTTCTCCCTCTCTTTTAATTTACTGATTTCACTGATGTGAGAGGAAACCATATAATTATTCCACTTTAGTAGCATCAAAACAGATATTTAAGAGCCTGTTTTAATCGTTTGGGAACAGAAAATTGGACACACTGAGTGGGATTATTCTGGGGTCTGGACCCATAAGGAAATGAGCACGCTTAACTTCCTAAAGTGGGGGAGTTGAAGACTCTCAGTACTTGCCTGTTCCATTCAGCTGGGTCCTTTAGTTCCTTTAAGTGTGTGAAAAAGCCGTTAACTTAAGTGGGAACATTAATGCACTGAAAGATAGGTGCAGAGGTCAGCAGCAGGAAGCCAAAAGGGAGCGAACAGAATTTTTTAGTGATCTGGCAGTTTACTTCACCAAATGCAAATGATACACAATTACTTTCTCATTGCTCTGTTTCACTCTCCCATGCTGATCTCTTTCCTGGGTGCTGACGTTTTTCTTCTACCCTGTCTTTGCTAACGTTTTCTACTAAATCAAGCAACGAGCTGCCTTTGTTACAGGTGAAGGACTCCTGAAAGTTGCAGGGGCCTGCATCACCTGGGCTGTCAGAACTCCAGTGCCTTTTTCCAGGGTGCTGGCGTTTTTCATATTGGTCATTTAGGTCTGCCTCATCATTCCAGCCTCTTTTGCTAGGACTCTGGCGTTTGTATGTCAGATACCTTCTGCTTGGATGCTGTCTTTTGTATAACTCATCCAAGTAGGTTAGCTGTGCACTAGGGATGTCAGTATACTGATCCGACAATGACCTTCTGCCAGGATGCTGTCGCTTTTTCAGCTCCTGATAGCTGTCAAGGTTGTCTCCTCTCTCTCTTTTTCCTGGATGCTGCCTCTTCTGAATGTCTCCATAAGATGTGTCTTCCTCACCGTCTCTTTTTCCAGGATGCTGTCTTTTCTCCAGGTCACCTAGGTACTTTTTCCCAGGGTGTTGTCTTTTGGAAAGCCATTCTGGCAGAGGGGCATTTGATTCTGTCCAAGAAAAAGAATAATGTTCGTGAGCCCCCATAATCCTCACTAAGGAAGTTGAAATGGGAATTTGTGGAGTTCTATGGTGCAGGATCATAATCTGTTGCTCATTATGCCCATTTAATTGCACAGTTAACTGTATGATCTTGAATTTGATCTCTCTGGATGGCATCTGTCAAAACGGTTCTGGCACATTTTTAGCAAGGGTGAATTGATACATTAGGAACTAGCTGCAGCCAAATGGGAAAACATGCAATGACAAAGCCTAATGCGTTGATTCAGGTAAATGTGTCAGATTCAGGTAAAGAGAGGTGAGCAAAGATGCAGAGCAGCTGGAAGAAATCAGCTGCAGAAGCTGGGTATGGGGAAGAGCTGGAAGTCAGCATGAGACGGGGAAAGGACAGGGCGGAAACACAAGTAGAAGCAGGGATGTGGACATTTGAAAGCTAGCTCAGTATTTCCAGCTGCCAATCATAACTCTATTAGTATCTCTTACTCATTCTTAAGCTCTTTTTAATATTTCAGGTCTTGAATTCACATGATCAACTCTCAGCATTCACGTGAAGAGGGAGAAAGGCTCTTCTATGGTTATCTGGGGCCAGCTCCTCTTTCCACTATGAAAGGGCTCTGTGCTCCTCGTTGGTGGCAGGCACCTTCTTGTGGTCCCTGAGCCTGATTTGCTTCCATTTCTGTGACTAGTGTGAGCAGAGCATCTGCAAGCTAGGAGGCAGTGGGCACTAGAGCAGCTTCTGCATTCCAGCCATGGAAAAGCCCACCTCTGTTGGGGTGTATAAAACAAGCGGGTTGACGGAGTAAGTGAATGGCAGCACTCCCACCTCCAATTAACATTAGGTACAGGGTCCACAACTGGGGAATGTTCTCCATGTGTCCTCTTAGAGCTTCCCTAGGGAAGTACTTGCCAGACAGGCAAGTTTTCTGTGACAGGCTTCTACCTTCTTGTTATGCTGCAGCTGCTCAGTGATGGTACAGCATTGCTAAATGGGGAGATCTTAGAGAAGAAAGCGACTTTTGAGAGCTCTGCGTCAGTGTATTGCAGCAGATCTCCTCTCCTTCCCCTACCCTTAGTTTGGGTGATAAATACATACATTAGAACCTGGGAACTATATATTTGATCTAATGAACTCAGCCAAGTACTATGCCAACATCATCAAATGGATGTCCCCAGAGTTGTATATACCTTTATTCATCTCTTCTTCCTTTTCAGCTTTCTTGAGGACAGACTGAAGAATGAGGCTTTCAGATCTCTGCAGGATGTCATCCAGGGGAATTCTTCCCATGTTCTCACTTCCCTCTGGAAGGGGCTGCCCCTCCTTGAGGCAAACACCACACAAGGTCAGGCAGAGGACTAGCAGTGGCAGCTGGATAGATGGCATTGTGGGACCTGCAACTTCCATGGGAGAGAGAACAACAAGGGAGGAGAATAGAGTGAACAAGCCTAGCAATAATAGCAGTATTTCCAGACACTGAAAAAGAAATATGGCACTGCTGTAGGAATTGTAGTCTCTTATGAGGGTCCCTCCTCATTTCTGTTACTAACCTCTTAGTTTATTTTATATTCTTCAAAGAATTTGTAAATTATTCATAATTAAAACCAGGCACTTGCTCATTTTTCTGGCAGAATAAATGTGAATATTTTAAACACCTAACTTCCTGATGCACAGATAGTTCTGAAAGCCAGTGATTTTGCTTTGCCTTCTGCAAAGAGGCAAAAATAATTTCCCTCTTCAACTCTGTGTTAACTGTTGCCCCACATGAGGTATACACACATTAACAATTTCCACCAGGCAATTCCCGTTGCTAAGGGTTCATTTAAAAATAATGCTGGGAGTTGCAGCACTTTCATTCCACCTTTAGTTAAAGCCCAACTTTGATAGTCCATTAGTTTTTTAATATCTATTTCTATACATTTAAAGTGTCTGTGTGTTTGCCAATATAATAAGATAGCTGTGCTCCGTTGGTCAGGGAGGTTTCTTGCATTGGGGAAGCACCTCATATTTTTTTCAGAGACATAATAATCATATCCTGTATTACCTCTTGCCCAGATAACAAGTGTTTTTCTGTTTCTTCTAGCTAGCACTGGAATTCCTAACGCACTTATCATGGTTTTATTTTCCAGTAAGCAGAATTCCTTCAGTAGAATGGAATACATCTTTAATACTAGTATAGCAGTCATTTAGGTTAATTATATCTTCAGATCATAAAATAAATGCACAATTTTACAAAGTTCTACAGATTTTTAAAATAGAAAATGAGTTTATTACCTCTCTGATTAGCAGGCTTCTATCACTTCTGATGAAGTCCTTGGATAACAGCCCTAAGAATATCACACAGGCTATTTGGCTCAGAACAATCTTAGAAGGAAAGTTAGAATCAGCTAAAAAGGAAATAATTTGGTGAATTACCTGGTTTGTAGTTTCAGGTTTTTGCTTGATGTATCTGCCAAGAGATTGTTTAGTCCTTTAAAGCTGTTTCCACATCTGAGCTTCAAAATTGCCCTTTTTCTGCTACAGACACACAGAGTATCCAATAGAACTGTTGCTAAGTTCTCTTTGAATGGCTTGCGTCTCTGTACTTATACTGTACTGGCTCTGGACCCTTTATGCAAATAGCTGTGAGGTAGTTTAGGTGATGTGTTGTTTTCTTTTTTTTTTT
>VYXH01003520.1:335382-381794 GCA_013397275.1 Burhinus bistriatus | reverse complement strand
TTTTTTTTTTTTTTTACTGATGTCAGAGATCTGCATTTTGAATGCATTTTAAAACTCTGATAGTTATTTGCTGACCTCTATATATTCAAGCTGGACTCCCAGAAATTGCTATTTTTCCATCCTCTAAAGAGATTATGTTGAATTTTATGTAACACAGCACAGAGAAAAGGAGGTTTTTCTCTGCTTAACAAAAAGAAGCTTATGTATCCTCTATTAGCAAGCACTGTGGAGTAAATGCAGAGAGGTAGGTAATTTATTAAGCTAAGGAAGAAAAACAATGAAAAAAATGTAATGGATTTGTATTTAAATAAGTTTATATCATGGGTTCTTATTCTGAATGACACTATACAGCTTTTGGCTCATAATTCTGTATTATCTTGGCATAGGCTTCCATAAATAGTACGTTAGAATATGAGGTGCATAGCATTAGATATTAAAACATAGTTACATTGCTGCTATGTGCTTCAAAAAGCCTTATACTATTGTAACTAGAAATAAGACTCCCTCTCTTTAACCCATCTGTCTATTTGAGATATTCTTCTACACAGTACTACTAAAACCAGATCATGCAGGGGGCACAGATAAAGAGCTAGTGATTCTTTGATAACCTTAGTGATCCTGATGACAATATGTAGGACTAAAACTGGAGGACGGATTGCTCACAGTATTGAAGCAATTCAGGATTCTTTTATTGTTACTACATGGAAGGTTTCAACCAAGTGAAGTCAATGTTTTTCTGCTTTCCCATTTACTACCATTGTCATGAACACAAAAACACCTTTGTATGTCCTTCTCATCACCATCATCAAAGTGTTTCAGTTAAAATTTTTCTTCAGCAGTAAGTAGCGACAAAACCCAACAATCTGTCACTGTGACTTGAGAACATCTTTCTTGGTAAGACACTGGCATTTTTGCAGCTCTCTAGGGTGCTGGGCCATGGCCTGAGACAGAAGGCATTTTGGGGATACTCTTAAAAGCACTGCCCTTAAAAGTGGCTCAGTTATGCTTACAGGTAATGTGGATCCTCATGTGGCCTGTAAAATTGCATTAAGGCAAAAGGCATTTTGTGTCTGAACAGATGATGGAAATACCATATAAAACTAAACAGGGGTGAAGTCAGTTGTTCTCTATCAATGTGACTTATTACCCATCAGAATTTAACAAAAAATTATCATCGTGCAGGCTGTTTTTTCCCCACCCCATTCAATTTTATGTGATGGATCAGAAAATACACAAGAAGAATCTTGTTTTCAGTTCTTTAGGAAATGAAAGCTGACTTCCTCGGTATGACTTCAGTGGAATGCAGCCATTGCCTCAGTCTTATTCCATGAGAGTGTGGTTATCTCCTGAATTTTGTCTTAATTACTGATGCATTTTTCCTGAGCTATTGTGTATAGATGTGCATCTTTATATTAATTATCCTGATGTCATTTGAGAAGAGTCTTGGATGTCTGTGCACTTGTTCCAGATTTGCAGTGGGGACAGAGACGGGGGCTTACAGTATTATAATTGTATTTGTAATGATTATATTTAAAATGGAATATATTTTCCTTCTTGTTTGGATTTCTAAGGGAGTTTGAGACACCATGCACCCTATGTGCAGAACACATCTATGGCTTTATGAAGATGTTGTCTTTGCCAATCTAAGACCACATCATTATTTTTTTCCTGAGCACACATCAGAACCAAAGAACTGCAAGGCAATTAAATTCAAAGATCAACAGTCAATTTACTATAGTGGGCCAGTAAACAATGACTGGGTAACTAATAGTCCCTCATCCAAAGCAAAGATCCCTGTAAAGACAGTTCCTATGTATTTTTAGTTTTAAGCAATGCACTAGGGCTTTCCAGGAATCCAAAGAATGCTGGAAAGTGTTATAAATGCTTTCATTAATAGCAGAGTTGCTTGTTTAACAAAGCAATAGCTGTCTGTAGCTTAGTCCCAGATTTGCACTAACAAAATGCCTAATCCAGAGTCCACTGAAGTAAGGCAGATTTTTCCTTTAATTTAAGTGGGGTTAGCCTTAGAACTTGTCTGTCTTGAAATGTTCCACATGTTGCATTGAATTTTAAAAAATCCTCTCACACTTTGAAGCATGGCTCCTGAAAAACATAGGTGGGGAAAGAGAAGATTAAACAGTTGGAACACTTTCACATATACAAAATCATATAAGCAAATTAACTGAAGAAATAGCTAAGAATTTGATACTAAAAGTAGCCTCCCATATGAACGTATTTCATCTTAGCAGTGAGTGAATGAGTCAAATTTCACTTGTGATACAACAGTTGACACTGAATTTCTCAGCTGCCTAGAAATGATAGGATAGCTAAGACTTATGCTTTGGAACTTTGTATGACTGCAGTTTAATAAATCTTCATTTGTCACATATCTCCAATGTGAAAATCCTCATAAGATGTAATTATGAGCTGGAAATAATTCTTAGGATGTAGTTCTCCCTCCAGTCTGAAATTAATCCGAACAGCATAGAAGGCTTGCCTGCATAGCTCCATCTTAGATACAGCAGGAGCTGCTCCATGCAGAAGCCTGTTACTGAATCTTGTAATGCCTGTGCAGCAATGGCCAAATGCGTGAGACACTGCAGTCCGTGCCCAGTCTGTCATCTAACCCTCGGTTACTTCCTTTTTAAGACTCTCCAACCATCACAAACCAGACTCTGCCCCCTGATTTCTCTGGACAAGCTAATGGGTCTTTTCCATTATGCTGTTTCTAGCATAGTCTAATACTAATGCCATAGATTTGGGAACTGCTATTGCATCTGTCACAGTGAACCTCATAAGGAATTACATTTACTTCACACTCGCTGCTTGGCATTTCCTGGGTGTAGTAACTCCTTAAAATCTCTTATGGTACGACACCTGAGTTTAAAAAAATGAATATATTGACCTACAAATTAAAGTGGGCATTGATGTAATTGGAACTGCATTTTTAAACATGTCTTTAGAAAAACGAAACAGAACAGTGAAGCTGTTAAGAATTCTGTTGCTGGCTCCCTGTAATGATTTCTGGATAAGATGCTGAAGCCTTCTAAGTGAAAAAAAAAAAAAAAGGATGTTTTCATCATGTGGTTGAAGGCTTCAGTAATTCTGAATAGCTTCTTAATCTTAATTCATTACATTTTTTTCTTCAGTTAATCACATTTTCACTATTCTCTGTAACATAAAATATTTGGAGCATATTAAGCATTGTGACTACTGTCTGTCACATAGAGTTTATCTCTTCCACAAGGCAAGAAGTGTATGAAGTGAATTTGCTTGTTTGGGCAGGATTTTTTTAAAATTAGATTGCACAGGTAGCTAGGTTGCTATCTGTGTACTGTGAAGAAGCAAGGTTAAAAATTTGTCTTGCTGTTGGTAGGGCATAAGATGGGGGTTGTGCTGGGTGTTATTTTCCAGTGGAGTTTATCCACAAGTCTTGAGCCAATCCCATAATCCCAGTGGGAATTTCTCTTACCTGCACAGATCATCAGGCAGCCGGGAGCAGTCAGGAAGTTCTAGAGTCAGCAGATCAGAGCAGTCTTCTTAATGCGTATGTTTGGGACATTGGTTCCTCAACAGCCCTGCTAGGAAGTTGGTCTCAAAACTCAGTGGATTATTATTTTTTTTTTTTAGCTAAAATGTATTTACAAAGCACTTCAGTTTTGAAAAAAGCATTTTCTAACAGAAGCTTGTTTCTGTGGTACATCCCCAATCAACTCTTGCGGATGGGATGTTCTTATTAAACCGTCAGCTCCAGCCCTCTAAATCACAAATAAAGGGATAGATTTGCAAGGCAGGCAATACCTTCAGTCCCATAATCTCTGTACTTACAGTTACCAATACCCCCATCCCAGACACCGCTGGCATCAGTCTCTGGTTGAAGTGCTGTCCAGCTATCATCGTGTTCCATTTAGCATTCACATTTAATCAGAGAGGCATGAGGTGACTTGATTACTGCCTTTATGTCCTTACACATGGAGAAGATAACAATGGGGTGTCTTCTGCCTTTATGCTGGTAAAAGCGTAAGAAGGACTAGCACCTGGAAGCTGAGGTTTAACAAATTTAATTGAATTCAGATTCCTAGCTATGATGATAATTAAAAATTGACGTAATTTTCCATATGTAGCCTTCATGTTGCTTAGAGATTTAGAAATGAAATTAATTTTCTTTTGGCAAGACAAATGTTTTACTAAGACATTTGAGGAAAAATGGTTGGGGTGAGGAAAATATTTTCTTCTGAGAATGCGAGAATCTTGGTGGCAGTGGACAGAGATTCTGCTCTGCAGGCCAGGATCATCAGGGCATTTCGGCAACAAATTCTTTGTCTTCGTAGGACTACTGACATCAGTGTTTCCCCAGCATGTAGCAGCCTGAGCTCTGGGAACAGAAATACTTTAGTCTAACAATTTCTGTTTATTTAAAATCTGATTTAAAATACCTGGGTGAAACTTGATTAGATTAGATTTAGCTAATGATCCTTTCTGTTCCTCTGAAAGTAGGAACCGCACAGCAATGAACATCTGTGTTCTAAGACTGCAATGCAGTTTTCATAGTAAGTGTGCTTAGAAACAAAAATACTAGCGAGTACTGAAATGAGTACAAAGAGTGTCTTAGGGCTGCATGCCTGGCTAGAGCAGCAATGTGGTTTCAGATTCACAAATGAGGAATAGGGCATCTGCAAAGAAGTTGTGGGGTTTGGGTTTTTTTGTCTGGGCAGACTTCTGGACCTCTGGCACCTGGTCAGAACAGGACTAGTAGCTCCAGATAGGCTTCTAGACATTGTAGATGAGTTCCTGGTTACTGGTACAGGTGTTCTACATGGCATGAAAATGCATGCAGATCCCTTGTTCTAGCCAGTAGGGCCTGAGAAATTCCCTTTCTCTTAGGAATACCTTCTATGCCAGAATGAATAGGAGTGCAATCCAATGCTAGGTCAGAAATCCTACACTGTTTCCTACCGGGTTCAGGGATTCCTTTCCCACAGGAGACAACTCAAAGGGAAGACTTTCTGAGTGTTTTGGATCCAAAAGTCAGGCTCAGTAGAATTCTACAGGGTGAAGTTTGGCTTGTATTCTCATTCATTTTATAATCATAATTTCACACAAGAAGTTCTCTTATCTATTGACAGAAACTGAATGACAAAAGTTATTCAGGGAAGCACATGAAAAGAGGTCAGCCTGTTTCCATTCTCGTTAGAATCTGCTTCTTGACACCTATGAGCTAAGGACTCCCTTTAGAGAACAGGGATGAAATCCTGTGTTACAACTACAACCCCATGCAGAGCTTCTCAGTAGGTGCAAAATTATATCCACAATGCAATGGCCAGGACTTCCAGCCAAGCATCTAGCCCTTTGCTCAGACTTATTTTTGTCTTATTTTGGACTGACTTAGTAGAGCTTTAATGCTTTGTTTAAAGGAAGAAAGTTAAATTTAAGCACCTCAAAGGGTCCTTTGTTTCATGAACAATGTCCTTTTCCTATTTCACAGCTGGAAAATGATCTCTTTTTAATATGCTACCTTTCTTTTTAGAATTCTGTTTTCCTTTTTTTGGCCACATTTTTCTGTTTCATTTTCCCTGCAGGTGATTTTTCTATTTAAAAAATTTCTGGAGGTTTACTTTATAAGTGTTAATGTCCTTTCTTCCCACTCACTGCACAATTAATCATGACACTGTGAGCTGAATTCATGGGTAGGAGGGAGAGTTTCTTTTCTCAAACTCCAGAGCTATCTTCCAAGCTGTACTTTTCTGTCTGTCACAAACCCACTGACACCCTAGACTTGCCCAGAGCTTGTGTCAGTGCAGGGTTTGGCTTCCAGTACTTATGTATGTCTGTGGTTTGTCCAACTATCACATTTCACACCTAAATACAGCATTTCAGCACCACTGTAATCCTCAACCCCGTTGTCCAACCACTGTCTTTTACCACAGGGGCTTCAAGTCCCTTGAGCTTCTGTATCACCTCTGTTTATGAAGCTCCTTATTTTTCTTTTAAACAGTCTCAAGGGCACACCAGCTTCTGAAAGGGCTTCTAAATGGAGAAACCCAGAGTCAGACACTTAAGTGCGAGCTGTGAGGATTGAAGTTTGTGTTCCTCCTCTCGCCAACCTTCTTGCTGCTTGGATTGCTGGCTCAGCTCGCTCCCCATGTGTGCGCAGGAGCCTGGGTCCTCTACTTGTGCTGAGTACTTGCCCAGCTCAATGTCAGTGTTTGTAACAATTGGGCCTTAGCATTAGGTCTGTCACTGGGCACGCAGTTGTTGGTCCCTAAAAAGATCTTGAAGGTGAATAATGAGAAAATCTGCTGGTAATCTGTTGTGGTTTAACCTCAGCCAGCAACTAGGACCATGCAGCCTCTCGCTCACTCCCCCCAGATGGGATGGGGGAGAGCATCAGAAGAGTAAAAGTGAGGAGAAACTCGTGGGCTGAGAGGAAGACAATTTAATAAGGAGAGCAAAATCCGCACATGCAAGCAAAGCAAAAAAAGGAATTAATTCCCTGCTTCCCATCAGCAGGCAGGTGTTCAGCCATCTCCAGGAAAGGAGGGCTCTGTCATGCGTAATGGGTACGTGGGAAGACTAACACCATCACTCTGAATGTATCCTCCCGCCCCAGCTTTATGTGCTGAGCATGAGGTCATATGGTCTGGAATACCCCTTTGGTCAGTTGGGGTCAGCTCTCCTGGCTGTGTCTCCTCCCAGCTTTTTGTGTACTCCCAGCCTACTTGCTGGCGGGGTGGTGTGAGGAGCAGAAAAGGCCTTGAGTGCTCAGCAACAACCAAGAACACCAGTGTGCTGTCAACACTATTTCTCATCCCAAATCCAAAACATAGCACTAGTAAGCTAGTAGTACTAGCACCGGCTGCCAGCAAGAAAGTCAACTCTATCCCAGATGAAACCATGGCATAACCCAAGTCTGATCTCTGCTTTAAAGAATATAAACATTCATGTACAATCAGTCAACTGTGCCAGCCTGGAGTTAGGCTGAAAGTTCTCCTTGGCAGGTTTCTGCATTTTGATATTTTTCTTGGGACACCTTACTCTGGTCACTGTCCGAGATGGGTAACTGAAGTACATTGGTCTTCTTTAAGTGTAGTCATCCCTCTAGGAATCCTGAAATGTAGAGCTTGTTAGAGAAACAGATCTTCTTTTCTTGAACTGTAGGATAAAAAAATACTGTTGTGTGAAATTAATGTGCCGCCTGCCACTGCATTTGGTACCAGTTTCACCAAGAGGTGCTGAATGTTTGAGTGGTTTGCTCTAGGTCACACAGCTGTACTGGCAGAGTCAGGAAGTGAGACCAGACTCTATTCGCTTGTTCCATTCACTTAGCATTTCTCTACTGAAACAGCTTGGTTTTTTGGTAGTACATCAGAAGACACACATCTTTCTCATTTAAAAGGTTGCCTACATGACATTACTTCTGTGTGCAAGGCTGAGAGAAGTATCTCCACAGGCTACTTAAAGCATCCCATTAATTTTTATTGAGTGTACACTGTCACTGGGACTGTAGTTTCTAGCTTCTCATCTCTTTAAAAAATTTTATCCTTTGGGTTATTTACTGAATTGTGTTTTTTGCAATGACTGCAAATCTAAGCTGTTCTGCCTCAACCTGCTCTTGTTACAGTGTTGTAAATTAGGAATGACTTGTCTGCTAACAGAAATGAGAGGCAAATCAGCTCTTTCTTTTTCTCTGGAAAATCTAAAAGCACAGCTTATTTATATCACTCCTCCCACTTTGTTCCTTGACTTGGACTAATCAGAGAGAAAATGATGAAGTCAGGTATCAGTAATAGGTGGACAACTCTCTTCCTGCATGATCCTTTCTGAAATGCAGCCCTTCATGCATCAGAATATGTAAATAGTTTGCCCTGCAGGAGGATGTATGTTATTTTGGTGAGAGGTATTAGTCCTGTTTCTCTTCATCTTGATTTTAACAACCTCAGAATGCTGGAGTGGGTACAGCCACAATGATCTTTATAGGGTCCCTATTATTAGACCAATAGTATAGTTTTACAAGGCAGGCAAACTTTCAGGAATACAGAGGTTTCACAGGGCTGAGGAAAGGCATTTGCGTCTGAAACTTTGACTCCCTTCTTAGGACTAAAAAAGGACTTATGATCCCCCAAAATTGTCAGCTTTTCCCAGTGATAGAAGTCACTATAATAAAAGGTATAATACCTAACCTACAAATCTTGTATTAAATATTAATCATTGCTGGAGGCGGGGTTCTGAACAAGTTGTATCTATCTAGTCCTCAAAATTTATTTGCTAAGTAAATGGGCCTAGATAGTATTCAGTGGATTTAATGACATGTGAACTAAGTTTTAGAAATGCAGCCCACTGTAGTCATAGCCAGCACTAGCGTGTGAGCCCCTTTGTGGCACATACCCAACCAGAGGAGCAGCACAGCATGTGACAGCCCAGTTGACTTTGTTGCAATTCATCAAAACCCAAAAACATTGAGGAATAATAACAATTTTTCCATTCATTTTCAGTAGTTGGGAATATAAAATCTAGGAGGTGAAATGCAGGCAACTCCCTCTACCGTGTTCTGTTTGTTCCAGCACTGAGCCCCAGCTGTGGTGCTTTTGCTGTTGCTTAGTGCAAGCATCTGTGGTGGGAAGTACTCGTTTCTGATATGAGCTCTGAGGCCTTTCGGGGGTGGCTGCCAGTTAAAGCCAGGTGAATGAATTGGCCTAGAGAACCTGGTGAAATCGTTAAGAGTTCTGCTGGCTAATGCTGAATGTTACTTGAATTGTGACCTGAAAATGGTGAGGAACAAAAGTAAAGGACCTCTTTTGAAGACTCTGTAACTTTCAGCTGATACCTTCTCAAAAATTCCAGAAACAGCAAAACCTTCTCCTCTAACTGTAAGCCCCAGAGTTTTATAGTTTTGCAAACACAGAAGTGTTGAAGCTTAATCTTTTGAATTCCTTGAAACTAATAGAAAATCCTTTGAGGAAGCTTAATATAGGGAGGGATTAGGTCGTCTGTTTTAAATAATGAATAGGACGAGTATTGAATGAGATGAGGACATTAATTTCTGTGTAGGGAAGCTCTTAATAGAATTACTGAGTAAATTCCACATGGAACGGACACAGCTCCCCCATCAATTTAAATCCATAAAGGCCAGGGAGGCCTCCATTATATTAGAGGGCAGGGGGAGTATCCCATATAGCATTGAATCTGTTGCCAAAAGGAGTATAAATAACATGTTGCTTATATCAGCTAAATTATTTTATAGTTTTGTGAGGAAGCAAAACCAAAGCATTATGACGTTAATCCCACATACTGGTTTACTGAGAGACTTTTTAATATTAAACAGCATATTATGGAGTCAGAACTTGACAGGCTTAATTGTATACTTAAGAGTCAGTCTAACTCACAGTTTGTTCCTTCTGGGATGGTGGCAGTTTGGAATTAAAGATCTCAATGGATTCACTGTGATGTTTCTTTATTTTGTAATTATCTCCGCAGTGTTTATGCTGGGTCATTTCTATAGCTTTCTAGTCAAGAGAACCCTGTGATTTGGGAAGAAAGTGGCCACCTTCAGAAAAAGTATCATTGTGCCCTGTCTCTTGTTTCAGGTACAGTCCAGGATCTTCAAACCAAATAATGTCAATGAAACAAGCAAGACCCTATGCCTTCAGGCACCAAAAACACCCCCAGCTGCCCAGGCTGTTGTTTTTTCACAACTGCTAATGACAGCACTCAAGGGATTCTTTTCATTTCCAACAGGGAATTAGTCATTGGACAAAGCAAATTTACAGCTCAGTTTACTTTGCCAAAATACTGTTTTTAAGCTAGGGCAAGTTTCATGATGTAGCAAGAAAGAGATACAGGGAAATTTGATTTGGTATGATAGAAATGGTGGACATCCAGTTCCCTTTTAAGAAGTAAGTCTGATTCACATTGTCAAGTAACTTGCAAAGTCAGTTGGAGATTTGTAACTAGGAGGTCACTACTTCCCATAGCAATTAAAGGAGTAACATGCTAATTTGTTTCCTCTATGCTGTTCCTTTACACTTGCTGCTAACACATCCTAATTATGATACAGAAGCCAATTAGGGTGTGAAAGGGAGAAAATTTGTGAGAGAGAGAGAAGACTTGATAAGAGATTTAGTGTTTGGCCTAAAGTGTTTGAAAATGCTGGTTTGGATTTTAAAGTCACCAGTCCTCAGCTTGCAGTTAGTTGCCCTGTCAAGTTCCCTGGGAGCAATCAGCACAGAGCATATTTGAAAATCCCACCTACCAGTCCCTGCTTGTTCAGATGTCGTAGACAGATGGCTGAGAAGCTTCTGAAGGTTTGACTTGCATGCCCAATGGTTAGAGATCAGAGACCACAGTCGAAGCACAAATAAGAAGATGGAGTCAAAGCAGAATGAAAAGTTCCAGAACTGGCCCTTGTGGCTGACTGTAGAACATCTTCCTCTTGAAATCCAGATGTTTCTATAGCATCTTTTGAAATGAAAGAATTTTTTTTTTCTTCTTGTTCCTTTCAGTTGCTGTAAAAGACAGCTGTTCATTTGTATAAATTATTCAATAAAGTGACTTCAAGCCTTGCTTTAAGGATTCAGTGCAAATGTGATTTGCCTTTGAGTTGTCTATGTTGGTCTGATAAGAAAGAGAAATGGGACCAGTGCCAGGACCACACCAGCAAGGCAGCTGCATTTGTGCCTACCTATACACAACATCCAAGAGCAGCTATTCTTAATGGAGGTGCAACCTGGAATCAGATGTAGAGAGGAATTTTGAACAGGGATCTGGTGTTACTAGCAAAGTTAATTTCGAGTACCAGTCATATCAGCTGATCTGGTTGAAATAGGTAACAGTTCAAGCATTGCTCCCTTCCCCTCTGTTGTTTCTATGTGCCTGTGAGTATGCACATGCATTATGTGTGTGTTTTTTACTAGTGAACTGTTCCTGACTTTTTTTGTATGGCTTTATTGTTCTTCGTAGTTACTAAGTTATTTGGTCTGATCATTTTGTGAGGGCTTAAACTTGCTCACCATGTTATTCTTCCTGCAGTAAGATTAGTCATTTTTTCTTTTAGGCTACTGTTTTTTAAGACTCCTGTAGCACAGCAACAGTGAAGATCAGAATCCCATTACGGTAAGTACTATACAGAAGTAAAACTGAAACTGTCCATCCCAAGGGAGTTAGAATGAAGTGTAGGTGTATATACATACACCTACATATCCCTACACTTACCATACATATGTACATACACCTGTAGATGTATGAAATGATAGAGCAAGTGAGAAGATGGAGTAATCATGTCAGTTGTGTTGGGCATAAATATGACATTTCAAGAGTTTTGGTAGCTGTAGATCATCATCAAGCTAATCAGGGCTAAGTTACAGTTGATTTGTAAGCTTTGCTGCAGTGTTTCAAAAGGACTTGAAAGAAAGAAGACAGTAATTTTATCTGGGCAACGATTTCATTCCCCTTGTACGAACAGGCTTATAAGGAAGCTGGTCACTTGGCATTACCAGCAGGATGAAGACAACTGGTGTTCTTGCTCTGCGATTCCAGCATGGACCATTTATGGGAAAGTCTTAGCAAATAGTAGTGATACAGTTTACAGTTTCTGGTACTGTCCATTAGTCCCACAGTGCTTGCAAAGCATGTGGCAAAAAGAATAGTCAGGGGCTCGTTATTTCTATCACTTGCACCTATTACTAATTGCACCAGTGAAACTGGAAGCTGTTACTTAAAATCCAAGCCTTCACTGTATCAAAGGTATGGATTAGTGGCTAGAAATCAACTGGGAAAAGCTACAGCTTGTACTTGGTTAACCACAGAAGCCACCAGCGATCTGATACAGTGCTGAGAAGTGCACATTGCATAGAGCAGAATAGGTCAACAAGTCAGTCCCTTCTTTGGAGGGTTGAGTGAATTATCTGGTTAATATGAGGGAAGTTCATAGAGTGCTCAGTTTAGAACTGTTCCCCTGCCCATCATTCATAGTCATTTAGATCAACCTTGATGCACAACAGAGACTTGGGGGGGGAAGATCCCCACAACCAGTAAGGTGATTTTCATACTGTAATACTAGCTACATAACAACAAAGACCTTTATGTAATTTGCATCTTTATAATTTTCATAGTCATTGTAATAACAATAGACTTCTCCACTGGTGCTTAATGGGTTTGTTTACAAGCAAACATCTTGAAGTGAGAATCAGTGGGTATTCAGCTGCCATTTGGGGGCAGAGATCACAATTAAAGCTGTTCTATAGGCCAAATATTGGATGTCATGCTTTATGGGACAATAAAGGCCTGTACATGATCGGTGAGGGATATGCTGAGACCAGGACTAGTATTGGCTTTTAGAAATGGCTTCTGTGGTCTTCTTGTGGCTTCTTTTTCACATCTGCCCAGCTGGCACACTCTGTGCATCCCAAGGTAAGATGAGCAAATGAATATGTAGCGCTGGAATAAAAGTTCCTTGAGTCATTTGATACCTGCTTCTGCTGAGGAGACTGTGAATCACAAAGTCTATATGCTTCGCAACTCTTCTGTCACTCCCTTCCCCCTGGGCCTTTTTGATTGAGCCTGAATATGAACGAAGATACATTTAAAAGCAGTTAGAGAATGGTTTGCAGATGCAAACTACAGCAGCTGGTGTATTTTTACAAGCACCAAGCTGGGAGGCCACATGGTCATTTTGTTAGAATGGAGTCTGGGAATTGGGACAGCTGTATTCTATTTCTGTCTTTCCCATTGAATTGCTTTGTGACTGTTAGTGGCGCATTAAGGCAGAAATACAACTGTAGTTAAAATCAGAATCAGACTTTTCATAGATGGTAACTGAAATTAGGTAGACCCTTAAGTACCTGAGTTTTGTGTTCCCTATCCACAAATAAGCGATAGCGATATGATACTTTTCGTGCTTGTGACGTGCTTTGAAAGTCTCAGATGGTGACAAGAGAAGTCAAAAGCATTGTTGATAGTTGGCTGGGTTTTTTTAGGAAGGAAGTAGAATTCACTAAGCCCAGTGGGCCTGGCGTGCAAATTTGAGTCAAGAAAATGGTAAATGGAAAAGTTGCATTTGATTGGACCCCAGTGAAGCTTTGGTGTGACTGTTTGTGATATGGACACTTTTCTTGGCCCATAAACAATGGTGTAACATCCTGTTCAATGAGCAATTTCACAGGATTCTTTCTACAAACCACTGATGACTTAATAAGTAGTTTTCTCCTTCACATTTCTTTCTTTCCTGGTCTCTAGCTGCTATCAGATTTTAAGTGTTCTGTGTTGGCATCTAAATGGTATGAGAGAATTCTAGAATGCACTCCTGGAATGGCCTTTGTGTCCTTGAATGTAGAGATAGCTGTAACGCATCGCTGATTTTCGACTTGTGGTATGAGACGATGCAGGATTTGGAATGACTTCAAAGGGATGAGTGAAAAGTCATTAATAAAAGCAATCCTTTTGTTAAATTTGCTCTGTGATGATCTACAGGTCACATAGGAAATGCTTATAGATCTAAAAACTATAAAAAAGTAAAGCAACTAGAAAATGTAAAAAAATATTCCTAAAGTCTTTCTTAGACCTGCATTTCCATGACTCTGCTTCAGAGGCCGTCATGGAAGATGCAGAGTTAAAACTTTCAAAATGTTACATGTTGGTAGCTATTATTCAAAAATGTGACCCAACATTTTGACATTTGAAATGGCCCAAACCACGACAATCTGTCATTATTTCTGAGCCTCGGCTGCTCGTGTTGAGTAAGTGAAGCTCAAGTCTTACTGCATGGAGAAATTATGGAAATGCCAAGGATTGCCTGATAAACAGGTAGTGCCATTGATGACTAACTGTACTTTATAAATGTAGTACCTTTGTCACTTGAATAGCAAACGTCTCTAAGCCAACACCAGAGTAAATCTTATTGACCTTTTACAACTGCTTGTGCTTTTATTGAAAAACAGTAACTCCATCTCCATTAGAATCACTTTCAGTTTTGTCTGGGGCCAGGTACTGGGTAAAGTAGTTGTATAAACACATACTTGCCTAGGCAGAAAGAGGGCATGTAGCAGTTTTCTTGACTTGAAGGTAGACAGCATTTGTCAATACAGCCTGTAATGGGGAACTGAAAAAGGCTGCTAAATTGAAACTAAGTTAAAGATACCCACATCCGCGCCTGTGTTACATAGTTCAGCTGGAACTGGGTTCTATTGAGTGTTTCACATCTCCAGCTGAAGTTTGCTTCTATCAGTGATGGTTCAGCTGCTCTTTAACATGGTGCTGTGAAAAGAATCTATAGACTTCAGTCCAGCACACTGCCCTGGCCTTATTTACGTGTGCCTTTGTCACCTCTCTGATGGACGGGAGTAGCCCTGATCTAGCTAAGCATGAGACATTTAGAGAATTCTGCAGAATTAAGAGTTCTGTACGTCCCTCATCATTTCTGCCCGTGAGCACATCATCCCAGGTTCAGGCTTTGCCAGGTTTTCCAATAGTAAAAAGGTTGTCTAAGGCTCCTGGGTAAAAACTGGTATAAGACCTTGTGTAGATTTAAGAATGGAAATGATCTTGCAGAGAGCTGCTTAAATGCATTTCTCTCTCCTGTCTGTAGTGTGAGATGGGTGCCTAACTTAGAAGGAAATTGTGTGCAGGAATCCAAAGAAAAAGCAAAGTTCTCCACTTAAACTGCTAGATCCCCAGTGTTGATGACAGACAATGTGGATTTTGCCTTCCAGAAACAAAACTTAATATCCATGTTATTAGGGGCTAGAAGCTGTCAACTGCTGTTACCCCAGACAGTAGACTTTAACTTGGTCTCACACGGGGAGTTTCATACAGCATATATGTAAAATGACATCAAAACAAGAGAGGAAGGTCTTGCAGTTGGCACTTTCTAAGCATTTGGACATGGCACACTGCTTAGTACTTGCGTTAACTCCCTTCCAGCCAGACCCAGTACAGCAGTAGATACAGAGGAACTCTGAACTATTGATAAAGCTGGCTCTCAGTTAGCAACTCCTTTTCCTGGCTTGTATAAAGAAGCCAGTTTTGCCAGTCAAGCTGGGTGCAATGTGCTCGTTCTATAGCAGACTTAAATTGCAAGGTTATTAAGTCCTCTTACCCTCTGGTACCTGCAGACCACTTAATTGCAAGCTCAGTGATGTATAGTAGTAGAGAGTTTGGGGACCTTATGAGGTAAAACAGTATCTGATGACACAATAACTCGTGGGTTATTTGGACTTCTGCTTCAGAATCCTGATTACATGGTGTTATTGTTTGGAGCTTCCTAGTATAATAATTTAGCAGTCTGCAGGACTACAGCAGTTCTGTTACCACTAAATTCTGGTGTTCAGAGTTCTCAACTGCCTGGCAAATTGATAACATAAAAAATTAAAATCAAATTAATGACCATTAATTGACAGTTATGCGATGAAATTTTCAAATGTTTATCTTTTCCATTTAGACACAAATGAAGTAACCAGGTTTGCTGAAGTAGTCATTGTCTTGGGCACTTTTGTCTTTTGAAGATGTGACAATATATGTAACAGTGGCAGCCTCTAGGTGCCAGGTATGTCTGACAACTGTCCTCTCTTTCTGGGTGTGAAAGTGGAAGCAGAGCCCTACTACAGCATGTGTATCAACTTCAGCCTTGAAGTTGTACAGATGTAGAATAAGTCTTGTGATTTTACAAGAATTTAGGTGCTGTCTCCTGGAAACCCTAGTGAAAAGATGAAGTTAAATGAGTGATATTGTATCATCTTATTTGATATCGCTAGAAGTTGCTAAAGGTCTTTGGTTATTTAATGCTTTTCTGCTTCAGAAAACGTGTCAATGTCCTTGATCACATCCATGCTTCCATGGCACTGAGATAAACAAATGACTCATGAAGTGACTGCCTATTATTTTTGCTGCGATATGGGGGAAAAAAATCAAATTAGTCTCAAAAGAAAATTTGTTTATAATGGTGCTAAAGAAATAACAGGTTTGTGAACCTTAGAAGACTCTGGAATAAGTTTCCTCACAAAGAAATCCCATTTAAGCATGTTCCGTGGCTTCTACACCAGTTGGTAAATTCTGTATTTTAAATTGGCACCAGCAATGTTTGATAGTCCAGTAGAACCAAATTTATCCCTGTCAAAACTTCCTTGATTTCAGGGTCAAGACTGAATCAGAGTTGAGGTAGAGACAGTAATTTTTTTAAAAATTAAGATCAACATTAAATATCATGAGGCTAGAAGTCTAGGGGTTTTGGAGTTTTTTTGTTTATGAATATGAAATAGTCTATTAATTGCTTCTGGTCCAGTCTGGAGTGAATTTCCTATCTGGTAGACAACAGGAACTCCTCTGTTCAGTGGCATGTCTGGATATTGTTTACCTGGACTTTAGTAAAGCCTTTGACATGGTTTCCTACAGCATTCTCTTGGAGAAACTGGCTCCTCATGGCTTGGATGGGTAAAAAACTGGCTCGGTGGCCGGGCCCAAAGAGTGGTGGTGAATGGAGTTAAATCCAGTCGGCAGCCAGTCACAGGTGGTGTTCCCCAGGGCTCAGTATTGGGGCCAGTTCTGTTTAATATCTTAATCAATGATCTGGACGAGGGGATCGAGTGCACCCTCAGTAAGTTCACAGATGACACCAAGTTGGGCAGGACTGTTGATTTGCTGGGGAGTAGGATGGCTCTACAGAGGGATCTGGACAGGCCGGATCGATGGTCCAAGGCCAATGGCATGAGATTCAACAAGGCCAAGTGCTGGGTGCTGCACTTGGGTCACAACAACCCCATGCAGCGCTACAGGCTTGGGGAAGAGTGGCTGGAAAGCTGCCTAGTGGAAAAGGACCTGGGGATGTTGGTCGACAGCTGGCTGAATATGAGCCAGCAGCGTGCCCAGGTGGCCAAGAAGGCCAACAGCATCCTGGCTTGTATCAGCAATAGTGTGGCCAGCAGGACTGGGACAGTGATCGTACCCCTGTACTCGGCACTGGTGAGGCTGCACCTCAAGTACTGCATTCAGTTTTGGGGCCCTCACTACAAGAAAGACATTGAGGTGCTGGAGCGTGTCCAGAGGAGGGCAGCGAAGCTGGTGAAGGGTCTGGAGCACAAGTCTTGTGAGGTGCAGCTGAGGGAACTGGCGTTGTTTAGCATAGAGAAAAGGAGGCTGAGGGGAGACCTTATCACTCTCTACAACTACCTGAGAGGAGGTTGTAGCGAGGTGGCGGTTGGTCTCTTCTCCCAAGTAACAAGCGACAGGACAAGAGGAAATGGCCTCAAGTTGCGCCAGGGGAGGTTTAGGATGGATATTAGGAGAAATTTCTTCACCGAAAGGGTTATCAAACATTGGAACAGGCTGCCCAGGGAAATGGTGGAGGTGCCATCCCTGGAGGTATTTAAAAGACGGGTAGACATGGTTTAGTGGTGGTTTTGGCAGTGTTAGGTTGATGGTTGGACTCGATGATCTTAAAGGTACCTTCCAACCTAGATGATTCTATGAATCTTTCCAGGATTTGGTCTGTAGCGGCTGTGGCAGGCTGACAGAGCTAACGAGGTACTTTTGGGAGAATTGAACTTGCCAGAGCCCAGTGAAGCAAATGGGAGCTCTATCCATTATATCGTCTTTAGCTGGTATAAATCAGTATTGTCCTTGTATTATTAAATTTCCAGCATTCAGATGATGATGAAAATCTTCCATCCAGATGTGCTTTTCATTCTTGGGGAACTGTTCTGTTTTATTTTTTTAAACCTCCTCTAAGCAATACAAGCCATAGGTTGTAACAGGGCTGAGTTGGCATTGACCTGAATGTTTCAGCTGCTCCTGTGGGTCTGATATCAGTCAATATCAGAAAGAGCAGTAAAATAATGTGAGATTGTGAGAACTGCAATAAAAGAGAAGTTGACTAACTACCTTTGAGGCTGTATTAGAAATTAAATGCATGATCCCAAATGGAACATAGCAAGATACAGCTGTGCTCTTTTGAGTGCCATCAAAGCTCCTGCCAACCATGACTCCCCCCTTCCTCTGCCTTTCTCTTGTCTCCTCCTGCTTCCCTTTTCCCTCCTCCTTGCATTTCAGCTCTGAAGTCAAACTCTGGCTGCAAAAGACCACACTAGTCAGCCGTGTGGCAATAATGATCATTAAATGATCACAGTACTTAGATTCTAATTTCAATTTTCTGTTAGAGCTCTAGAGCATTTCTTTGTTCAGGGAAGGATGAACATAGTAAGAAATGTCTTGCTTTGAGGAGTCAGATTAAATAAAACTAAACTTTTGGTTAAGTTTCAGGAAAACTGAAATCTAGAGTGAGAAAATTTAGCAGTGGTGAAAGAACAGCTCAGAAAACCCCAGAGAATCCCTCAGTGTCAGCTGTAAGACCTGACTGTACTGACATTGCAGGGAGATTATCAGCTTCTGGGTTCATATCTGTGCTTCTCATACTTCACTCACTCTAGACACTCCTTTGGGTGTCTCAGAAGTGTTCAAATGGGGACAAAAAGTGCAAGAAAAGCTTGAAAATGCAGAAACATGAGGGGTGTGTCTTCGACAGACAGAGTTGCTGGCAGAGACTGCGTAGCATGTATACTAAGTTAGCTACATTTTTCTTCTTTAGAAGTAAATATGGGGAATAACCAGTGTTAGAAGTTAGGTTTTTAGCAGTGTTTCTTGGGCTGATTCTTCTCCTTGTCACACTCACTCTAGAGCATCAGGAGAGACACTGATGCCACACCGGTGTAAAATAGTTCCATAGACAAATCAGACCCTCTTTGGAGGCACACAGAGCCTCATTTAGCAGTCCTTCATCAGGACTTACGCAGGAAGTGTGAGTTCTGCCCAGTCTGAGGTCAGGATCAGACCCCTAAGTTAGTTGAAACAAAATTATACCTGTTTCATGATGCTGCTATTTGTCCAGCATCATCCAGAAAAGTCTCTTTGCCTGTATTATTCTATTGCAGCAAAATAGGAGTAACATCTTTTATTCATATAGTTTACTTTCAATTCAAGCTTGAGGGTTTATTTCCTGCCTGTGGAATACAGCAGTTGTTTACCTGAAATCTGACAGAACTACAAAATATTAACTTCTAATATCCTGTGAGCATTTATATGAAGTGAGTAATTGCTGCAAGCCATTAATCAGCCTCGAAAGGTCCTTGTGCTAGTTGTTTTTGCTTTCCCCATTGCCATAATCAGTTTCCTCCTGGTTGCCTGATAATTTGGGTTCTCTGGAGTTTCAGCAGCAACAATCTCAGACAGACTTACATAGAAAACTTAGCTATTGCAAAGCAAAACAGTACCTGGCAGGATTTATGACTTTACAAACAATGACTCAACAGCCTTGCTTCCAGTCTCTTATCTGGGTGCTCCTAAAGCACACGTGAACATGTAAACAGATACCTGACATTGTCCTGTTTGCTGCATCCACTAGATGAGAGTAATTTTGTACCTTTCGAGCTGCTCTAATCATTGCAGGCCCAGTGACTGGCTTGCCTGTACTCCAGCAAGCTGAAAAGGACCACATGGAGTCTGGTTTTACTCCTTCAGGACTTGCTTTTATCAGCCTCCTCTTGAACGGTGAAGGAGAGAGAATCACCAGACAGGTCAACTTTGATCTTCGTTTCAGTGGGCATCGCAGTAATTCCTCAGTGAACGAGAAAACTAAGGCAAACAGGCAGTACAAGCATCAAAGGGTGACCATGCTTTCAGCTTGAATAGCTTCCTGGCTGTAAAAACGTAATAACTGAGCAGGCTGATGAGGGAACACACAGATCTACAATGTGAAAACAAAACCATGCAAAGGTTATTCCTGCAAATTACTCGTTTTATAAGAAAGGCCTGGTTCTAATTCACTCAAAACAGGAGCATGCAGAATGGGCAGCAGGTCACAATTATCAGGCAAGGCCATTAAGCAGGCATTAAAACCTAATTATTAGGTTTATCCAAATAGTAACAATTAAATTTCAATCAATCTGTGAGCAATTAATAAAATGCAAAATAATTAAAATGGCAGTTAAATGTGAATTTAACCACACCTTACCATTTAAAACGTGTTTCTCTGATTACTGTTAAAAGGACGTTCAACCGTGCTACATTCTTAATGAGCGTGTGCAATGTTACATGGTTCTTGTTACTAAGCAAAAGGATTTAGTAATGCTGGATGTTAAGCTGTAATGCAACTCCTGTCTGGCAGAACAGAGTCGAATTGCACCTCCATTCACACAGGCTCAACCTGAGACTTGTAAATGTGTATTTAATATTTAATCATCGAGGATTTAGCACAACATACCACTTAAAAAGTCCCACCAAATTAAATATATTTAGCATATTTTTGGGACTACTAAAACACTGCAATGATTTACAGTTTACAATTTTAAAATCTCAAAATACTTCCCAAACATGTAACCATACATGGAAGCTAAGGATTAATACTTGGTTCACAAGTGATAGGCCATTAGAATTTCACTGGAATGTGATTGTAGAGTAAGGGTTAGACTCTCAGTACCAATGAAAATAGCTGAATTACTCGTTGGCTTTGTGCTGATACGGGAGAAGGGCACACAGATGACTACGAAGCAGCTCTACTGGAGAGGCAGTGACTTTTAGGGAAAGGTAGCAAACAGGTGGGCAATGGTAACCTCCAAGTGTCTGTAAGCATCACATCCACTCAAGCTGAAAGGTTATTTTTCCACTACCTAAATATAAATAAATAAATCTGTTCCTAATATATGGCTACCTATGATAGCTCCTTCCCCTCCTATTTATTTTTTATTGTGCTTTCAGTTCGCAACAGATGTAAATTTCAGTGCTGACCCTCCAAAGAGGTTTGAGCCAATACTTCTCTGAATTATTTACATGCATGGGATAAGAGGTATCTGTATAACTTGAAACTGCAATGAGCTTTTCTAGAAATTACACCTTATGCCAAGAAAGATATAATAGACTCTGTTTTGTTCTTCACAGCAAATTACTGCTTTTTCCTGCTTTCAGTGCCTTTCCATATTTCCTGAATCTCAGCAGAGTTCACAAGGATGACTGAATTGGTTGTTTCGGACTGGTATCTGTAAAAAGGTTCTTTAATGGTCCACTATACCTATTTAGAGATTAAACCAGCAGATAAGTAATATTCTCATCTTCCTGAGAAAACCAGCTTATAGTTTTTCCATTAAGCACATTGACTGGTGTTCTGAATGGGATTGGATTTTTTAATTTTTAATCACAGGTTGTTTTCAGATTAGAGTCAAGCATCAAATATTCCTTTACGTGCAATCTAATGGGAAAATGCAGCAATGGAGCATTCTTCAAAAATTTCTGAGTTAGATTTGAACAAAACAAGTCAGGAACCAGAGCAGAATAGTTAGATGGGCACACTGTACCCAGGCTAGATAGCCCTGCTGATCTGCTTCTTACAAAGAAAGTATTTTTGTGCCATATGAGCATATAAGAGCATATAAACATATAGAGCATATTAAACATAGTTTAATATGTCTGAGGATGTTTCAAAGTTCATAATACGAGCAATGAGCCAACATAGGTTCATTTGCAGGTGAACTTGCCTATTGCTAGTGGTATACTCAGGCTGATTAAAGCCTTGCAATGTCAGATCTAAGGTATTTCCTCAAGTATGAAGGTCTGATTCAATTCTCATCTGGAAGCAGCTGGGATTCATAAGGCAGATCCTTCATGGACAACATTGTCAGACCTGAACTGAGAACTTGATATGATCACTTCACATGGTAGGAAGTCTGCAGAGGCCCTTTTCTGCCAAATTGTGCAAGTTTTCCTTGCTTTCAGGATATTCTCTTAGTGTGGGTCTGCATTTGCACAGAAACCCTTACAAGAGCAGCCTTGACATTGCCACTTAAGGGGAACAGGCAGACTGGCTGACAGAGATGGAATTTACCTTTCCCATGCTGCTGTGTTGTAACCTCTTTGTAGTCTGGTCTTTTTAAAGGCAGGTGACTCCATGGCTTTGTGAGGATGCAGACTATTCTTGGAAGTAAATATCAGGTTCCCTTTTAGCTTTTTATTCCAGCCTCATGTTCAGCCAAATGCATGGAGGTTTCTGCCTTGTTTCTAATCACCAGTTTGTATGCTTTCTTTGACAGATTTTTTTTTTTTTTTTAAATGCTCTGTACCATGCTCTAAAGGTGATATTAAAATGTCAGGCAACAAATTAAACCAATGCTTCCACAGGATTTCTAGAGCTCTGGTTATTGAGAAGGAAGAAGGCAGCATGCAAATTGGTAACAAGTGAAAATGAGAAAGAACATAGCAATAAATGCACCGTAAAGTTAGGTCCCATTGCTAAAAACTATGGTTTAGTTACCTAAAAAATAAGTTAACATGGTGCTAAGGGAGTGTATCCATGTCCCATGGAAAGAATCCCATTAACTTTCATCCATTCACACCCATGGGAAAGGAATGCATTCAAGAGCAAGGATGAAGGGGGTTGGTTTGCCAGTAAAGTTAGTTTTGCCAGATATTATTTTCAATATAGTTCCAGATTATCTGAAAGCCTGGCATATTTTGCTGAGAGAACCTGGCTGCATATTTCTTGGTTGTGACACTAATGCCTTTGTGTTAGAAGTGGTCCTGAACTAAAAGTCCTGATTTAAACCTTCTGAATTCTGAAGTGTTCACGGTTGATCTCCAGATGTTCAGGCTTGCATCCATCCTGGATCCGTGCTTTTTATAGGCTGTTTCTGATCAGTTATTCATTAGCAAAAAAAGCAAGAATCCAGTCTCATCTGAGCTGACCCGAAAACACCTATTCACACAGAAGAACTTGAGTAATGACTTTTTTTTAGCCTCTTGTACTTGGAGCATACCCGGACATGTCACAGTTGAAGGCTGTGTGCTGTTTTCTTCCTTCATTTGAGTATGAGTAGTCTTGCTAATTGCACAGATGCAGTTTTTCCACAGTGGGATGTTACAGCTGTCAGCCAAAGCAAGTATGAATTAGAAATTCTACTCATGGTTTGGCTACTTTTGCAGCTGTCAGCATTGTTGTTTTAAGACAATAGTGGTAGGAATGTGCCTGCATCACCTGTATGGCTTCCTTTGTTTAAAAAAGTGTCTTATTGCTTCAAGGAAGTGTTTGCATTTAAACATTTAATGAGATAATCTAGCTCTGCTCATGGACAAGATAGTTACACCAGGCTTCTGAGAGAACATGTATCACGTAATAATATTTTACTTACTGTTTTTCTCATGGAATGGGTTATAATGCAAACAAGCTGACTGTAAAATTCGGAAGCAAATATCAGTTCCTCCAATATGTGGATGTATCCTCAGCTCTGAGTGGGAGTTCTGCAGTTTAATGGGTGTAAAGCTTCTGGGAGGAAAAAAAGCTGTCATTTATTTGGGAGTCTCAAAAACCTACAGTATAAGGAAAAGCACTGTAAAAGAGCAGTAAGAGCAAAAGACCTCCACAAAAAGAGATCAGAAAACTTTATAATTAGAAAGCAATGAGAGGGAGGTTATCCTCCCCCTCTACTCTGCCCTGGTGAGGCTGCACGTGGAGAACTGGGTCCAGTTCTGGGCTCCCCAGTTCAAGAAGGACAGGGAACTGCTGGAGAGGGTACAGCAAAGGGCTACAAAGATGATTAGGGGGCTGGAACATCTTTCTTATGACGAAAGGATGACAGACTTGGGTCTTTTTAGCCTGGAGAAGAGAAGGCCAAGAGAGGATCTCATCAATGCCTATAAATACTTAAAGGGAGGGTGCCGGGAGGATGGCACCAGTCTTTTTTCAGTGGTGCCCAGTGATAGGACAAGAGGGAACGGGCACAAACTTGAACGTAGGAAGTTCCATCTAAACACGAGGAGGAACTTCTTTACTTTGAGGGTGGCAGAGCACTGGAACAGGCTGCCCAGAGGGGTGGTGCAGTCTCCAACGCTGGAGACATTGAAAACCCGCCTGGACGCCATCCTGTGCAACCTGCTGTAGGCTACCCTGCTCTGGCAGGGGGGTTGGACTAGATGATCTCCAGAGGTCCCTTCCAACCCCTGTGATTCTGTAATAACTGTAATCCAATTAACTATACATAACTGTACATAAGAAGCGGGTTATACTAGCCTGTATCTGAGCTGTGTGAATATATTTGGCTCATGTGTGATGCCATGTAGATACACTGAGGATGTTTTGAACTTTGGTTTCAGTTCACTGTGAAGTTTTTTAACCTGATCATGATATCTTCACATTTTCCATATCTTGGCAAAACATGATATGATACAGAATGCTTTGGGTTTGAAGGGGCCTTTAAAGATCATCTAATCCAACCCACTGCCATGGGCAGGGACCCCGTCCACTGGATCAGGTCGCTCAAAGCCCCATCCAACCTCACCTTGGATACCTCCAGTGATGGGGCATCCACAGCTTCTCTGGGCAATCCGGTCCTGTGTCTCACCACTCTCATTGTAAAAAATTTCTTCCTTATGTCCAATCTAAATCTACCCACTTTCAGTTTAAAACCATTGCCCCTTATCCTGTCACTACACACCTTGGTAAAAAGTGTTTCTCCATCTTTCTTATAAAGCCCCCTTTAAGTACTGAAAGGCTGCTGTAAGGTCTCCTTGGAGCCTTCTCTTCTCCAGGCTGAACAACCCCAACTCTCAGCTTGTCCTCATAGCAGATGTGCTCCAGCCCTCTGATCATCTTTGTGGCCTCAATCCCACTACCTGTGTCACTGATGAAGATATTAAATATTACTGGTCCCAGTACAGACCCCTGAGGGACACCACTCGTTACTCGTTTCCTCTTGGACATTGAGACATTGACTATAAGTCTTTGGATGGCGGCCATCCAGCTGATTCTTTATCAGTCTAACAGTCCATCTGTCAAACTCATATCTCTCCAACTTAACAGCAAGAATGTTGTAGGAGACCATATCAAAGGCCTTACAGAAGTCCATGTAGATGACATCCATAGCTCTTCCCTTGTTCACTGATGAAGTCACTCCATCGTAGAAGGCCGCTAGGTTAGGCAGGCACACTTTGCCCTTGGTGAAGCCATGTTGGCTGTCTGTAGTCTATACATATATATATCCCCAATTCTTTACTTAAGGAGTAATAGCGCTCCTTTATAGGGAGCAAACACAAAGGGAGAACATGCACTGTAATGATGAGGCCTTTCTTTCTCCAGAAGGAGAATGTAGAGAAGCTGTGGCTTTATTCTGTCTAAAGAGCTTTTTCTTGCCACTTTAGCCTCCGCTAGTGTTGCATTCTTCATTAATAAAATCCATTGTCAGCATGATTTCTCAGCTCACAGGCAAAATAAAAATGAGAATTTCATCTAAACCTGATTGAAAGTAGTAGATTATTGAACTACCTTTATAATTTCAGTAAAAGTAATTTGAATGAGTCGCGTTCTGGCACCTTGTCTTGTCTGAAAGCATGGTCCTGTTATCAAAGGAGGGATCTGTCAGAAACATCGTCATCTCCTTGAATTTTCAACCATTTGCTGGCATGTAGAGCCTACAAACTGTAATAGGATCACAGAATCACAGAATGTGGCTGAGGTTGGAAGGGACCTCTGGAGGTCATCTGGTCCAACCCCCCTGCTCAGGCAGGGCCACCTAGAGCCAGCTGCCCAGGACCGTGGCCAGCTGACTTTTGAATACCTCCAAGGATGGAGACTCCACAACATCCCTGGGCAACCTGTGCCAGTGCTCAGTCACCCTCAGAGTGACAATGTGTTGCCTGGTGTTCGAGGGAACCCGCTGTGTTTCAGTTTGTGCCCATTGCCTCTGGTCCTGTCACTGGGCACCACTGCAAAGAGCCTGGCTCCATCTTCTTTGTACCCTCCCTTCAGGTGTTTGTACACATTGATGAGATCCCCCCTGAGCCTTCTCTTCTCCAGGCTGAACAGTCCCAGCTCTGTCAGCCTTTTCTCATACGTGAGGTGCTTCAGTCCCTTCATCATCTTTCTGGCCCTTTGTTGGACTGTCTTCAGTATGTCCATGTCTCTCTTGTACTGGGGAGACCAGGCTGGACACAACACTCCAGGTGTGGCCTCACCAGTGCCAAGTAGAGGGGAAGGATCCCCTCCCTCCACCTGCTGGCTACACTTTGCCTAATGCAGCCCAGGATACCATTAGCCTTCGTTGTGGCAAGGGGATGTTGCTGGCTCATGTTCGACTTGGTGTCCACCAGGACCCACAGATCATTTTCTGCCAAGCTGAAAAGATATTCCTGTATGCGTAGTGAATCTCTTTGCAGTGCTATGAAATCAGAAAGTCTTTTTGTGCACCATGATAAACTGCTTAGTTTCCTATTAAGACAAAAGCATATGCCTGTTAACTGAAGTGTATTGCTTGCTGTGCAGTGAATACCTCACTTGTACCACAAATTGACTGAGGATGTGGTTAATTTATGTTTCATACACAGCTGACTGCAGTCCATATGCATCTTGAGCCCTGTACTCTCCACTGCTGTTAGAAGGAGTCTGTGTGCAGGAATAGGCAAAGGATGGGGAAAGAATCCCACATAGGTTCAATCAAATAATAGCACGTTATCAAATCTGGATATGGAGCTATTTCTCTGAATCAGTCTACACCTTGAATTTCCATCGTAATTGTCATTGCTCAGTGGACCTTTTTTTGAACAGATAAGAACAATGTAGATTTCAAGAGATAAATTTAAACAGAGAATATACCTATTTACCTCAGCCTTGAATCACCTACTTACTTTGTAAGGTCTTTGCTACAGAGAATATCTTTCTTTCACCCATACACAAAGTACAGTATGCCAGCACTTTCTGTGGTGTTGGCATACTTTACCGTGTGCATCTTAATAACATTTAGCACTTGAGTAGCTCTTTCCGGATCTGGTCAGGATGTACTTTTCCATTTTGGTGATGGGGAAACTGAAGCACAGACAGCTTAATAGCCATCCAGAATTCCATAGTAGGATGAGATGCAGCTCAGCCAGGAATATGTGCTGGTGTGTTTAAAGCTAAAGTGTTTTATCTTACAACTGGAAAGATCTACAAGAATGCACAACCACTCTTCAACCATAGTAGTTCAATAGCAGTCAATCACATTTCTGTTTCATACTAACAGCCCAATGGTCTATACTGCTTCATTCTGTCCTTGCAAAGAAATGTTCTTCTAATTTAGAAGTGACTGTGGAAGCAAGAGACATATTTAGCCACAAAAAAGGCGTTTCTACCTGTATATTTTTAGTCATTAGCTAGCATTTCTCACAGTGAGTTCACAAATCGGTGGAAGAGACCTCTTTCAAGTTTGCCCTCATGAACCATCACTGTTGGATGGAAGAGCTAGTGCAGGACTTGTCTGACAGCATTACTATCTTAAAGCAGGTAAAAGAGAAGCTTGACCACTTGATTTTCTTGGTGGGAATGGCATGATCCAAATTATGTACCTGTGCTTCACAGGTTTTATGAAGCACAGTTCATTCATGTTGTCTCTGTAGCAGGCAGGTGCAAGAGCTTTCGGCTGCATGTGTAGTGTTTTGACCCTTTCTCCTACATGAAATTCTTGATAATTCAGTTGTCTTGGTTGATTTGACTCCCTTGACTCAGGAAAAGAGTTTTGTGGTTTGTTATGAAATTGTGTGAGGCAATAGTGATAATGTGCAGATTCTCCCCATAATTCTTCCTGCTGGCAGCGGCCCCCGCCACTAGCTGACTATGCCTTCTGGGCTGCACGCTATCTGGAGGAGGCACTCAGATATCGTGGCAATGAGATCCATGCCCCAGCCACCTGTAGTTGCTTAAGTTACCCCAGAGGCTGTGAACATAGACACTGCATGAATCAGGTTGAAGTCATAGGTGCCCATGTAGTAAGCTGTCGTGACAGGACCTCTGGCATGTCCCAAATGTAACTTGTTTTGCTTGCTTTGCTTGCAAATTCTTACTGCATGCCAACGAGAATTTAAATCTTCAAATTTATCATGCACTTAATATTTCCTTAGAACTAGCAGAAGTGCAAGATGCAGAATGAGAATTCCAGGAACAAAACAACACTTCTGTTTTCTCACAACTTTTAATGTTTAACTGTCCCTGGCTCCAGCCTGTTTTGAAGATCTATTTATGGATAAGGTCTTCAGGTAGTAGAAACATGAGCTGTGAATTGTTTTCTGCAGCTGAGACATAAGTTAGCTGTACATGCTTTAACTTTGATTACCCCATCCTCCTTTCTCCAACCTGCCCAATCTGCCTCCAGCATCTGGTGCACTTTGTCATTAACTAGGACCAAGGAGACCATGATTTCAGTATGTGTCTGAACAGTGACTAACACAACTGAACCTGGTTATGGCCTTTAAGCTCTGCTGCAGTTATAATTAATGTGATGAAATAGTTAAACTGAAGTTAGTGGTGAAATGAATCCCCAAATACAGAACTATTAGCCAAGGGCCTCTGGTGCAGCATTGAGGCAACTTGACAAGCCTGGTTACTGAGTTTTCTTTGTGTGTTAAAACAATGTCCAAAACCAGTGTTTCCTAAGGGTAATTGCCTTTAGTTTTAAGCGAAGATTTGCCATAGATTAAAAATTGAATTAAATAACACTTTTTATGAGATAAAGATCTGAGGACAAATAGACAAATAAAGTTGTATTTATACTTATCACTACCTAATATAGACCAACATTATGGGGTTGTGTTCTGAACCCTTTGCTCTAATCAGGTGAGCTCTTCCCAAAATAATGTAGTCCTCAATATGAACAAAAAAGGCATAATTTCCCATAGGTGGTCGGTGCTAAAATCCCAGAACTGAGACTATGAGCTGTATTTAGACCACACACTTTGTTGTCTGAATTCAGGAAAGTAATAAGTAATTCAGACCATCATACATTTAGTGCTGCTAGGACACTGAACTCTTTAAAGTCAATGGAAAAAAGTTAAGTAGGAACTCAGACTCATGTTTTGGATTCTTAGCTGAGATTTCATAGTTCTTCCCTCTTCACTGGAGGTATGGGACCTCAGGGTCTGGCAGGCTAAAGGTGGTCCGAATGATGTAAACACTGTCTCCTGAAATTAGGTATATTTTTTCTTAACAACTCGAACAAATAATATATGGGAAGGAAAAGGCCTTCACAACGTCACTCACTGCTAAACAAGTGAGTGACATTTTACCCTGTACTAAGATACAGTCTCTGGGAAAGCAAAAGCTGTATTTATGATATTCTTAAATCTCTGGTTTTCCTCCAAGACAGATACTTTGGCAGTAGCTCACAGCAACAAATTCAGCTAGAGTGCAGTGAACAGGTTACCCATCCTAATTGTCACAGGCAATCAACTTCTTTGGAAGCATAGCTGGGAACTAAAAAACAGAGCAGGAAGATATTTACCCTGTTGACTTGGGATTCAAGGTGTCTTTTGTGGAACCAGCAAACTAACAAGAAGACATGGCCTGTGGATGATCACCATAAATCAGAAAACCACACTCATTTCTAACCCAAGAACACAGAGGAATGAGAACAGTTCAAAACACATGAGCCAGGGTCTTGGACATGATTTACAAGCACAATCTGAGCACGCAGGTGATACTCCTTACGGGGCATTTAATCTGATAGCAGCTTTGGTTCTAATGGCATACCATTCATAGAATTACAGTTAATGGGATTTGTTCTGGCTCACCAATATGCCATGAAAGCAAAACTTTTGAAATGCATGAGGCTCAGTTAAGAATGAAAACATGTACTAGGAGAAATATTTGTTACCATCACTCTCTTTTTCTGTACTTATTCTCACCCAATTTTCTCCATGTTGAATACTACTCCTGCTGTAACCCCAGCGGCCCAATGTTCTTCTGTACTGCACGAGACAGTTGGCAGACGTGGAAGCAGCTATACAAATGATGTAGGCACAGTCACCTCCTAGCTCTGAAAAGGGACTACGTTTCACGGTTGGCTAGTACAAACTCAAAGAGGACACTGATGGAGAGCAAAGGAATGTATCCAGACAGACAATCAGCTGTTGCCCTGGGCTGCACCTATTAGGAAGTGCCAAGCAAAGCCATGAGAATGAAATACAGGAGCCCTAGGGTTATAAGCACTGTAAGACAGCTTTTGTGAATGGGGCATCAGTACTGTTATTATTTGTGCGAGTCCAAATATGACTTGGACTTTACCCAGAAAGGATTTACATTCCTCTGTTCTAATGCCAGGTTTTATAAGGCAGCTATTTAAGTGTACAAGTGCAAATATGCATGCTCAGCTTTGCCCTGCTGTAAATCTCAGATTTCCCCAGGAAACTGATGTCAATGCGCTTCTATTTAACATATGTAAATTGGTTAATTGTGTGTAAGTGAGATTATGTGCAAATATTACCTGTGCAAGCAATAGAGACAATCATAAAAGGTGTTTCTTACTATAATTTTAGGCTAGTATGTCATTTTAGTGTAATTAGACTATATTTCCAATAGCATATATGATTGGCTGAGGATCTGGCTAATTGGGCTTCCTATATTTGTGGCAGAAGTGGGTTTCTTCTCACTTTTACCATTTTAAGCTGCACTGTTATGAGCTTTACTCATAATGTTGTTCAGAACCACCTCTTTTATTTCATTTAATTTAAATAAAGCACAAGCTTTTAAGAAAAAAACATTTTTTTCTTTGTAACACAGAGCATCTTCATTTGTGTCCTGACCTTTTCTGCCTGTTCTTCTCTGAAGAATATTGATTCATTTAAAAAATGAAAGCAAAAACCAGAGGAAAGCTGCTTTCACATTATTTCACATGTAGGCTGATTTCCAGGCAGTCATTCCCAGCTGTGTAATGACTGTTCCATCAGCACACCATGAGAATCAGAATAATTTATTTGGAGAAGGAGAGCATGTAGCCTAAGTACAAGAAGTGGTATACGAAACCAAATTTTATTATGTTTTATAAACACTCCTGAATATTCATGACATTTTTAAAATAGAAAAATAAAAGCTGAGGGCATAAAATTTCAGCTGAAGGGTGGTTAAGAAATCAAGTAGTAGAAGTCTCTCTACTGCAATGGACTAAACTGGACTGAAATTGATTTTATTACTCTGAGAACAGCAAGTCATCAAAATGTAGTGATGCTACTGCTTTCATAATACTAGAGATGAATCCAACCCATGGCCTTGAGCACATACTTGAGATGTGAAGGTATTAAAACCCCATATCTGATATGTCCCTAAAAATGTGTAGAGGATATAATTTGTTTCATCAAGATTGGTCATTATGACCAGAAGCTGCAGAACAATGTTTTGTTTTGAAAAAAACAAAAGAATTTCAAGGTACAGCAACCACTTCTGGCAACAGCTGTGACCTGTTGATGGGGACAGGGTTTGGTTGTCAAAAGATCTTGCACTGTAATTCTGGCTTTGCCTTTTTTCCCCTCTCCATTTGTGAACAATAATAGCAGTTGCTTCAGAGATGTTCTGGAAGGTTTAGGGTAAGCAGCCACTACAAACTATTTGTGTTCTTTATAGTGAAGACAGAATAAATGGGATTTCCACTTAGATTAGCAGCTAAAGTTCATGTTCACAGATAAGACTGCAGTTCTATGACCTACTCAAAATACCTGTACACTGGTGTGGGTGAAACCCAATTAAGAGAACGGCTGATTTTCAAGTATAAGCATGCATTCCCTAATGTTTAATGTAGGTGAAATGGTATGTCCTGGAGCACTGGAAAAAAAGGCATAGTTAGGCTTCACTGAGTGGAGCTAAGATAAGGTGGTGGACAGGTGACATAGGATATCTCTACTCTAGCATTTTTGTTCAGGTCAGGAGTGCACTTTTGAAGCGAAATTCCCAATCATCTCCACTTACCGGGACACAAAGCACCAGGACACAAAAGAAAAACTTTCTTTGTTTCCTGCCTCCTCATAGCTTTGGATTCTAAAAACCGAATAATCCACAAACTAAATGCTCTTAAAGGAGTCTTGCTTTCCTCTAGAACTGCCTTGGCATTTGCAGCGAAGAGTACCATTTTGCACTTCAAGAACTTGAGAACATTTGGTAAGAAAGTTAAACACACCTCAGCATCTCTTGATGAGCATCTCAGCTGCGAGCTGCTGGCACTGTTCAGTTTCATGTGCTGTGCTGCTGCTGAAACCAGAGGTGCTCAGAGAATGGATTAGAAAGCAACAATCAGTAATTTATAGCAGGCACTAATTTCTGAGTTATGAAATGTGTAAATATTAATAGAATTAATATTTGCTTACAACCCAGAAAACAGCAAAGATTGCACAAGGCAGTACTTGAAGTGAAAGGAAGAATTGTCTCCAGCTCAGCAGGAGCTAGGCTGCTGCCAGGCTTTGGAGATGGGACCAAACCATGGGCTGCTGGATCAGTGGGATGTGGAAGCTGGGACCAGCTGCCTATGACAGAATTAAAATCGTGCTTCTGGCTTCTTCTGAGTTCTTGCTTTGGGGCTCAGGTTTGTATCTTTAGGATTGTGTGGCTGAAATGACAAATGATAAGAATTACCTAGGCATGCTAGGGAGCATATACATAGTAAAGAGGTTGGTTCAGTTGTGGACAGCTGTGAGGTATACCTGGTGATACTGAATTTAGATAGGGACATCTTGAAAGGTACTTATGAAAGCTTTAGCATGGGAAAAAACCCAAAGGAATTGTGAACTGAAGAAATGCATTACTTTGGGACAGAGAAACCCTTGAAGAAATGCAGATGTGGGCAGCTGACATTGGAATTGTCATCTGTTTTACAAGGGATGCTGAAGGCAAAGGGGCCTAGGAGAGCCCCTAATGCCAGATGCCCGTTGATGTGTGTGACTCAAGGGTAAATGTCCCTTTTACCTATGTTGCTGTAGACCAACCTCATAGTTTCTGATCTGCAGTGGTATTTAGACGAATGACCAGGAGGAGTAGGATTCTGTGTGGACACTTTGTCTATACACTGTACACCAACCTTCGGTCAGGGGAAATCAGCATAGCTATGTGGAAGCATAAACCTTACTCTTGTGCTTACTGTCTCAAGGAATAGGGAACCAGAGCAGCATAGGAAGTGTGTTTATACAAATACTTGTTATGAATGGAAAACAACTCTTAACACTTCTGTCCCGTTCTAATGGATAGCACACTATGACCATCTTAATGTTCTCTCCTTTGAGGTCCTAATTACTTGTATATAACATAGTCATTTGAGGACTTAATTTGCTTTTAGATTCCAGTGATGGGAGCAACATTTCTGAAAGCACCTTCCAGAGAGACTTATGTTTCAACTTTCCCAAGATGTTGGCATAATTATGTTTTTCTGCCCATAAAAATGGAAGGGGCTTTTACAGGTATCTGCAGCTAATCTATGCAGATATTGTGAAGTGTCATACATGAGGGTATTTGGCAGGGTGATTCTTCTCCAGGGTCCTTGCAGATGCTTCTAACTAAGCAAAGTGACTGGGCCTGAACTTCGCCTCAATTCAGCAGCAATCCTCCTGGTTCTCAGGAGTGTGAGAGTTTAGGCTTGACTTGTTCAAACTCTTATTTTTTATTCCAGTATGTTGACACAAGCCCTGTAGCCTGTCTAGCAACGGGACAGAGCACAAATAACAAACAGTTTCTACTTCTAAAGAGACTCACACATCCAACTAAGGAAAAACAATCAATGACCATTTAGATGTTTCTGACTGAACAAGATGTCTTTAAATTAAGTCTCGCTACTTCCCATATGAGACTTGAAAATAAGAACACTCTGACTTCCTAATTTAGCCACTAAACAGCAGAGAAAGTTTTACTGCATTGTTTGGCCAGGTGACAGGCCTTATACTTCCACCAGGGTTCTTTCTCAGGGAAACATTTTTCCTTAGGGTATCTGTCACTGTAAACAAACTACCTTTAGGGGAGCCTAAGAACTGAGGAGAAAACTAAAATACTCAGTTGGTGATCTTGTAATTAAGCAGCAGTTGATAATTCTCAGATTATTATCTTGGTTCAAGGAACTCATTAGTTTTATAACTAATTGCTGGTGCAAGGGACAGAGCACAGTCACACAGGTGGAGGCATAGAGAGGGTAGAACCGGGGCAGCCTAGTTTTAGATCAGCGTCTGCTGGGTCACTGTTAAGCATAATCAGATCTAACTGCAAGTAATCACTGAAAAAGACAGTCTCATTCCTCTTTCTTCCTACCCATACCATATTCTTGCTTGCATAAATTGTAGGGACTGCTCAGACCTAGTTGATTTAATTCAGCATACTGATCATATGGATCAAAAAGGGTCAGAACTTCTTGGCACACAGTTAGACATTCCCAGGACAAAGACTGAAATATTTACTCTGCCTTCATCCTGATGTAATAAAATCTACTTCTCAGTGCAAGTAATTCTAGGATTGCAGCAAATTGTGCTGTTGATCTTTGCTTATTTTATCAAGGGCAGGGGCTACTGTTACCTGCTCATTTAGAAAGGAAAGATCCCAAACATTTCTTTAATTACCGCTTGCCAGAGAGAATTCCAGAGCCTCTGGGGCTGCTCTGTGACATTGCTCTTCACAAGATGCTTCCAGGTAGAATTGGAACACAACTCAATTATGGTTAACTATGGCAAGGTAGTGAAGTGTGTAGTAAATATTATTGTTTCATTAGCAGCTCTGCAGTTAATTTAGATATGTATTTCTGCACAAATGAGAAAATGCTGCACTCTTTAATGATAGCACTACCCCATGTAATAATTATGGTTTGTACCCGAAGCCAGACACTCTGTCAGTGTGGGCCCACCCTGCAAAGCACTCAACCCCTGAGGTAGGGAGGGGAAGACAAAATGAACTGACATATTGGGAGCACACCTCAGACAGCCTTTAGGTGTTTATTGGCAGAAGGAAGTATCTTGTCTTTTTCTGTCTTTGTCATGGGTCACAGCACATGCGGGCAGTTTGTAGCCAGACTTCTGCCTGCTCTCTCTTCCTTCTCATCCACAGACAATGTGATGACCAAGCAAAGCCAGTGACTGTTGAGCCAGAACTCCGTATTGGAAGGAGACAGTTACCTTTCAAACTGCAATGCCTTTTCTTTTTCTGTCCTTAGATTGGTCTGGGAGCTGCCTCTTCTGAGCTGATGAACTCCCTCTTGAAGCTGTTGTATCAGGCATCTGAAAACATCACACCAATTACCTGAGTGCTGGTTTTTTTAGCAATCATTCTTCTATCAGAAGAAAATCCGAAGTCTTTCCATGCACTGCTCTTTCTGCTTTGATAACAACACCCCATTTGCAGTTGTAGGGTGGTTCAAATAAAGAACTTCGGAGAGCAGAAAGATTTTTGCATACAGTTTGTATCTTACAGAAGCTAGACAAAAGAAGCAGCCCAAATCCCTAAACAGGGTAGATCACAATAAGGAGAAATTATTTGTGGTAAGTAACTGCTGCATCCCAACTACTTCTGTGCTGACAACTCCAAAGAACTATTCACATTGCTTTGGGGGATGTTCCTGGGATCTTAGAGCGTGGCGCAACACGAGGAGTGATCTTCATGCTGGTTTTTGAGTGAACTGGTTGACTTTTAGCCTTCCCTAATATTGGCATAGCTCCCTGTAAGTCACCAGAGAGCCACAGGAGGACACGTGGTGTGGCCTCTTGTGGCTTGGAAATGATGACCAAGACTGACTGACTGCATTGTCACGTGCCACACTGTTATTTATGTGCAGTAGCCATGGTCCTGTGCATGGTGCTGTACCAACATGTAAAACAGTATCACTCAGAAAATGTTAGCTGTAAACTTTATACAAGCTTAATTTCTCTCCTAGAGGTAGCTGTTATCGTTGTTTGTGTCTAATTTATGTCCTAGTTTACCAGCTTGTTCTTCTGTCAGTCATGGCTCTTGGACACAGAAAGGAAAATGTCAGCTTTGCCGTAACTTCGTTATGTGAAATCCACCACTAAGCAATAAAACAGTACTTTCCACTTTCTTCTCCGATGGGTCAAATGCCTGTTTCTTTTAGGTTTTAATTAAAAGTACCCTAGTTAATCAAGCTGTTAATGTGTACTGCAGTTGATAATTGTTGAGCAGAGGATGGTGGGCATAGCAATTCACTTGTGTGTAGGGAGATTACAAAACAATTTGTAGGGATGCCACTGGCAATCTTAGCACCTTGTAGCACACAGTTTGTCATACAGTACTTAGACCAGTGGTCCATCAAATCCAATCCCTTGCCTCCAGCATTGCACAAGATTTGCTGGTGTACTTTATTTACTCTGTTCAAAAACATTAATTCTCTTCAACAAAAACGTCTTACAAGAGAGAAGTGAAAACAGCCCTGGTGGAAATACGTGAGAACATATATTTCCTTCCCACTCACATGGAATTCTGTAGTCAAGAGACTTCCTAAAAACTCCTCTTCATCTCAATGCCTATCCTCCTACCCTTTGGTTTCCCTTGAACGTCTGTTGAAACAGGTGTCTTTTGGACCATATGCAGCCAGATAAGCAGACTGTGGTCCCGAAGACTGAGCATATTTCAAAGGTGAACATGCTGTGAATATCCTGGCAGTAGGCTTCTCTCTTCTAGTTTTATCCTATAGGTGATGGTAGTTGTAGTGACGTAATATAGGGAGAGAAGTGACTTCTTAATGGGAAGGAGGATGTAAGTTGGGCTTTATATATCAAAGTCTTACTCTTATAATACTTGCATACTCGCACAGTGAAATAGAAAACAGTGGTACTATACGCTATCTGCTTACATTGTGTGGCTCGCATTTTCAGCAGCGTTTCATGCAATCTTTGTTTTGTTTGGGTGTCTCATTATAGCTCTGGTTCTGACCTGAAGTAAACCATATGCACTAGTGTTAGGAATTAATAGCCTTAAAAAAATCTCTTGGACCTGCTACTCATTTGAGCCACAAAAGGGGAGCCGCCAGGTTGCTCTCATAAATATAAAAAAGTTAAATCTGGTATGGAAATAAGAGCCACAGTGATTAAGAATTGATTTGCGAAGCAAGGATTACAAACTTGTTTGTTTTCTCACACCTGCTCTCCACTTCAGCAGTACAATAAAGCAAGGCGTATCTGATGCACCTTTCCCCTAATTGGATAATGCACTCAAGGGAATATGATCAACTGAGGCTTTTAAGATCACAGCACCATTTGCCCAATTATACCTAATAACAACACATTGTTCCTGCAAAATGCATCTTTATTCCTTGGTAGGTTACATTTCCTTTCAGCCTTTTACCTATTGATCCAGCAGTATTTCATGTAGAACAAACTGCTTTGTTGGCAAGTCTTGTTTATGAGACCAGGAAAATATTTTATGTCATCTTCTCAATGTCTGACCAAGTCAGTGAGAGAAAAAGCTTGTTGTATGGAGCATGACAAATTTTAGCTGTCTTTGTAATACAAAGCAATAAACAGAATGTCTGTATGGTTTGGGCTATACAGATAATTCATGTTCTGTGCTCGCTATTTCTTTGTGTACTTGCTTTGATTTCATAAAGCATCTTCAACTACGTGAAGAAGGTGCCTGCACTACATAGCACTTTTAGAGTAAACGATAGTTGTAATCTTGGACTCCAAGTAAGTATATACTCACTTCATGACAGAAAATGAGGTGTTTGCTGAGCAAAGCTACAGCATTGTGAAGCTTGACGCATATTTACTTCACTCTTTTTGTGGGGGTGGAAGGGCTTGAAGGAAGCTGGTGAAATGATGTATCCCTAAAGAAAACATTATTGTGTCTATGTCCTCTGAGCATTCATGACTACAAGTACAGACTGATGAGTAAGGGCAGGGTTGGACTCTGACTGCTGTCACAAATTGTCCCCCTAGTTATTTTTACTAGTTGTAAATTGCAACAGAAGAAATACTTTTTTACAAATGCAGAACCATTTTATAACTTCGTAGTTGTCATGCTAGCTCACTACCATCATTCAGCACTTTCTAGCGGGGTTAACCTCAACCCACTGCTCTGGTCTCCAGACCCTTGCCTAAATGAAAGAAACGCATCCTTGCCTTTTCCAAAAGTTATCCTGATTTTTGCCCAACCCTTACTGTGATGTAGTTCCATTGCCAATAGAATAGTTTCATTATTGGCCAGCACACTACTTCTGTTTTCAGTAGCTCCCCCCAGACCCTGCTATGGAATATGAGCATTCCTGTGTTACCCACATCTTGCCCCTCCTGTCCCTTTTCCCATCTCTCCCTATGGGATAGTTGGAGTTGGTTCTATTGACTTGAGTGATTTTATTAGGTGTCTTCTTAGTTAAATGAACTTCAAGACTGAACAACACATGCCACCAGTAGATCTTACAGTCAGGTAAGTTATTTCTCAGAGCCCTTACTGGTATAACGGAGATCAGTGTCTGGCCTAGTGGGATTTATGGCTGCCCAGAATGAGCTCTGGTAGGAACTGGTTTTGGAGGAGTGAGTAGCAGTTCTGACTGTGCCGTGCATGCGTTAATTCCTAGCTAGTTCACCTCAAGCAGTCCAGCACACATGTTACTTTATCAGGCTTTGAATCTACCCTGCAGTGTAGGCTGGCACATGCAAATGTCTAGCAAGCCTTGCTCAAGATATTGTAGGAGCTCACTGACAGAGTGGATTAATGTCAAACAGCAATCCCCTTCAGTTAAAATCCCTCTTTGCTACTTATATACTGAGCTGATAAAAAGAAAAAATTAAATTGAAGAAGAGTTCTTTTATTTAATGACACTTCATCTCCTCCAGCTCAAAGAGAAACAGTACATTTTATTGCTGCTTTTGGCTTGTAGCTGTGTTTGCATTTTCTCATTTCTTATTACATACATGGATCTAGAACAAGAGGCCTGATGAACCTAAATTTCTCAGGATGTGGCTATTAAATAGGTAATCATATACTACTCAATTTAGTCTTTAAAATTTGCAGCCTCATCATTATTTTTCTCCTTCCTTCCAGCATTACTCCTGAAGTGCTCCCTGTACAGTGTTCTTGCAAGAACATTCAATTTTGTTCTCACAAAGGTTGTTACCAGTAAATTGAGCTGGGGGAGTGTACATGGGCTTTGTACTTCCCTTGTGAAGCCTGAAAGCACCAAGACTCTGAGAAACACAACTGAGTACACTGTGCTCACCCACTTGAATCCATTTTGTCTCCTCCACAGGCTTCATTTTCTGCATGCATCCTCAGGAAGATGGCAAACCTGCCAAGTTTTACTTACATTGAAAAATGGAAACATGTTTTTTCTCTCCCAGTGTGTGAGAACTGGGAGTTTAGCACTCATTGTCACAAAGAGAGAAACTCATTATGCCACCAAATCATTCCTCCCAAGTCGTCTGTCTGAGTATTGATCCCTTGTTCCTAAGTAAGACCTGCAGTTGATCGTAATAATTCTGGGACATCTCATTCCAGTGACTGGATCAATAATGTCTTTCATATAATGTCTCCTGCTGTGTGTTCCTGTCATGCCTCGGCACCTCTGCATCACCTGCTGTTCATCAGGAGCCCAATGAAATAATTTGCCACGGTGGTAAGAATGCTGTCAGCCACTTCACACTCATTTAGGTCTCAGCCAGGACACAACATGAAGCCTTGGATGTACAGCATTTGTAATGAATGTCAGTATTAACTTCACACTGTCCCACACGTTGAGGCTGAAAGATTTCCCCTTGATGTCACATCAAGTCAGGCATAATGCCTATAGGATGCTTGTCATGAAGCTGCCTTTGAGCAGAAACCTTTTCATCCCCTTTTCATCCAGAGGCTCAGAGTAAACCTGTCAGGGAACAGCGAGGCCAGGGGCTCACTGAGGCATGGAGCACCAGGAGGAGAGTGGCAACAAGGCCAGCAGGGCAGGGACCTCACTGGCCAAGGCTCACACTGCAGGACCCGTGTGCAGCAAGCAGAGCTCTGTCACCAATTTACCCAGAGAGTTAGAAATGTGCTAATCTTAAATTATTTCTGAATCTTTCTGATAGACGAGGCCAGTTGCGTGTTTGTTGTGGACAAACCTTCTTAATTCAAAAATTGTCAAACAAGGGTGTGGGTTTTCTTTGGGGCTTCTTAGGTTTCTCAGGGATGCAGTTTCTTCTTTTTATTTTTATACTACTTTGGTGATACAAATCCTGTGTCTTGTTTAGATGTGGTTATAGAGAAACCAACGATATTTGCTATAAATTTGTGTTAGATCTAGTATAACTATGTCCCCATGAAAGTTTATATTAGGTAACTGCTGATGCCTCCCACCAGCTTCAGGTTTTTTAGCACACTTACACACCTGGAGACTAAGAAATATTTGGGTCTGCCCTGGAATTGTAAATGCAAAAGTCTGTAATCGTAGTGCAGAAAAAAACTTTATAGAAAGTTTTACAGATAAAATTAAAAAATGCATCCTGCCCCATACTCTCTTAGTCATCATCATGCAGAAAAACTGCATTCTTAGACCATGGCTTGGAGCCTGAAAGAAATAGGCCATAATAAGATTTTGTTCTGAGGGAAGGATGTCTGGCAGAAATTTAATCTGCCAGCACTTTGTGTGGTCATATGTGAGCACCAATGAATAAGAAGCCTGCATCCTGGATTTTTTGTCTGCATTGGTTTAATGCATGCATGTGGGATTTCTGGTCTCATTAAAACAGGGGCCCTGCAGTTTTTTGGTGTCCATCCCTTCCACCTCATGATCTCAAACACAACTATACCTAGCTGCTTCTGTAATTCTTTGGGGAGGAGTAAAGTTTAACTTCAGAGAACAGAAATACCAGTGACAATCTGCTAAGGCAATATACAGCACAGTGACACATTCAATTTACACCCAAACAGCTATTGTTCTAAATATATTTCCCCTGCATACATACATGTTCTCATAGCATTTATTAGCTTTCTTATTAATGTGGGCTGGACTGTGGCAGACAAGGTATCAGCAGCACCTCATTATAGGAAGCTTTCTGCCTACTCTTCAGTCCGCCCAGGTACTCAGAGTGGACTTGGTGATTGGTGGCAGCCAACATGGCTTCACTAAGGGCAAATCGTGCCTGACAAACTTGGTGGCCTTTTACAATGAGGTTACAGCATTGGTGGATAAGGGGAGAGCAACAGGTGTCATCTACCTGGACTTGTGCAAGGCATTTGACACTGTCCTGCATGATATTCTGGTCTCCAAATTGGAGAGACATGGATTTGATGGATGGACCACTCAGTGGATAAGGAATTGGCTGGATGGCCGCACTCAAAGAGTTGTGGTCAATGGGTCGATGTCCAAGTGGCGTGCAGTGACAAATGGTGTTCCTCAGGGGTCAGTACTGGGACCACTACTATTTAACATCTTTGTTGGTGACATGGATGTAGGGACTGAGTGCACCCTCAGCAAGTTTGCCGATGACACCNAGAGATTTGGGGTTGTTTAGCCTGGAGAAGAGAAGGCTCCAGGGAGACCTTATAGCAGCCTTCCAGTATCTGAAAGGGGCCTACAAGAAAGCTGGAGAGGGACTTTTTACAAGGGCACGTAGTGATAGGACGAGGGGTAATGGCTTCAGACTGGAAGAGGGCAGATTTAGATTAGATCTCAGGAAGAAATTTTTCACTCTGAGGGTAGTGAGGCACTGGAACAGGTTGCCCTGGGAAGCTGTGGAGGCCCCACCCCTGGAAGTGTTCAAGGCCAGGTTGGATGACGCTTTGAGCAATCTGGTCTAGTAGGAGGTGTCCTTGCCCATGGCAGCGGGGATGGAACTAGATGATCTTAGAGCTGCCTTCCAACCTAAACCATTCTATGATTCTATGACTTCAGGGAATAGGTCTCTTGCACGATAATCTGCTTGGAAAGAGCTAGCACTCGAATTGCAGCACGGTCCTAAAGCTCTGAGCAATTTCTGTGAAATAAAATGGCAAGGGCAGAAGCCTGTGTTCCTCTTCCTCCAAAATGAACCATTATGGCAATCTCCTGTTGCTCAGTGGTCACCTTGCTAGAGATAGTGTCAGTTTGATGCATGCAGCTGTTCCCAGAAACAGTGACAAGACTAGGTAGGAGCCAGCCAGCTATCAAAGACTGATGAAGCCTGCCATAAAGCAACAGACAGATTACCTGCAAATGTCTCTCACTTTCCCATGGGGTGGGGATTCATAGAGAACTCAGGTGTGTTGGATTTTTGTCAGATGCTCCCTCAATGACACAATCCCACAACCCCTTTCCTACATCAGGCTGCTGCTTCCTATCCCATCTGAGTGTTTTCTCTTGAATTAAGTAAAGGCAAACTGTCCTAGGGCAGTAGCACTGGGAATGCTCTTTAACAGCTCCTTATTGATGTTGGTCCCTGCAGAATATATTTCATATCTGATCCATTAGAGATTTTTGTATTTTTAATGGTGATATAAAAATATTTGAATATTTTATCTTTTCCAAAGTGTCAGTCACATCTGCTGGAAGCCCTGGGATATGTAGTTCAAAGGACTGTCCCAGGAAATAAAGTGATGTTCTGTCCCTAGGTGAAAAACTGTTAGAGACGGGAAACAAAATGTGCTGGAGGTTCTGGTTTTCCCAGAGTCAAGCTTAACTCAGCTAAGGCAATAGGCAAGACATTACTACATTTGAATGTAGAATCAAGGTTTACTACAGTTCAGGCCAGTTCAAAAGAAGCAGTTTGGTTTGCACTTAATTCTGTCCATTGAGTATTTTTTATGACTAGCTCTAAGACCTATTCCATCATATGGCGGGGGCAGAATTCTAGATAGAAAATGCTTTTGTCCTGTTTTGTGCTTTGCTCTGTTAGATGAACAATTTTAATTGTATTTCCTTACATCTATTCGATAGTTACACTACAAATCTAGGGTAAGACATCCTTCTTATAAATTCAACCATAGAATATAAAATCCAGTGGGAATGTTGTGATCCCATTTTCTTACTTCCTGCGTAAAACAGGCCTTCTTCATCTTTGATTCAAGTTCTGTAAATGTTGTTACAATGCCATGCCCATTACAAGCTGATGGTTCTTGCATCTAACGTGTAACGTAGGGTAACCTGGTCATTCTGTCGCCGTAATAATGGTATGACAGCTGTTAAGACTCATTATTTTCCCTGCCTATATGAGCTGGGCAGGTATCAAAATTGAAATCACATTCTAGTCACCCAGAAAGGCTACTTTCTTGCTGTTACATTTCCAATTACTGTGTTCATCTTCCATTTTTCTTCCTATGCCCGAAAGGATCATATGGAAAGGAATTTGGGTCTAAGCAGAAAGTGGATTCAGATTCGAAGAGGAAATGCCAAATAATGTACTCTTTCTAATTTGCATAATGCAAATATTTGAAAATGGGGGAAACACTAAATTAGCATGAGGTTTACTGGAGGAGTGCAAGGTAACGTTCCACTGCAAACAGTGACAATGAACAATAACTTAGAGAGGCTGGGAGTAACACATTGATAAGTAAGGATTACCTGCATAATTAAAAGCAACTTAATTACCTAGTTTTTAAAATCTTACACCTCCTAGTGTTTCAGGCAGCCTATTCATGTTTTGACTGCCTGGATAGGATACTGAGATCCCATATTTTTAGAACAGAAAAACCTACTTAGAACAGTAAAGTTGCGTGACTTGATTTCCCACTTCATCAAATTGTGCTTTTTGTGAGCCATGTGTAAGCAATTCAGAGGCTGTGGCTCATCTGCCATGGGCAAATAATGAACAGAACATGCAAAGATGTAGCTGCTTTGCATTAGGGGCATTGAGCATCAGCTCAATGACATGAGAACTTAAAATCAGGCCATACACACCAGCAAAACTTAAAGGTGATGGGAGCTGGTATGATGTAACTGTTCTTATTGACCCATTTGTGTTGATGTTTACGGGTAATTTCCATTGAATGCTTTCCATTTAGATTTGGTCTTGTTGGGCTCCCTTTAAGTGATGGGGTGTAAGGTGTGGCCAGCTACACTGGTCGCGGTGGAAAGTGTAAGGTTCTGAGTATGGGCAGGCAAGTGAGTTACCCAAAGAGGCTGAGGTATGTACTATTGCTGGCTGTTCAGTGAGGATGTGCTTTTTCTAATAGTTTGTTCCTGTCCCACTGAGAGACCCATTACATGTATGTGCTGCAGGGCAGATAAACACGTGCAGGCTTCTCGCACAGACTGCTTGACCCTGCGACTTCACTGCCTGACTCACTTCATGGCCCTCTAAATAGTACAACTGAGTTGGCCCCACAGGGCCTGATCTTCCTGCCAGTTACATAGACTTTGCAGTTGAATTTCATCCGCTTTGACTAGGCTTGCACCCAAGTACTGAAGCGGGAATGGGAGTCTGATGCAGTGCTTACATGACAGACTTCTGTGCAGCTCTGCTTCTGCAGGGTGTGAAGAAAGCTCATCTCTGCCTGGCCTCGCGGCACCAACAGAAACCTCAAACTCTAGCAGTGTACTTATTTTATTCAGGTTTGTGGCAGATTTTGAAATAAATTTAAGCAAAACTACAAGAACTTGTCTTAGCTGTATTACAAATGAGTAGTCTTCATATGCTAGTAAAGTACTTCTAATGAACACAGAGCAAAAATTTTAAGGTATACTTAAAGAAACTTGCAAGTGGATTTGTATTGCATGACTTACCTGCAAGTCAAGAGTTGAGCTTGACTCAACACAGCGACACATCGTTCCCGTTCTCTGTACTTATGTTATTTTGCTGCAAACTTAATTCCACACTGGTTAATGAATTGGAGTATGTCAAAGGTAATTTTAGGTTAATGCACTGGGATTGAACTATGTAACATTGCATAGCCTTTGTGTAGCACTCTGAATAGAAGCCTGTTAAGTGCTCGAAAACTTGGTACATCCCTAGATGCTGGAAATTGAGCGAGGTTGAAAATGGGTGGACAGCTTTTAAAAAGAGGATTCCGAGCACTTTATTTAGCCTAGAAATGGAACTGTCACAGCCCTTTTTATGCTGTTGGAACAACCAATGGTGTTTCTCTAAAGCCTTTACATGAGGATCTTGTCTTTTACAAAAGCAAATCTTGTTATTGCTACTTGGAAACACAGAAAACTGAGTTACAGCAAGGTACCGTGACCTCATTCCTATCTGTAGAATGTAATTTTAATTCTGGATTAAAACATCCCAAATTCAGATGTTTCCATCCAGATCTGAACTCTATAACCTGAATTCATCACAAAGTCCAACATCAGTTGCTCACCTTAGACCATCTTTCAGTTCACTGATACTCTACACTTCAGAGCACACAGTGTGCATAATGCTGTTCTCAAGCCAGTCTCAGTCCCTTGTTCTCTCTCATACAATTAAAATGGAAGGCAGGAAAAAAGTGCGGAAAACAAGGTCTTCCTGCATTCTTGCATTTCTTTTTTTCCCAGCCTGATTTGTGCTTCTAGGCAGACTGTGAATATTCAGCTCACACAGTACAGCCAAAGCAGAGCCTACACCGAGCAGTCTCTTGAAAATGAAGAGAATATGCTCTATACAAGTCTGTACTTCACAGTCTGTTCCCTGAACCAGCTCATGTGGCCTGAATAACTCAAAGGCCTGCAGTTTCCACATTTCCGCTGTATCTCAGTGGTAGCTGGATTTTAGTGGATAAAAAGTTCTTAGGTATTTCAGCTGAAGTTTGCAAAGAACTTTGTGGTGAAAAAGTTATGCAGAAATGTATTCATAAATTAATAATAGTCAGGTTTGTTTATTGATTTCTAACTGACCTGAATCTCTCCATGTTTCCTGAATACATCTCAGCACTAAATTGATTTGAGTAAAACCCCATTTTTACTAACCCACCCTTGTCTATGTCTGTAATTCAGTGTTACAAACTTTGCATTTAGATGGCAAGAACAGCTGCCAACAAGACATTGCGAACAGGCGATGAAGTCCCTGTGGTCCCAGACAAGGACAAACACAATCAGTCTGAATGATGCAGTGCTGTTGGATATGTTTACGAGAGTTCAGACTAATGACTTGTGTGTTAACATTTGATTAATTGTCACTGGTCATGATGTAGCTGAGCACTGCATCAGAGGAGCAGTATGAACTCTAGGGACAGAAGCATGAAATGCCTACCCACTCCTTTTCCTGAGGGAGGGGCACCACTTGGTTAAGCAGTTGGAGCCAAATACTGTGATGCATTTCACTTGAAGATCTGGCCCATGTGGAACCCCGTAACCTCTGCTATGGTACAGTTGTGTGTTCCCCACTTCCAAATGAGTGATCTGCTCTGAAAGGTTTCATTAGTCCACCACTCCTCAGTTCAGGCATTCTTCCTATTTTATACAACAGAAGGATTAAACCATTTCTCTCTTGATTCTCAGACGTGAGTTCAGCGCAACAAAGTTTGAGTTAAAAATGCAAACCCAAGGAAAAGTGCAGTAGCAGTGTGAAATAAAAATGGCGGAAATGTCCAGAATGGTTATAGATCAAATAATAGCTTGGTTTTTTACAGCAAGTAATACTTGCATCCACTTCAAGTCCGGGGTACCGTTCTGTAGGAAGCAATAAAGGACCAATATGAAATTCTAGCCCAGTCACTAGATATGAAACATAGGTTTCAGCCCTAATTTGAGTGTGCGCTCTTCCTGGAAGTTGTCAGTATGGGCAGTTCTGGTCTGACCCTTTTTTTTTTTTTTTTT
>VYXH01003520.1:322774-333666 GCA_013397275.1 Burhinus bistriatus | reverse complement strand
GCTGCTGCCCTCTGCCGCGGCCGGCCGGCGGTGCGCGGGGCGGAGGAGCCCGGGCGGTGCGGTTAGAGCAGCGCAGGCAGACTTGCCTTCCTCGACAGGGACTTAAAACGCGTGTGCGTTAAAACGCGAGCTGGGCTTTTCCCTGAGGGGGTTCGGTGGTCTGGTACAGCAGATGAGAATGGTAACCTCTGCGCACACGCCCTGCCCTGTTTTCAGGCTACGCAGTATCGCAGCATACACGTGTGCATCTGCACGCCTGGTTTGATTGCTGGGCACAGCCTGGACTTATGTAGTGGAAGTACACATCCACTGGGTGTGGGGTGCACATCCACTGGCTGTACAGGTGTTACCAGCTTATTATGAATGTGAATTGCTAGGGCTGAAATATCAAAGGGTCCCTCAGGTTTGTTATGTATTTTAGGAGCACGTGTAGAACTTGTTCTGCCTGAACACCAGCGGTATGCAAGTCAGGCCAACATCGCAACCTTTGTATGTTGCTCCAAGGCTTGGCTTTCTCATGTATAGCGTAACACCCGAGGACCACACACTCGCTGGTGGTGCCTCTGCAGCACCGGTACCGTGGACTCCTCGGCCAGCCCTCGCCCCCGTGCACGCAGGGGAGCGCTGGGAGGGAAGAGCCGGTGGGTCCTCCTGTGCGCAGGACCCCAGGACGGGCAGAGACTTGGAGCGATGCCGGGGCTGGGCATGGGATGATGAAAGGTAGGCTCCGTCAGCCCAGTTGCAGTGAGATAATGGAAGCAGGAGGTGGCACTGCTGGGTCAAAAAAGTAGATTCCACATGTGCAGTTTGTTATGCTCATACTCTTCTTACAGCAGCTATGCCTCACCGAGGGGAAAAAAATGTCCAGGGTTTCATTTTAGTTTGCTGAAGACCGCTGGGAATCAATAGCAATCCATTCACAAAATAAAAAAACGTACAGGCATACCCAGGAAAGTGTAGTGCAGATCAGCTGTGGGGCCATCAGGGGATGGAAGTATCAGACTCAGTTATGATTTAGCAGCAGTTCAGTTTTATTTGTGATTTGAGGCAGATCAAGAGACTGAGTTTTAGCAGCGCTTAATCATTAACTGATTTAAAGATTTGCAAAGTGATTTAACTAAATAAATGAACAGTGACTTGATTACAGATTCGAAGATGACAAGATTCACACTATCTTACTATATGGTATCCCAAACCAATATGTATACACATGAGAGCAAAGCACAGATTTCAGATTAATGTATGTACATATAAACAAAGCATATGAGCGCGTGCATACACACACACACTTACTCAAACACGCACAGACCGCAGTTTGTAACTGCTGAGATCGAAGATCTCTTGATATCGCATGACTTAATGAGTCAGCGGGTACCCCTTTTAACTCCTACATGTGCACGGAAAATGGAAGAACATCCACATCCATAAAGCGAATGCATACAAACATATAAATGGAGAGGTGGATGAAAGAGAGGCTAGCCTATAGTTAAAATTTCCCTTCAGAGCTAGCGTAAATACTCACAATGCATCGGCATTCCTCAACAGGCAGTAATTGAGGCTCGAGAAGGATCGTCTCACCCTGGTACCTTAGTCTTTGCGAAGTTTACCTGAGACAGCATCCTGACTCAGGGGAGGTACAGACCACAGCCCGCTGCGATCCAGAAGAGCTCAAAGGGTCTTCACTGGAATCGCTACTTATAGGATCCGAGATAATTGACTTTCGTCAGGTACTTTTCCACTCCAGCCTAGCTTGGACAATGGAATAGTCCAGTACTTTCTATCGGTTACACGAGCCCAGGACTTGTTAGGACTTGTGGTCCTGGTACCCCCCCCTCTGTGGCCACGATCCATATGTTGTCAGGAGTGACTGATTATGGTTATTATCTTCAAATGGTAGGAGCCATGGGAACCAGATACACTAAGGGGCTGCCGTAGTGTTCTAGTCCATTGCTCTCCACCCTTTCTTCCTTCAATGTTAGACTATTATGTATTGTTCTGGTCATGGTATTGTTATGTGACCCAGGTGGGGAGGGAATCACGCCAAGTATTGAGAGGCCTGACAGTGGCAGGGAGGGTTGCACCACCACAGGGGCCCAGACATGTTCCTTGCTGGGAGCTGTAATGCTGAGCATTGTGCTGCACTGGAGCCCAAACTCCCTATATCTGGGAATTTGGGAAACATTCTCCCCCTACCCTGGTAGCTGTAACGAAGTTGAGTTAATAGTGGATGCATCAGCATGGAAAGTGCTATATCATTCTAAGTATTCTACAGTGATTTTGTAGAGTTTGGACCTGACTGGTCCTCATTTGAGAAATGAGGTCATCCTGAAATAGAGTGAGAAATGCATGAGATGGGCTGCAGTGTTGTAGGCAGAAACTGGGCTAGTCAGCAGGGTGCCAGGTGCCCAGGGAGGCAAACAGCAAGTTTGCAGGTGACACAAAAGTGTGAGGAATGGCTGATTCACCAGAGGATCATGCTGCCATCGAGAGGGACCACAACAGGCTGGAGAAATGCACTGACAGAAACCTCATGAAGTTCAAAAAGGGGAAGCACAAAGTCCTGCCCCTGGGGAGGAACAACCCCAGGCACCAATATNGGGATCTCATCAATGTGTACAAACACCTGAAGGGAGGGTACAAAGAAGATGGAGCCAGGCTCTTTGCAGTGGTGCCCAGTGACAGGACCAGAGGCAATGGGCACAAACTGAAACACAGCGGGTTCCCTCGAACACCAGGCAACACTTTGTCACTCTGAGGGTGACTGAGCACTGGCACAGGTTGCCCAGGGAGGTTGTGGAGTCTCCATCCTTGGACGTATTCAAAAGTCAGCTGGCCACGGTCCTGGGCAGCTGGCTCTAGGTGGCCCTGCCTGAGCAGGGGGGTTGGACCAGATGACCTCCAGAGGTCCCTTCCAACCTCAGTCACATTCTGTGATTCTGTGAAACACACCTTTTACAGTTTTAGGTACAGAAAGGGTCTGATACTGACAAGTGCTGAGACCTTTCTGCTTCAACAAGAATTGATAGAACTCAGCACCTACAGAACCAGACCTAAAAAAAAAGACGTTCATTCAGACTACAAATGCCCTGTTCAGCTGAGAGTCTTGGCTGTTGCCAGTCTGTGCTATACACATTTCAGCTTGGGTCAGGTGCTGAGTGGGAGGGGGAATGACCTTCCATGAAAGTCACTGTGGTGTTGACTCCTGAGCTGAGCACTGAAGGGCTGAAGAACCCCAGCAAGGTGCTGAAATGACAAGGAGCTGAGGGAGTTCAGCACAACCTGGATCAGGCTTTCAGTAGCAGACACTTGGCAGTGTCCTTGCCTTTGCTATTGTGAAATGCTTGAACATATGCAAACAGTTTACAAAGCAAGAAAATAATGTCTCATTTGTAAGCCAAAGAGAATAATAAAAGGAGAGTCTGTCCCAGAGATACTGCATTTGGTCTTCTCTGGCAAATGCCACAGCGCATCATCAGTTTGGAATTAGTGCATTTCCCTCCTGGTTCCCCTGCTGTGGACTGGGACAGAATGCCAGGGAATGGGGAATGATGGGAGCACCACAGGAGCTGTTGTGCTGGTGAAACCGAGATCGGGAACTAGACCCAGCCACTGAAAAGAAAAGGGGGGACGAATTTTAGGCCCTACCAAAATTGCCTGTTTTATTTTTCATCCTAAGAGTGCCTTTACAAATTCTGCACTCAACGGTCACGCGTTCTCAAAAGCTCTTTCTTTTTGTCCCTGTCTTATCTTGGCCAGGCAGTGATTTGCCTCATTCTAGTTGAGCTGCCATCTAATCAGTGTTACATGTAATTTCCTCCCACAATATTATCTCCTTCTTCCAGGAGGTAAGAAGGGAGATACTGTAGCCAACACCCTGCTGTGAAAAAAACTGATGTAGATGCAGAGTACCTTGCTTTCTTGCTGTACACATTGAACAGAGCCTTTCACACTTAAAGAATCACACCCAAGCCGTTTAACCAGATTCACACAGGAATCACTGCAGGTTGTTCAGAAGCGCAGCTCTCTCTGGGGCTGAAGCGGCAGTCAGAGAAAGAGCTTATGGTATTCTGTAAAACAGCATGAGGCATGACGAGTTTTAGCCTAGCTGCTAATCTTACAGCAATGCCATAATTTCATTGATGTGTGGAAGTAGCAGGGAAGAACTTTGTTTTATGGTCTTAGTGTGAACTAATGTACCAGCCCTGTCTCAGTTTGAGGCAGATCAAGCTGAATTGGAAAACATGGTGCTGGCAAATTTCGATCTCTCAGACTTGTTACATGGCACTGTCCTGAAAACGATGGCAATGCAGTAGCTGTATTATTTGCAGGTCAGTTGTCCTTGTCGTGTGGGTATCCATGGCAATAAAGAGTGGAGGTGGCTGCAGGACAGAAGATGGTCACCTGTGTACATTGTTCATGGTCTCAGTCATTAGCTGAGAAAGTGCTGCTACATTTAGCAGCTTCCACACTATGTGCAGGGATTGTGATTGGATACTGAGGGAAAAAGTATAGCACAAACATTAATTATGCTCAGTTGCTTTTTTTCAAACTGAACAGAGCATATAGCAGCTAAGCTGGGGATTCCCAGTTGCGCAGGCTCCTTTATCTTCTGGCACTTGCTTGCAGGTACAAAGAATTCACCAAGGAGAAGTCTGGGAAGACAGACCTGCCTGCATTGCCTCCCTAACATGCCAGTGTGCATACCTGCCATTGCTCCAGAAGACTGAAAAACAAGGTGATGAGTCTTTAAACCAAAGATTAACAGGAAAAAAAAAAACACTCTTGCCCTTTCCTCCGTAGTGTTAGAAGCATGGAGCAGTCTTTCTCTTAGGGCTACCAGCAGAGCCTTTGTGCCAAAAAGGAAGTCAGGAAGAGATATGGTCCAACCCCATAGACCCCCATTGTTCTTTTGGTACCAGGACCATTATAGGGAAAACACTCCCTGAAAGTATGCAAGGGCAGTACATTTACTCTATGTTTTAGAGGATAGGGAATGTTACTCATTTTCATGGCTTTTTATGACCAGGTATTAATCCCTTCCGAGCATTCCTTGTTATTAGCCCAATACCTGGGCTTTTCTCACCTGTTTCCCCAGAGAAGCAATGCCACCTGCATACTCCAAAGCCATTACCTTCTACCAAATGTGTTTTGCTGTTCTCCTTCCTTCCCCATCCCTTGAAACGATCCTGTTACACACTGCTTGATCTCTGCTTATGGGAAAGTGGTTTGCAACATTTGCAGGCCATCTTTGCCTTGTCACTCACATATTCCCAGTTCCTATTTGGTTGGTGTCAATATCTATGGGAGTCTTGCCTTTACTTTCCTTAGCTACTGAATTTGGACATGGCCCCAGACAGGGCCTTTTGGGGCAACAAAAGGACTTCTTTTAATTGATGAGCAGAGGTTGAGGTTTTACCATTCCAGCATCAGAACCTAGTAATAGTGGTTTCATTTGCAACAGCTACAATGTTTGCCTGATGAGCACCAGACAGAGAGTGGATCTGTATTTTTAATCATTGATATTAGTGATTTTACTTTCAGTGTGGGAACTTTAATGTAGGCCCTGATTGCTCACAGGAGGAAAATCAAAGTGCATTACTTTTCATAATATTGTTACATTACACCATTATCTAGAGAATGAGGTGACCCATTCCGGAAACTATTTGTAAAGCTACTGGCCTGACAAAGTTGAGCAGCACTTCACCAGCGTTAAGAAAAGAGGGTAAGCACACACACATTAAGAGAAAGATTCCTTTCTCTACTCCCCTCCCTCATTCCTGCTGATCTGGAAAAGAATGTGATAATGCAGAAATGAACTGTCCTCCTTATTCTTTGGGGCCAATAGTGATTTGAGCCTAATAGTCCATTGGTTTATTGTTGTAATTCTACTGAAGCCAGAGAAATACACCAGCAGAGAAAGTAGCCCAGTAACTCATTGCTCTGTTGGCATTCTCTAATGGAAAGGACACAGAATAACTTTCTTGAAAAATTCCACAAGTTTTCTTAAGTATTTAGCTTGTTGTTTGCTATCTTCTCTGCATCTTTAGTGAATGGCAAGTCGATGATACTTTGCACATCCACGAGCCACAGGCATCAGTGTTTGTGAAAGGTTCAAAGTTTCCTTCAGCTCAACATCACGGGTTTTAATACAGCATCTCCATCTGCAGAGGGGGTTGATCATATTTATCTAGCTCAAGAGCAATGATATGAGGCTGACTTGTTTGGAAATGCCACATGGAAAGGGCTACATTTTTATTACTATTTGCATTAATTACTTTTCTTTTATTAACTTCCTTGGCTGGATTGGAGCACTTACAAGAGACAGAGCCCTTTGCAAATGAAAGTACATTATTTTTCATCATATTATTGCATTACACCATTACCTAGAGAGTAAAGTGCACTGTTCATGTTATAACAAGCTGTAATTTCATTGAAGGCTCCCTAGGATTTCTGGACCACAAGAGCAAAGCTGCAGCAATTTAGCCATAGGAGCCAGAAAATCAAATTACAACCCCTTTAATACCTAACTGGAGATATGCTATTGCTCTGATATACCCCAGGTTGGATTAAGTGTTTCTGATATGCTGAAAATGCGTGGATTGTACCTTTTAAGGACATTTCAAGCCATAGTACCCATTCAGAGCCAACTTCGGCATCACTGTCCTTTCCTGCTCCTTTGATGACATAGAGGTCAGAGCCAAGAATCTGATTGCAATGAAAGGTGTGTTTTTTCCTGCTCCTTTGGAGGCTGTGCTCTACTTTGTGAGCCATGAAGAACAAAAGTGAAGAAGTACCTAGAGAAAACGTTTTCTGCAACTGAAGGTAGCTGCTGACTTCAAGACCTATGTGTTGGCCCCAGAGGGACAGGAGGCCCAAGAAAGCTGGTTAATATTCAAGGATCACCTCCTCCAAGCTCAAGAGTGTTCCATCCCAATGAATATGAAGTCAACCAAAAATGCTAGGAAGCCTGTGTGGATGAACAAAGAGCTCCTAGTCAAACTCAAACACAAAAAGGAAGCATATAGAGAGGTTGGAAGCAAGGACAGGTAACTTGGGAGGAATACAGAAACATTGTCCGAGCATCCAGGGATGAAGCCCAAATGGAATAGAATCTGGCCAGGGATGTCAAAGACAACAAGAAGGGCTTCTGTAAGTACATAGGAGACAAAAGGCAGACTAGAGAAATGGGCCCACTGCTTAACGAGACAAGGGTCTTGGTTACACAGGACCTGGAAAAGGCTCAAGTACTGAATGCTTAATTGCCTCAGGNACTCAAACACAAAAAGGAAGCATATAGAGAGGTTGGAAGCAAGGACAGGTAACTTGGGAGGAATACAGAAACATTGTCCGAGCATCCAGGGATGAAGCCCAAATGGAATAGAATCTGGCCAGGGATGTCAAAGACAACAAGAAGGGCTTCTGTAAGTACATAGGAGACAAAAGGCAGACTAGAGAAATGGGCCCACTGCTTAACGAGACAAGGGTCTTGGTTACACAGGACCTGGAAAAGGCTCAAGTACTGAATGCTTAATTGCCTCAGGCTTTACTAGCAAGACTGACCTTCAGGAATCCCAGGCCCCAGAGACCAGGAAAAAAGCCTGGATCAAGGAAGATGTACCCTTGGTGTAAGAGGATGAGGACAGGGAATACTTAAGCAAATTGGACCATAAGTCCTGGGGCCCTCATGGGATGCACCCAGGAGTGCTGAGGGAGCTGGAAGGTGTCACTGGCCACTCTCAATAATCTTTGATCGATCTTGGTGACTGAGAGTAGTGTCCAAAAGCTGGAGGAAAGCAAATGTCACTCCTATCTTCAAGAAGGGCAAGGAGGAAGGCCCAGGCAATTACAGGCTTGTCAGCCTCACCTCAATCCCTGGCAATGTGACGGAGCAGCTAATCCTGGAAACCATTTTCAGGCACAATAAGGACAATAAAATCATCAGGAGTAGTCAGCATGGCTTCATCAAGGGGCAGTGATGCTTGACCACCGTGATAAACTTATATGATGAAATGACTGGCCTGGTAGATGAGGGGAGAGCAGCGGATATTGTCTACGTGGCCTTCAGTGAGGCCTTTGACACTGTCTCCCATAAGATTCTCATAGACATGCTGTACATGTGTGGGCTGGGTAAGCAGTCAGTGATGTGGATTGAAAATGGACTGAATGGCCAAGCCCAGAGGGTGGTGATCAGTGTCATGAAGTCTAGTTGGAGGCTAGTACCTAGCAGTGTACCCCAGGAGTCAATACTGGGTCCAGTACCATTTAATATCTGCATTAATGATCTGGATGATCTCCATCCTTGGAGATATTAAAAAATCATCTAGACACAGTCCTGAACAACTGGCTCTAGGTGGCCCTCCCTGAGCAGGGAGCTGGACCAGATGACCTCCAGAGGTCCCTTCCAACATCAACCAGTTGGTGATTCTGTGTAATTAAGGAAATTTCTTTAATTCCAGCTACTGGCTTTTGAGAAAAACAAGCTTTACATTTTACCCCTCTTAAATTGCTTTCAGTGGTGATTGTTTTATTAGGGCACTTTCTGTTTTAACTTCCATCTCTGGTATGCCACAGCTCACGAGACTCCTTCTCTTGTAAAGCAACATGACTTCACTGGGCTTTTGCTTAACAGATGCCTTGTAGGCTTTTTTTAATGACACTAACTGGGACTTTGTTTATCATGTGGGTATCACATGCCTCCTAGATGTTAGCCATTGATAAACACAAGAGGGGAAATAGGATGTGAATAATTTAAAATAATAATTTCCGGTAGAGATACCCCTTTGATCTTTAACTACTTTACCACACATACAGAACATTTTTAAGATGTCTAATTAATTTTTGATTCCTTCAGCTTCTTCAAACTTCTGTAACCCTTTCTAAGTGAACAGTCTGAGCGTTGCCGTTTCTGTAGGCAAAACTACCAGTCGGTATGGAAAGAGTCCCCAGATTTCTTATGCAGGGACTGAGCCAGGCAAAATCAGTCATAACAACCACCTCCTCTGCATCAGCCCAGTACACAACAGAGCAGGCAGGTTACAGAGCACTTTCTGGGAGGTCCTAGAATTTTGTGGAGCAAATTCTTAGATGCATTCATCACTAGACAGTTTTTTCTCAAGTTACTTCTGTTGAAGTAATGAGCGAAATGCTCAACTGATATCTGTAAAATACTTCGGCTTCCTGCTTTGCCAGCATAAGTGTCTCCAAAAGCTGCAAAGGCAAGGTAAGCTGGGTTTTGACTGGTGAAGGTGAATACTCAAGGGAGTCTGCACAAAGACTTGGACGGGAGGGTGTTGGTGAGAAGCTCAACATGAGCTGTCAATGTGTGCTTGCAGCCCAGAAAGCCAACCGCATCCTGGGCTGCATCTCCAGCAGCGTGGCCAGCAGGGCAAGGAAGGTGATTCTGCCCCTCTTCTCCACCCTGGTGAGACCCCCCTGCCAGTACTGTGTCCAGCTCCAGGACCCCCAACATGAGAAGGACATGGACCTGTTGGAGCAAGTCCAGAGGAGGCCACAAAGACGATCAGAGAGCTGGAGCACCTCTGCTGTGAGAACAGGCTGAGAGAGTTGGGGAGACCTTATAGCCCCTTCCAGTCCCTAAAGGGGCTACAGGAAAGCTGGGGAGGGACTCTTGATCAGGGAGTGGAGCAATAGGATGAGGCGTAACAGTTTTAAACTGGAAGAGGGTAGATTTAGATTAGATCTCAGGAAGAAATTCTTTCCTGTGAGGGTGGTGAGACACTGGTTTCCTAGGGAAGTTGTGGCTGCCCCATCCCTGGAGGTGTTCAAGGCCAGGTTGGACGAGGCTTTGAGCAACCTGGTCTAGTGGAAGGAGTCTGTCCCCATGGCAGGGGAGTTGGAACTGGATGATCTTTAAGGTCCCTTCCAACCCAAACCATTCTATGATTCTATGGTTCTAAAGATGCAGCACTCTTTTCATCCTTTCTCCTGGGAAATGTGCTCATCCCTTGTCCATTTTTTTTCTCTCCAAGGAAAGGTCTTCCCATTAGGCAGTCTTTGCTTCAGAAATCCAGCTTCTGCCTTGGTAATTTACAGGCAATAAATCTAAAAGGTAACGAAGGATCCATAATTATGCACCATAGGGTGTGCGTACAGCACATGCTAGCAGGATTTATGAGCCAGAGTGTTTGCAGACCTTAAATGTTATGTAAGTCCTACCCAATTCAGGGGAGATGCCTTTTTTGGCTCCCCTCTCTGCAGTGCCTTATACACATGCCAAGCCACATGGAAATCAGGCTTCATTTACAGCATTTGCAGCATGCCCTGCAATCTCTGGAGCATGAAAAACAAGATGTTGCCCAGCTATGCTCCATTCTTTTCTGCAGGGTTTTCTGCTTCATTGAGAAGTTGTTTCCAAGCAAGGTGTGTTTCTTCTGCTCCATGCGTTTTCCCTACATGCAGCATTGCAGCATTATGACTGCTGTGCCTGGTCTCAGCACAGGCCCTCCATGGGAAGGCAAGAGGTTCCGTGGACTTCTGTGGGGGAAAATGTGTCTCACACAACATATTAACTGGCCCAAACACAGGGGTGTTCCCAGGGTCACCCCACTAATGCAGCACAGTGTGCTGCACGCCGGGGGATGTACTGTGTCACATGCTGGAGCATGGGCTTTCCCCAAACTCCTCACAGATAAACAACCCATCTCTAATTATTTTTCCTCGTTGGTCCTAATTTTGTTACATCTGTAACCAAATTTGGTGTTTCTGACACTGCGACATAGGTAATTTTGGCCTGATAAGATATTATTGATACATTAACCTAGAGGAGGGTGGCCTTGCATCCCATCTCCTTTCTGACCCTATGGTCCATGCTGGTTATGTTTAATTTCCATTATATGCTTTTTGGACAGAATTATCTTACTTTAGCTTTGATA
>VYXH01003520.1:277370-312598 GCA_013397275.1 Burhinus bistriatus | reverse complement strand
GCGGGCCGGGGGACAGGTGCACCCCAGCGGGGTGGCCGCCTGCCGCGGCGCGGCGACGGGCGGGCCCAGTGGAAGGCGTGAGGCCCTCGCAGGCGCCCAGCGCCGCCCGGGGGCCGTGGGGCCCGGTACATGCGTACAGAAACGTCTGCAAGGGCGCCGCTGGTGCGTGGGCTCTTTGTTTTGGAGGAGCCGGCTGCGCCCGACCTTACTGGTTTTTACGATAGTTAAGGTTTGGGTGAGTCTCCACCTGTTCCTCGCTTATTTAGCTGTCTTTTACGACGTAAGATACTAATTATCTTATTGTGCTGACATGTAAGTGAGCTCGAATTTTACTGTTCTGAGTAGAGGTTTTCAGAGACAGGCCTTTAAAGTAGAGAACTTGGGAAGTAAAGCAGTGGCTTCCGAGCTTTACAAGGACCAAAAGTCACGAGGCTTAGAGCTGAAACTGTCAGCTTAACCTGTGAGTACGGCTGGTGTCATTGATGATACCAGAAATACCTAGTGTGCCTTAGTAACAAACAAATATGGTGGCCGACAAAGCTTGTGTAGTGGGTTGAGGCATCGCTTTTGCTACACGATTCAATCAGTGAGGAAACCTAAGGAGGGTTCTTGGTGGGCAGGAGCTGTGAAGGTATGAACTGAAGGTATGAAGATCTGAGTGGAAGTGTAGAGGAGGAGGAGAGTAACGGCACTACCACAGCATCAGAAACAGTGTCCATCGGCCACAAACCTTAAAATCAAATGTTTCTGCAAGGTGGAAGCCCCTCGTAACAGACATCTGGGCTACAGGTGTGGCCGTTGAAGTAGTAGTGCCCTGAACCTGAGCCAGTGCAAGGGAGTCCTGAGTCTGGGGAGCAAGGGGACCCGTTCTTGCTGCTCACTGCCCATCCTGTCTTCAGCAAGACTAACATATTGCAGGTGGCTTCATGTTTCGTCAGCAGGACGACACTTCCCTCTCGGGGTAGATTCTTTGTCCGTCTGGCAGTGTCCAGCGGTGAGGAAGGCCAGGTGTACTAGCCGGGAGGGTTGCTCCTCTCTCGATGCTGGGGTACTCTCTACCCTCTCTGTCTGTGGACAGTGGGGCCCCCCCAGCTTGCAGGACTTGCACGGCTCAGCGACTTCTACAGCCTCACGGGGTTCCTGTGCCAAATGGACAAGTTTATTGGAGCTTTGTATCTGCTGTGTCCAGTTCAGCTGCCTGATAAACCCACTCAGCCAATCTGGAAGTCATTCAAAATATGGAATCAAACTGAAGATGGAGGAAGATCTACTTTATATAAATTTTGTGTTAGAAATAAACCAGAACTTCAGGTTTTTCATGCCATTTAGAAGAAAAATAAATTTTGCCATTAAAAAGATTGGGGTTCCCCCCCGCCATGTACCACATAAAAGTTGCTGGGTTTTGTTTTTTAAGCAGGTCTGTGCTTAAAAAAACTACATTCTTTTTCTGTGTGTCTAAAGAGGTACTTTCTTTAGGAAACGGGCTCTGTCTAGCAAGTCAGCTCCTGTTCTGGTCTGGTGAATGGTTTGGTGCCTGTCTGTAGGCTGGTGGCATTTGTATTGAGTGGGCTGCTCTGGCTTGCACTGGATCGAGGCAGACCTTGTATCTCGTCTGGTCTTTCAGAGAACTGTTTTTGAACCATTCAAAAATAATTGGCATGGTAGTATCTTGGGCTGGGTTTCTAGGAATTGCTTGGTGATCAGAGGGAGGAGTCATCTCTCTACACTTGCTTCTCGAGTGTTTTCCTGATGTTGTGTGTTTTCCTCGGCTGGTTTCATAGCTGTCAACTTCTAATGGAAGCTGGGCTTTGGGATCTGGAATCAGTGAGTTTAAGCTATTGCTCAGGTGAGCTGGCTGAGTGGCTTCCCCTTGATGGACCTGAAGTCTCCTCACCCCGAAAATACGGCTAGTGGTTCTCCTTTACACGTCTGTCCTCTAAGAAATTGTGAAAGCTGATTACTGCAGTGTGCTTGCATACTGCTTGATGAAATGGTACTTACAGACAAGACAGTACCTTCTTGATGAGGCTGTGAGTTTCTTTAGAACTAATAGGGGAGTCATGTTAACTCTCTAGGGCGAGAGAGAGGGTAGTACTTCAGTATTAACAGTGAGACTTGTTCAAGTGGTTTGCGGGCAACCAGCTCTAGGTGACCCTACTTGAGCAGAGGGTTGGACCAGATGACCTCCAGAGGTCCTTGCCAACGTCAACCAATCTGTGATTCTGTGAACTTGGCACAATGTTTAATAGTGGATAAACTGACAACTTTGGAAAAAGTGAAGATAGGTGAATGAAATGCAATGTGAAGGTGGCAGGCTAGATGTGATTTGTCAGCACCGCTAGAAAGTGAGTAGTCTGCTATGCTTTAAGTACTTAAATTAAAATTCTTTAAACTGCTAAACAGTTGAGACACTGGATATTGTCACAGCACAGTGAGTTGGTTCTTTAAGCTTGAATATAAGCTTCAAATTCTTAAAATTGTTCTTCTGGCCAAGCATGTCACAGAAGGAGAAGGAAAGAAGAAGGAAACAAGTGATTGTATGAAGTTAAATGTCTTTTTTGCAAAAGGAAATCTGTTCATACTTTCAGAAGCATTTTGTGATAAAGCAAAAATAGCTGACCTTCCGTATTTGTAAAGAAGAATCCTACTGTTGTACCAGAAGCACAAAAACTTGTATCACAATAACATTGAACAGCTTTGATGTGGAACCTAAATCTGCCGTACTATGTGAAATGCAAACACACTCTGCCCCAAAGAGTTTATGTTTTATTAACTTAAATCCAAAGTAGATAAGGTCAGAAGTATGTCAGCACTCCTAAGTGTTTATGCTGTGCAGGAGCTCCCCTAGCATGTACTTATATCCATGCCGTGTTGAACTTCCATCACTCTGTGTTGGTCCTCGTTTTGTACAGCAGCTTAGTTCTTTACTCCGACACTGGTCATACAAGTGTTCCTGTGTGAAAATACACAGTGAACATCAAAGAATCTAATGAGCTGGAAAGTTTTGTCAGAAACAAGGCACTTTGCGGTGTGGCATTGTGTTGTATGCTGTGTTATGATGAAACATTATCTGAATGCTTAGAGAGTTTTCCTCCTTGAGATAACATACTAGAATCACAGAATGGTTAGAGTTGGAAAGGACCTTAAAGATCACCTAGTTCCAGCCCCCCACCATGGACAAGGACACCTTTCACTAGACCAGGTTGCTCAAAGCCCCATCCAACCTGGCCTTGAGTACTTCCTAGGTTAAAGTACTCAGAATATGAGGTAACTTCAGAGGGTGCTACTGATTTTAAATACTTGAAAGCTAGCAGAAACCCAATATTTCAAGTAAGAGTTACTTCTTTTCTCTGAAGAAGACTCGGAATCTGTGGTGCTGTTTTGTTGCTTATCAGATATTAATGGTGTTTCTTACTATGCTTGTTAATTTTGGCAGGTCTTTCTCCTCTACAAAGAAGTGTTGTCACCAAGATTTACTCTGAAAATGATCTAAACTACTGACTGCAGATGTCTGCAAATATAGAAACCAATAAATCGTATCTCCTTCTCTCCCCTGACTTTGCTGTTACCTGTGGAATTTATACGTCTAAGTATTTTTAAAGTTAGACCTCCGTTGAAGACATTTGGATTACAACTGTGAGCATATCTATGCAAAGAGACGAGCTAGCCCGAGCAATTTTGAGGTATGTATGCCTGCTATGACTTAGAACAAACAGGAAGAAAAAGCCATCTGATTATAGGGCAAAGAGAACTCAAAGCAGACATTTTCTAGATTCAGATTGATCCATTATTCGTGGTTTTAGCAGTGGAATCTACATATGCACAGTGAGCCTATATAAGCACCAGAATATCCAGCTGGCATTGTATGGAGGGTGACCTTGTTTGAACCTGCTGTAGCAATTTTCAGAAGATTCCTTTTAGACGAGTGAGTTGCTTGTGTTGTATGATCTGAGCCTTCACTGCTCACCCATTCAGTTCTTAAATGCCACCAAGGTCTATAGAGATTTTCTTCTTCCAAGCATTTGACAGACATTAAGTAGTCATTGAAATGCACCTGGGAGGCAATGGTGCTTAGATAAAGTGTTCAGATGAAGTTAGAAGATGCGTGCCTTGAATTGGAAAATGTCTTCAATGAAGGCTAGAACAGGAGTAGGTCTTGCTTGCCTTCCCATGCACAGGTCATAGCGCAGCAGTTGTTTTGCTCACAGAAAGCAGCAGTGTCATAGAGCAATCTGCCTCTAATGTACAAGACTAGCAGAGCTGGGTGGCCTTTGCTTTGTGACTGTGCAGCTTTGTCCCACCCAGGTAACAGAAGATGGAGAACCTCAGTTGTTTAAGGAGCACAGAAATTCACCAGCTTGCATAGCTGTATTTTACCTTAAGGCTTTTAGCTTGTACTTTCACATTGAATTCCAAACCTGGAATGAGGAAGTTAGCTAACTTCCTCTCTATGGGCTTAGAAGAGGCCAGTGTGCACTGATACTATCTGTTGACTCTCCTTTCATAAACTACTTGGACATGGATATCTTTTCTGTGATGTAGGTGTTCATGCTAGCACTCAGGGCAGTGGCAGTCTTATCAAGTAATGGTGGGTTACAACAAAGGTAGCCAAACACATCTCTGTCTTCCAGAAGAGACTGATTATTCATTAGTCTTATTTTATTTTTTTTAAAGGAAAATTAATGTACTGAAAGTAGATACGTGACTGAATCATTCACCATGCCACGTTGCTGTACAGTATGTATTTAGCAGACTTTTCTTAAGAGCTTTTATTCATGAGCTCCAGTGATAGAAGCTGAGATGATACTGGAGGGACACAGATCTAACCTACCTACCTGTCTGGCTTAATAGCCCGATGATGTTGTTCCTATAACAGGAAGGCAAAATGGACTGTGTCCACAATGCTAGAGTAGACTCTAATTGTCAGGAGAGTGCTGTGGTTGAGAAGGGGATCCTCACCTGTGCTGCAGTTATTCCTCCCGTCATCCCCCTGCAAGCAGAGCTGGGATCAAGGGGTGATGGTTGGGTAAATGTCTCTATTAGCAGTGGGCAGAACTTGGTGCAGCAAACTTTAAACGCATTCCCCAGTCTAACCTGGGCATTGTTATCTGGCTGTGGTAGTATACTAAAATAGTATACTTGGGCAGAAAAGTATTTTTGTTTCCTGTGAGCTGCTTTCATGAAAACTGGAGAAACACACCAGAGCTTCAGGAGTGAAATGGATTGCTGAGCTGCTGATTATGGTCTTAGGGCATGTTTTAGATAGTGTGCCAGGGACTTGCATTCTGCAACCCAACTAAGTGCCTTTTTTTAGTAAGTTATGGCCTCTGTAATTCCATCAGTTAAAATGGGTGTACATTTCCCAAAAAAGCTGCTGTTCTGTGAAAATTGAACAATTCCTGCAGTAGCTCCGAAAACCTGTAAGAATATGTAGATTCCATGTGTCCCTGACTGTGTGTTAATCTTCATCTGTAAGATGAGGTTGATCTACCTTCGTAAAACATTCCATTTCGTGAAAAGCATCATTTAAGCGTTGTTTGGAATAACTGCAGTTCCATTATTCAAACTCAAGTGACTAAAAGTGGATACTAATGCGTGGAGTGGCAAAGAATTTGAGTATAAGAGGAAGTTTTCATTTGATATGAAGAAATTGTCTAAAAGATGAAATTGTGTACGCTGGGGAATGTTGCCCCGAAACTGCCCTACAAGGTGTCTAAAAGGTTTCAAAGAACGTTAAAAGGCACTGAGATGTTGAGGCGGATGGTAGTGCCATTGATTCAACTTGTGTGATGGGTTATGATAAGAAGTTTGCAAATGCCTACTTACAGTTTCCTCAGAGATACATTTGGCAAATTTCAGTATTTTTCAGATTTGTGTGAGCTGGTTGGTCTCCCTTAACAGATTCCTTAGTGGCCTTTCTTTATCCTGGGGTTGTTGGCTGCTATTTTCCTGGAAGCTAGTTGCTATGGTGATTATCCTGTTAGCAAATAAATGTGTTTTTCATGATCTCCAGGTACACTAGTTTGGCGTAAAAAGGCTATAGCCTTTTCAGGGATTGATAGAAGTCCTACACCCATAGAGGATCAGGGTTTGTAAACTTCTGCGTGTGTCACAGCGCTGAACAAGCATCTTGTGCTTTAGTGGGTCGTAGTAGTAAGGTGTAATATCACTTGTCTGTAAGGAGCAGTGAGTGTGTGTTACTCTGAGTCTGAGGCTGGATAATGGTTAAAATTAGAGGAAGGAAAAAGAGTGACTTTTCGTCAGGATCTGTTATGAATTTACCTGACTCAGGCCAGTAATGGTGAGAGTGTTGTTGGAAAACAGTCCCTTCAGGGTGTGTGATGGTGTGATCCTTTGCCCTGTCGGCTTTCAGTTGCGATAACCTCTAGCTCCAGTCTTCAGCGTTCCTGTTGGAGCTGTGGTGCCATTCGTGTTGCACCGCTGTTTGTTTTCAGCTCCTTGAAGCTGGGACAGTGAGATGTGGTCCCAGCTGAACCTGCTGGTGCGGTGGTGTGGGAGCTGCAGCTTGTGGTGAAACCCCTGCACACCCCTGGTGTCATACTCCTCCAGAAGTAGGGCTCAAAAGTGGGGTATGCCTGTGTCGTTGCTAGGGGAAAGTGCAAGCTGATGTGGCTTGGTGGCCATTAATTAACATTCCATTCTTCACCGGGGAAGAGCATGAACTGGATATGTGAGCCATTTCTTCACAGGAGGAGCTTGGTTAGTTTGCATCAGATACCTGTGAGAAGTTTGACTGCTTGGTCTGCAGTGTCCTTGGGTAGAGAAGTGAGGGCCTGTCATGCGTGGTGGCCATGGGGAGGCTGTACCAGCTGCTGCTTGCTGATCTGCAGAGCAGTTTGCCATCCATGCTGGTCATGTTTTTCCTGGGAGCGTTGGTTTTCAGGTGGTTTGTTGTACTGGAAGTTTAAGTTTTGGTTCTGGTTTACCAAAGTCCTTTAAATGCTTCAGGTACAATTTCAGTTTGTGTGAGAAGAAAAAAATCCAAAGTGTTTTTTTGTTTAGTGTGGGTCTGACTCTTTGCTGAGTGTCTCAAGTTTTCATCTCTCTGAAGAGTCTGCTCTGGTTGAGACAGTCTCAAGAAAACAACACTATATTTATTTTTTTTAAAAAACAAAATTTGCCTGTGTATCACATCACAGATGACACTCCCAGAGTCACTTGAAGACATTCAGTAGATGTTAGGATCAGGTTTAACCCCAGTGCCCAAAAGATGCCAGTTCTAACTACTCAACTCTACTAGCTTCATGATCTCCTCTGGCTTCCTAAAGAAACTGTCTCCCATAACATCCTCATTAGGAAGCTGAGGAAGTGTGGGCTAGATGAGGAGACAGCGAGGTGGATTGAGAGCTGGCTGTGTGACAGAACTCAGAGGGTTGTGATTAATGGAGCAGTGTCAAGTTGGAGGCCTGTAACCAGTGGTGTCCCCCAGAGGTCAATACTCGGTCCAGTCTTGTTCAATATATTCATCAATGACCTGGACGAGGGGATAGAGCGTATCCTCAGCAAGTTCACTGATGATACCAAGCTGGGAGGGGTGGCTGACACTCCAGAGGGCCGTGCTGCCANTGAGAGAGCTGGGACTCTTTAGCCTGGAGAAGAGAAGGCTGAGGGGAGACCTTATTCTTGCTTCTAAGTATCTACAGGGTGGGTTGGAGGAGGATGGAGCCAGACTCTTTCCAGTGGTTCCCAGTGACAGGACGAGGGGCAACGGGCACAAGTTGGAACAGAGGAAGTTCCATTCAAACATAAGGAAAAACTTCTTTACGGTGAGGGGGACCGAGCACTGGAACAGGCTTCCCAGGGAGGTGGTGGAGTCCCCTTCTCTGGAGATTTTCAAGACCCGCCTGGATGCAGTCCTGAGTAATGTGCTCTAGGCATTCCTGCGTCAGCAGGGGAGTTGGACTAGATGATCTCTAGAGGTCCCTTCCAACTCTAACGATTCCCTGATTCCGTGAAACGTGCCTGCTGAGGGCTCTTCTGTTCTGGCATCTGTCGCTTGCTGGGAATGCATCCATACTCATGGTGCATTCCAATAACTACTGACTTCTGTCCTCTGCTGAAAACAGGCTCCCCCCTGCTCTTGTCTGAGTGTGCTGTGTGTATTCTCTAGTAAGCTCGTCCAATTAAGCCTTCAAATGTTAATGTAAACAGCAAATCCAACAAATTCCTGTTTAGGGAAGAGTCAGATATGTTTTTTGGTTGCTGCTAAAATGAGTTAAGAAATTGTTCCATTTTTTTTCCTGGCTCCCCCTGCTCTGGTTCCTAAGCTAGTTTTTCTTTTTAAAATCTACATCACTTTAGAGAGCCGAGTTGGGGAATTGAGCAGACAACTAGCAGAACAGAGGGGATGTCAACCTTCAGTGGAGGATGACAAGGGGAGCAACAACCTTTTTGCTCGTTGGCTGCTGCCAGTTTGGGCTCATCTGACTGTGCCCTAAGTTACCCTTCATCTGTAAATAGTTTAAAAAGAAACTACAGGTAATAGGGGACTTCTAGGTAATTAATGGACAAGCATCTCTAATTGTGATGACACAGTTAATGCTTGTCCTTACTGTTTAATGATAAAACCTCACCACTACGGATATACAGGGATACAAGGAAATACTTCCACTGATTTTGCTGAAGTGTAAGCTTTTAATGAAGTAAGCTTTTTATCCAGGAAATAAAGTCTTTCTTCAGCTTTTTTTAGATGGTTTTGCTAAAATAAAAAGTCAGAGTGCAAACTTTAACCCAAAGGGAGACGAATAACCTATAATCCAGTCACTTTAGCCATTTCTTGTTTGGTGGGTGGGTGGGTAACCCTAAATCACGTGAAGGCTGTCTGGAGTTGAGTGTGAAGCTGTACCAACAGTGACCCACTGCTGCTGACCCACCTTTTTGCAGCTTTTAGGTTGGGAGCCCTGGCTCTTAATTTGTGAGACAGTCCTGCAGGTGTATGTGATCCGCGTAGGAGCTGTAGCCTTGCTTACTCCCTCACTAGAAGACAACCAGCAATCATTTGTTGAACACTCCTAGTTCAATGTTAGCTTCCTACTAGCTCTTGCAGATAATGGTAAAAGACAGGATTATTATTGGATGGCACCAGTCTTGGGCTGGCAGAGGAATTTCATCTGCTCATTAGTGGGTATAACACGCATGTCTATACCTTAAGCAGTACCAAAAAAACCTACTTGATTTCAAAGACCACCATAGAAACTCAGTACTATCTGACATCCTGAGAAGTGTATTTTTGTCCTGTTAGAAAAGATAAGAGGGAATAGTTGGTTGGAGCCATGTTGCTCCATTTAGAGTACTTCCCCAAATACAGATCTGTGTTACTGATGAGATGGCGTAAGAAAACTCTTGAGTTGGAGGCATCCTTGTATTCCAGTTTGGGGTTTTTTCTCATGTACTCATGTTGATTCACTGCCTGAGGTGTTTTGTCTCCATGCTTTGCATGAGGATTGTGATCAAGTATAGCTGTTGGTCCTGTTACCCCTGACTGGATGATCTCAAGAGTGGATGCCTGCAGTGTTCAGCGAGGCTGTGCTTTAAAATAGCAGTTGCTGTGGCTGTCTCATAGAACAGTGTTCTCTACTCTGTGCCTTTGGCACTTAATGTCACGATGCGCCATGAGGTTCTGCTGATTTTTAATGCCTGAAGTAGCACTAAAAAAGAAATCTGTAAAAAGTTCTGTAGCAAGGATCATAATAAATTGCAGCTGAACTTGCGCATGTCTTTTGGTGGCAGCGGAGAGTAATTGATAGGGTTTTATCCACAATTTGGTGTGAAAAATAATATTTACTGAAACTGGGACTTCCTGAACAAAGTTGATATTAAATGGGTTTGATCTTAAGTTTCAAAACAGAAATGCTGGAGGAAGGAACCTATTATGCAATAAAGGCAAAGATTACTAATTTATCTTGTGACCAGATGCAATATTGGTGTGAAAAAAGATGTGCATTTTTTACTCTGATGGATGAAAGTTCATTTCTTGGGGTTTTGGAACTGGAGTCACTGATTTTTATTTTTTTTTTTTAAATTTTTTGAAATTCCTGTAAACAGCTGGTATTGTGGTCTTTCAGTACCCATCATGTAGCCATATCTGTGCTGCTCAAATATCTGTATTTTTCATCTTTTTTTGCTAGGGACATTACTACAGAAATGTTTATTGTTTGTCACCAGTGCAGCACCTTTAAAATTCTGGTGTTGGCATGGCTCTCTTGCAGTGGCAATTGCTAAGGAAGAGCCAACCTGAGATCTTACTACTTAGCTGCAAAACTTCATCTAACATTTCCAGAGGCCTTGGAGGAGGCAAAGGTGGTGATGAAAGCAAAGTTTAAAGCCACAACATCTAAAGGAAGGCTGACACTCCAAAATCTGCAACTGCTCTTGCTTGGGAGAAAAATTGAGACTGTGGGGAGCAGGCTGGCTCTTTCCTTTGTTCTACTTTCAGGTTTAGGAATTTTCCGGCCCCAGTGTGGGAGAGCTAATTTTTTGGAATCTTCATTACCTTATTTTTTTTCCTCTTTTCAGTTTTACCTTTTTTAATCAGTTGGGGAGATACTCACCTATAAAGGTGTTAAATATTCATGACTATTAATGTTTAATTAAAGTCAATCTAGAAAAAGTGATGGAAGGAAAGCTTCCTGAGATTTAAAGCTGAAACAAGGTAGGAAACGTTAATCTCAATCTTCCGTGAGTTAATAACTGAACTATAAGGGGAAGTCATTAAAGTTAGGCTTGCGAATTGCTTACTGTGATTGGGAGTAGGCTAGAATATGGGCAACTTGCAAAAAAAAAAAAAAAAAAAAAAAAAAAAAAAAAAATCAAAGGGAAACTTGGAAAGTGAACCACAACTGCAGAACTAAATGTTACCTTATTTTGTCTTCATGTTCAAATATTCACCAATTCAATCTTGATAAGCATTCACTTTAGTAAATCTCAGGCATTTTATGACTAAACAGACCAGACATAAGGATTTGTAAGAATCACAGAATCACAGGGGTTGGCAGGGACCTCTGGAGCTCATCCAGTCCAACCCCCCTGCCAAAGCAGGGTCACGTAGAGCAGGTCGCACAGAATCGTGCNTTCGTAGCCCTCTGCTGGACTCTCTCCAGTAGTTCCCTGTCTTTCTTGAGCTGGGGAGCCCAGAACTGGACACAGTACTCCAGATGTGGCCTCACCAGGGCAGAGCAGAGGGGGAGGATGACCTCCCTCGACCTGCTGGCCACACTCTGTTTAATGCATCCCTGGATACCATTGGCCACAAGGGCACATTGCTGGCTCACGGTTATTCTGTCGTCCGCCAGGCCTCCCAGGTCCCTCTCTGCAGAGCTGCTTTCCATCAGATCAACCCCTAACCTGCACTGGTGCATGGGGTTATTCCTTCTGAAGTGCAGGACCCTATGCTTGCCCTGGTTAAACTTCATTTGTTTCCTCTCCATCCAACTCTCCGACCTGTCAAAGTCTCACTGAATTGACAGCACAGCCTTCTGGTGTATCAGCCGCTCCTTCCAGTTCTGTGTCATCAGCACATAAGGGTTAAATTATTCCACCCATGGTAAAAATCAATTCCAATTCTATAAGAAAAGTCACTGATGGATTTCTTCTAGATGATAACTGTTTTTCTTTAAGTTGCCGCTAAAACCAAACTTTTTCTAACTTCTAAAATTAGGAAGACATCAAGATACGCAGTTCAAGAAAAGAACTGCTGGCTTTCTTGGTGAGGAATATGGGTTCAGACTCTTTGGGGAGACAGTGATCGATATTGCCTCTCCAGACCTCTTGTAGTAAATTTCTGCCCCTCACTGGGGCCTATCAAGCAGAATATTCTCTGGAACTTTAGGTCCTTTGAGCTTGCTACCCACTTGTGCTTGTTGGTATAATTTACTCCATCTCCAGGACATGGTAAAAAGCCTGAGTAAATAACAGGTGAGGAACAGGTGTAGCAGGTTCTAGACCAAAGATGTCAGAATTAGTAACAGATTTCTCTATTGTAGGAGCTCTTCAGTTACGTAACTGGTATAGCTATGTAGTGATGCTATTTTTTTTTTTTTTTAAAGTTTAGTGATAGAATTTGAGCAGTGGGAGAAGTCTCTGAAGATAAGCTCTTGCATATTAATCAGTTACATGTTACATGTAAAAAAATAATTAAAACCCTTTGTGTGAGCTGTTTTGTTCTGCACCTCTGACATGAGAGGGAAATCTGAAATGATAGCCTCGTAGAAGTACTTGTCTAAGAGTGGGTAATTAGAGTGGTGGAAGGGCTGTGTGTTTCAGGTGTTTTACAAAAAAAACCTGTAGCTGTTTGGCCTGGTCAGTTAAATATGGCTTTTGCAAAGTATCCGGTGATTGCTTTCTTCATCTTGGTCTTTACTGGGAAGATGAGCCTCCAAGAATCCCAGATCCTCGTGACAGTGGGAAAGTCCAGAGCAAGAAAGACTACTCCTTGGTGAAGGAAGATCAGGTTAGGTAACACTTAAACAAGTTCATGGACATGAGCAAGTTCATGATACCTGCTGGGATCCACCCATGAGCAGTGAGGGGGCTGGTTGATGTCATTGCAAGGGCACTCAGTTATCTTGGAAAGGTTATGGTGATCAGGGAAGGTGCCTGAGGACTGGAAGAAAGCAAGTGCCACCTCTGTCTTCCGGAAGGAATCTTTTAAGAAAGACAGTCTGGAGAACTGTGGACAGGTCAGCTTACCTCCATCTCAGGGAAGGTGATGGAACAAATAATACTGGAAACCATTTCCAAGCATGTTAAGGACAAGGAGGTGACTGGGAGTAGTCAGCATGGCTTTAGGAAGGGGAAATCACACCTGACCAGCCGGATAGCCTTCTACCAAGAGATGACTGGATGGTGGATGAGGGGAGACCAGTGAATATTGTTTATTTTGATTTGAGTAAGGCTTTTAACACATTCCCCCATAGCATCCTCATGGACAAAATGAGGAAGTAAGAGCTAGATACATCGACACTAAGGTGGATAAGAAATAGTTCAGTCAGTTTCCCATCCATCTCAGTATCAACATAGCTAGCCCATACATCCTCAGTTTGTCTATGAGGTTTGTGGTCAGAGCAGCACAAAGTCCTGGTGGAGGCCAGTCACTAGTGGAGTACCTCAGAGGTTGATACTGGATCCGATACTGTTTAACCTCTTCATTAATGGCCTAGATGATGTGGCCAGGTGCACTGTGAGCAAGTTTGCAGATGATATGAGATGAAGTTGATGACTGGGGTCCAGCTCTGGGGCCCCCAACATCAGAAGGACATGGACCTGTTGGAACAGATTCAGAGGAGGCCAGGAAGACGATCAGAGGGCTGGAGCCCCTCTGCTATGAGGACAGGCTGAGAGAGTTGGGGTTGTTCAGCCTGGAGAAGAGAAGGCTCCGGGGAGACCTTGGAGCCCCTTCCAGTGTCTAAAGAGGCTCCAGGAAAGCTGGGGAGGGACTCGTGATCAGGGAGTGGAGCAATAGGATGAGGCGTAACAGTTTTAAACTGGAAGAGGGTAGATTTAGATTAGATCTCAGGAAGAAATTCTTTCCTGTGAGGGTGGTGAGACACTGGTTTCCTAGGGAAGTTGTGGCTGCCCCATCCCTGGAGGTGTTCAAGGCCAGGCTGGACAGGGCTTTGAGCAACCTGGTCTAGTGGAAGGTGTCTGTGCCCATGGCAGGGGAGTTGGAACTGGATGATCTTTAAGGTCCCTTCCAACCCAAACCATTCTATGATTGTGCTGCCATTCAGAGGTACCTGGATAGGCTTGAGAAATAGGCAGACAGGAACCTCATGAAGTTCAACAAAGGGAAATGTGAACTCCTACACCTGAGGAGGAACCACCCTATGTAGCAGGTAATACACCCAATATGGACCCCTAGCATGTATATAGAGTGGCCACTCTATATACCTATATACTTGCTGGGGGTCTGACTGTCTGGAAAGCAGCTCTGTAGAAAGCAACCTGAGAGTTCTGGTGGGCACCCAAGTTGAACAATGGTTCTGTAAGGAGCCATTAACATGGCTCTTGCTTGGTTTTGGCTCTGCTTATAAGCCTGTATCTCCTTAGTGGTAGGTAAACTTCAGCCTTGATTTGAATAAATGTGCTCCCTTTTTTGCGCTGCTTTGGGTAAAGATTTTGTGGGGTTTCTTTCATGTGGACTGAGCCATGAATGTGGGAGGAAACATTCGGATTTTGGCTGGGGCTTTAAATGTATGACTACTTGATTCCCATTGGCAAGCAAGTCGTCAAGCCCAATTTCTTTATACCAAAATCACCGAGTTAACTACTGTCTTTGTGCAGTTGGATGTGGAGGTGGATATTGAAGAGCTGGCATATTTGCGTGTGTGGCTGCTTAGCTGCGTGTGTTCTCTCTAAAAAGGCATAATTAGCTCTATTAGAAGAAAAGGACCGTAGATGGGTATCAGTATTTTTATTGCTTAAGTCCAAAAAGTGTAGGCCTTCTTTTAAAAACCTTCTCAAGACTAGTCAGCCAGAGTTGAATGTATCTGACCTTGCAGTGAAATATTCATTATGTCTGTGCCAAGAAAGATGATTAAAAGTAGGTGTGGAACAGTGCTTATACTTCTGGTATATCAAAACTTGCACTAAAAAGCTCCCATAGTAGTGCACAAGCAATAAAATAAACCTCAGCATGCTTGGGGTGAACGTGTGCATGTTCAGTGAACAAAGCAGTGATGTCACAACTCCCATGCGGTAGCAGTTGCGTGGACAGCTAATGCTGGCTCGGTTTCCAAGTGCATGATGTTGTGCTGCAGTGGGGAGATGCGGCTACGTTGGGTTTCTTCCTCGGCGCTAGAGAAGAAGCCTGACAGCATGCCATTGTACTTCAGGGCAGGTACTCGTGACTGCTTGGCCTGCGTTGCTGAGGCACCAGGGCTAGTTGGCCACGGTTTCTGCCTGGTAGGGTACATACGTACTCAGTTATATTGTTCCTTGTCTCAAGCTGTGCTTGAGCTACCTGAGACTTGGAGAAGTGGCTATAATGAGTCAAGTTAAAAACACATTATGCCTGTATCCTATTTCTCTTGGCAGCTGGTAGCAGGTTCCTAGCAACAAGTGTGGGTAAGGAGGTGTGGAGAGGGTAGTCTACACTGGTAGGTCCTCCCAGCCTCTGTCAAGTGTTGGCTGAAGGACTCCAAGCAATGCTTGACGGGCAGACCAAACTTCTTGTTTGTAGCACTGCAGGGAGGGACTTGCTAAAAAAAAGAAAAAAAAGAAGAGCCATTTAAACAAACCAGCCCCAGATTAAGGCCATTATGTTACACTAATATAATATTTAAGAGTTGCACTTAATTAAAAGCTCCCTGGACTAGCTCACTTGAAGAAAGATCAGGAAGGACAATTTTCTTCTGAAGAGCAGGGATGAAACTGTCATATCATGAATATGAAAGACAGTTTAGAAGTGGTAGAGCAATGTAAGCCATTGGTTTGTGAGTGAGTCCTATTAACCTCTGATCAGAATTTGTCTACCTTGCCTGTTTTGTGTCACATTTTAAGCAGTATTAATGCAATGAACTGCCAGGTTTTGCAGCCTGCAAGCAGGTTTTTCCAACGACAGTGGTCTTCAGCCAGTAGAGCTTTTCACGTATACTTCTCAACAGCATGGAGGGAACTGTCACACGAGATGCAGGTTTTCTGTCTGTAGAGAGTGGTTAAGGTACACTGTTTAGAGCAGGTGCGTTAAAAGACCTGGGTTGCAGTATGGGGATGATCATCAGTGTTTCGGATTAGCAGACTTTTCCCCATTTGGGGACTGAATATGGTTTGAGTTAGTAATTGTAAACTGTTTAAAGTCAGACTTCTCCATTGTAACTCATTTGATGCTAAATATCAGTGGAAGGCTTTCATGTACCTAATACCAAGAGAACCTGAACGATGGGAAAAGCATTGTGATTTTGCTGAGCCATATGAAAACTTCCTTTGATCTGTCTTTTAGTGTCAGTAAGTTGAGTCAACGCTTCTGAAAGATCAGAGAATTAATACTGGTCTTGAGTCATCAGGGGGAGTATTTTACCACTCTGTGCCAGGTTAGTTCTACTTTCTTCTTTCACGAGTCCTTGTAAATATGATACTTTCCAAAATTCAGGGCTAGAAGCACATGTTAAAATCGCATGTGGCGTAGGTTGGTGGTAGGTGATATCTTTCTTTACAAGCCTGCTAATTTAACTTGCTTTAACCCTCTTATAATTCCAACCCTAGAATAAACCTCTCTTCTAGAACTAGAGATACTAAACCATGCCAGCTTCTGTGCTGGCATTGTCACAGATGAATCTGCTAGGTGTTAAAATGGGAGGCCATTTCTTCTTTTTTTTCCTTTTATGACTAGCATGCTTAAAAGTCTCTCTGTAATGCCTGAAATAGCTGCAGTGTAACCTTTTGTCTTCCCTTGGAAGTGGAACAAAAATACCTGTGTTTCCACTTTGTGGTGCACTTGTTCCTGACATTTGAGTCAGTTTTGACACATTGAAAGCGGCGGCAGCATCTCCTGGCAGACAGGCAGTGAGGGTAAGAGCAGGTTTGATCTCTTCCTCTCCTGAAAAGGTCCTGCCAAAATGTTTGGCATGGTCTAGTAATGTTGAATTTTTCCAGAGGCTGGAGAATCTGATCCCAGATAATGCAAATGTTAATAGCAAAGGTGGATAGTAGGAGTGCAACTGACCACAGAAACCTTTGAGATGCTTCAGGAATCTGTTCCAGTGAAAGATTTCTTTAAAAAGGGGGAAGCTAAAAGAAACTGAATTACTCCTTTTCGCCTTTAGCACATCTAGAATTCATTAGTATTTAAAGGTAGGCTTTTATCGTTGTAGTACTACTCTGAGCAAGCTCAGCATAGGCTCCTGCATGTGAAGGAGATGCCTCCAGAGCTGGTCTTAAACACGTTAATGAGATAGTTGCGTCTGCTGCGGTGAAACTGGAACAAACTTCTGCTGCTGTGTATCCCTGCAATAGCGAAAGTAGATAAAGCAGCTGAAAACAGTTTCTTCAAACAATGAACTGCGGCTTGTTTGGACAAACAGGACTCAGTGCTTAAAGCTGCATTTTAAATGATGCAGACTCAAGTGTATGTTGCTGTAGCAGTCCTTCCTTGTTGTGAACCACATAAGCCTGGAGCTTTCCCTATCTCCGAGTTGAAAGGGGAGCAGATGGTGCCGATGACCATGTTTTCTCTCTGTTCTGTATGCGTTTTCCCAAAACATTGCACATCTTAACTCATCCTCTGGGCTGTGGTGCTTTTAGCTCCCTTTTGCTTTTGCCCTTAGCCTCACCGAGTGTGTCTCCAGGCAGCTGGGATGGACCCAGCTGACGCCGCCTGGTCTGGGTTGTGCAGCTGGGACTGGTGTGTCGGTGTCATCATAGAATGGTTTAGGTTGGAAGGGACATTATGGATCATCTAGTTCCAACCCCCCTGCCATGGGCAGGGACACCTCCCACTAGACCAGGGTGCTCCAAGCCCCGTCCAACCTGGCCTTGAACACCTCCAGGGATGGGGCAGCCACGGCTTCTCTGGGCAACCTGGGCCAGTGTCTCACCACCCTTATAGTGAAAAATTTCTTCCTGAGATCTGTTCTAAATCTCCCCGCTTCCAGTTTGAAGCCATTACCCCTCGTCCTATCACTACATGCCCTTGTAAAAAATCCCTCTCCATATTTCTTGTAGGCCCCTTTCAGATACTGGAAGGCTGCTCTGAGGTCTCCCTGGAGCCTTCTCTTCTCCAGGCTGAACAACCCCAACTCTCTCAGCCTGTCTTCATAGGAGAAGTGCTCCAGCCCTCTCATCATCCTTGTGGCCTCCTCCTGTCATCCCTGTCTCTTCCCTGCTCCAGTCCTTGACAATCACATGGCGATTGCTTGCGACTTTGCTGCATGCTGGAATGTAGAGAATTAAGTCATATTATTAAAAAACCCACAACAGATCTTCATTGCTTGTCTACTCAGTTGTGAGCTCTGGCTTCAAATTGTGAGTATATGCAGTCAGTAGTGAAAAATGACTTGTTGCTAATGATAATGTTAACTAGTACCTCTCTCTTGTAATCCTGGTCTATTTGTTCTTTATTTCCATAGAGCTCTTTCCTTTGTGGAAGACCCAATATTTTGAATATTTGCTTAATAGTTTTTTCACTCTTTTCCTTTAGGGAAGGTAGTTTCTCTGTTTACAAAATGATGGTATTTGAACTGCAAAATGAAATTATTTTTGTTTAGATGTGTCCTTGTGGAAGCTGATGTGAGTTCCTGTTTCTCCAGCTGTTGTGGCCATAGCATCAGATATGAGTTTTTTGATAACACCGTTTTGGAGTAATTGTGCCCTGTCTCTGTACTGCCTCCCTTCTTAGCCTTATCCCAAAGCTGTTATAACCAGCTCTGGGATCAGATTCTTCCCCCAGTCCTGTTTTCCTTCAAAGCTGATTTAATTTGTTTTGGTTCACATTCCAGCCCCAGAAACAGCTGTGCCTCCCAACTAGAATGGTGGTATGTCATGCTGTGGGACTGAAAATGAGCCACAGGGGTCAAAAGAGGTTGGAAATTCTTTCAATTGCGATTTCTGTCATACTTGTGTTGTAAAAGGCCAGCCTCAGATCCCTGCTTGAACTGTGGAGGTGGTCCCTTCAGATGCCCGCCAGTGAAGCACTGCATTCAGAACATGCAGTTGACTGATTTGTAAAACCTCTAAATGTGGTTACAACCTTTTTCCCTTTAGCAAAGAGGAGAGATGGTCTTGAGGAAATGCTGCAGTTTGGCCTTCCTTTCAATTTGTTTTTGAAGAAGAGTAGGTGAGGATGTGGCTTTTCTGAAACAGATTACTAAATCAGGGTCAGGATTAAATTGGGTCAGGATTAAAGGGAGGGCAGGGACAGGTGACATTACAGCGGGGGTCTGCTACAGGCCACCCGACCAGAAGGACCAAGCGGACGAGGCCCTCTATAGACAGACAGGAGCAGCCTCATGTTCACAAGCTCTGGTTCTCATGGAGGACTTCAGCCACCCCAGTATCTGTGTGAGGGACAACACAGCAGGCCATAAGCAATCCAGGAGGTTCTTGGAATGTGTGGATGAAGTTCCAGATATGGTACTGTACGCAGTCTGTATTCACCAGTTAGGGTAATGTAAGCCTGTAAATACTTCATGTAGCTAAGAAATTAATCAGAGATGAAGGAAACACTTTAAAGATAACCAGTGCTTTCTAGAAGGAAGAACAAGAAGCTCTGCTAAACTGTGGAACCAGTAGTCTTGCCCCACAGTCAGACTATTACGGAATACCAGCTCTAGACACAGCAGCACAGTCTTCAAAGTCTTATAATAAATTTACAGGTCACAAGCTATAGAAATATAGCCAAAGTATCTTACTTTGATTTTCATGTGATGTTTATAGCATATACCAAAACCTGAATGATTATGTATTGGTAACTCTGCATGGTTCTTAATTTTGGAGAAGTCTTGACCTCTACTTCATAGCTTTGATTCAGGCAACAGTGTAAACACTGAGTTACTGGAATGTTCAAAGAGGGGTGGAAAAGATTTCGGTGGCAACGGGTTGTACTGCAAAACAGTGGAAATACTTCTGAAAACCAGTCACTCAACTTTAAGCCACTGCAGTTTCCTAATAAACAAGGAAAATTACCTAATCTTTGATATTTATGTCTATGGTCCTTACACTGTGAACTTCTAACATTGCAGAAGAGCCGTTGGTCCTTATATTCACAGCAATCAATGAACAGTACTTCTCCTAGGACAGCTGTAATTTAGAGGTTGTCCATGGGTGGTACTGAAGATGCTTGACTCTGATGAGGTTGTATTCAGGAAGATGTTTCTTAAGAAGTAATTGGAAGGAGAAAAGGATCTGTCGCTCATTAAGAGAGTCTTTGGTAGCTGCTCATCTGTGACTTGACTGCAATTTTCTGTTATCTACAGGATTAATATTTGAGCTTTCAGGAACAAAAAACTGTGTGCATTAGTTTTGCTGATCAGCAGTATTAAATATAAAGTTCTAGGAAGGAACTGTTTCAACAGATGTGGATCTGAGAAGAGGCTGATGTTGAAAAATCACCTTCTGGTCTGTCTGTGAACATGCGACTTGCATAGTACGAGCATGTGAACCATTAATGGATGCAGGGGTAGAAATGGTGAATACATTTTGGTGTGCCAAAGCAGAAAATCTTCTGCCAATGAGCCCTCTGAAATGACCATTTGTTAACGTGCACGGGGAAGGCATGGGAAAAGGTGACCCTCCCTCCCCACTTCTGCTCCAGAGAAGAGGAGGATGGGTTTTAATGCCTTTTGAATGACCTCATGGGTCTGCTCTCACCCCCTTTTCCTCGCCCCTAACAAATGAGTGGATGGACTGTGTAGGTCTATTTTAGGCTTGTGAGGATTCTAGGAGAGAGGTTGTGCATCTTATGTTTTGTATGGGCTCAGATGCAGTGCCATTTTTGTCCCTGAATATCTTAAAAATCTTGTTAAGTTGCTCCTTGGTAATGATTCTGTAATTCATACATAAACACGCTGCCAGCCTCTCTGTTATTTTGTTAACAGTATGATGGAGTGAGGTTTTGTGTTCTTTGGTATTCATACAAGTGACCTTTGGTTTATTGTGTAAGTTGTGGGACTACTAAATGACAAATTGATTTATAGTGCCTTTGTCAGTTGGCTTAAATAATCCTTTTACCAAAAGAATACCGTTGGCTACCTTTATAAAATTAAGCAACTTGGCATTTTAAGTGCAAGTTATTCATAACTGGTATCTGTAGACATTGCCTTCAAAGGAATCTTAAGTGTTTTGCTCTATTATAAAGACTTTTATTAAAGTACCTTCACCGATATTACCCTCAGTGTTTTCCCCCTTCTTCAGCTAGCTGGGTTGTTCATATTTTGGATGTAGGAAAACATTAGGCACAGAGGCTGGCTTGCTCAAGATCTCGTAACAAGGCTGACAAAGCTGGTTTAGCCCAGGATGTCCGGTCTGAGACGCTGTACTTCAGCCACCAAACTGTGTTCCTGCCGAATCTATGGTACCAGAAGGGGAAGCAAGGACAGCAGAGATGGCATCGCTCAGCTGACTTCCTTCTTGACTTCTGGATAATGTTGGGAATAGGTTGGAGGATTTAGGGAAATCACTAGGCAGAAATCAGCAAAACCTATTGTTTTGCCCTGTAACACTGTCAGTTGGCTTAAAAAGTAGGCTGTCAGTCTCTTGTTTTGCCCTGTGTCCCTTATTCCTGTTAAAGTAGCAGTTTCTCTCCATCCGGTGCAGCCTTTCTTGTGGTATTGAATGGAGTGGACTCCTTATCTGGAGCACTGTGGATTAATTCAGTGAATTCCTTGGGCATGCTACCTGCCACTCCTTTTTGTTTCATCAAAAGTAGATGGCTTTAGGCTATTCCCCTTTTCTAAAATCTTAGATGCAGAACCTCAACAGAAGTTTGGCTTGCTTCACACATACTTGCAGCTGGATTTTTTTCCCCCCTCATCTCCCAGCTGCCCTATTTAATATGCTGAGTCTTTCTGGTTTTGTCTTTCAATTTGCTCTTTCAGCCATACTCCATTTATGTTCTTGCATAGAATACTGTCAGTGTCAGGGTTGTGGCTGGGTGGGGGGCTCTGTATCTCTATCTCTTGTCCCTTGTTTTTCTTTTGGACTTCACTAGAATTCCAGGAAATCTTTTCTTGGATAAATTTTGGAGGAGGAAGAATTCTGTCTTGAAAACTACAGGTATCCTTTCCATTAAAAATAGTACTGTTTTCTGGTCTTTATTAAGTTTTTTCCCGTGTATTCTACCATCTTACTGATGATCTTTGCATTTAATTATTTCTCATACGTCTTTTTCTTCCATTCTTGTCCTATTTCTCCACTCTGACTTTTTAAAAATTCTTCTGTTATAATAGGTAAATATACCTGTTTTTCCAGGTATTGGGTAGTCATGCCGCAATTGTTCCTTTGAGTCAAATTATTTTCTCTATTACTGTTGTCTTCCTCTTTGAACGTTTTCCAAACCGCAGTCCCCTTGAACTTTACACCCATTCCGGTTTCTCATGAGTTCCTCTTTCTGACAGGATTAGCTGTGAACACCCAGAGCTTTCTCTCCTTATTTGCTCTGCTGCTTGTTGCTGCTGAACAATGATGCTTTTAAATTATCTTAATCCTCCTGTAGATATAAATTACTTGCTAGGGTTCCCAGTTCCCATAATACGTGGTTTTCCAGTGTGTGGCTTTTGCACCTCTAGTCTTTCTTGCTAAACTGTTTGCCTTGATACAGAATCCATTTTGGGATGAGTTTCTGAAAATAATCTGGGTTTTCTCAAACTAAGCTGGGCTATTTCTTAATAAAAAGCATTCTTACCCTGAAGCAACTGAAAAATGTTTTTCTTTTGCCAAACAGGAGGAACGGGAAGCATCTCCTACCTAAGATCCCTGCTAACTGTGGACTACATCTCTCTGATGATCTATTAAACTGACCTGTTTATGGAATAAAACAAATGTGAGGGTTCTGTAGGTAACTGTACTTCAAAATTAATGTTAAGGGTTTGAGATATAAAAATACAGCATAAATAATAGGTATTTGACATATTCTACAAAAATGCAGAATCTTTTCTGGTTTGTTCTGTTGAAAATTATTTTTCTTCACTATTTCTACAGTTCTGTGCTGTTTTTGTCTGTAACAAGTACTCCAGTTGCAGATAAGTCAGCTCTGAGCTGGGTTTCAATGGTAACTTCAGAGTTTATTTTGTTCACAAACAGCTGTGGTTTTGAAGGGAATTCATTAAACTGATGCATTTAGAGTAAACTGTTACTTGAATAAAGTTTAACTAAAATCTAATGGGCCAAACTCTTTTCAGACTTCTGATCTTGATCTTAGATACTCGACGAATTTTTGAAATTTTCATGTTACAAAGTATTTGATGAAGAAAATTGAGTGGGAAGAAACTTTTTCTCCCTATAAATTATCTAGCTGTCTAGAGCAAAACAGCACCAGCAATACCTGATTTATTTCTGCCCCTCCACGTTCTCTCTAATATGTACATGTAGCATCCGTGCTAAGTAAATGGCTCTGCAATAGAGCCATTATGTATGCAAAAAAAAAAAAAAGCTAAGATCGTGTCTGTTCTTCGTAAGTACAGGAAAGTGAAGGAATTTTGATTAGCCCGGTGCAGTAGCTTTTCAAAGTTTAGAACAAAAATGGAGCTTCTGACAGAAAATGGGAGATTTAGTTTGTTTGTCAGTGAAGGCTGTGATTCACAAGGGAGAAAATACGAGTAGTTTTCATGACCTTACGTCTCACAGCCCATCTGGGGGCACTCTGGGAAGTGGGCTCTGCAGTATAAAGGCTGGGAATTGGTTTGAGTCAAAAGCATCTGTTGATCTACAAGGTCCTATAGTGCCGTAGGGCATCTGTGGAGACCTCACTGGCAGAAGCTCTTACAGTTCTTACAAATAAAAAAAGAAAAAAGAAAAGTAGATTGGCTATGAAGTTATGTTAGTGGCACGCTTGTATGTTAACAATACTTCACAGGTTGTGGCTATTGTAGAAATGTAATTTCTTCTATGTAAAGATCTTTTTAAAAAATGCGTTCGTTGATTTTTCGAAGTTCTTCATATTTGCTGTCATCACTTTCTTCATATTCTAGCTTCCCACTTCAGTGATTCTGATTAACATTTTCTTTATCTCTGCTGTCTTCTTGGAGGTGAGAATCTGGTGTGTAATAAAATAGTCAAAATGCCCCAGTTGTGCAGTCTTACAGTATTCTTCTGAGTGCTAATGTATTCTGATGCTTGTGTCCCCGTTTTCAAGAACTAGTTGGGTACCTAATCACCTTTGGAAAATCTGGGTGATTTAGCTGTGTTTCAGGATAGTACGTGAGTCTGGCTAGAGAAATGTGGTCATTGGATCTGCTCTCAGCTGTCCTCTTGTCGTCCTCTGTTGTGTTCTGCTATCAAGCATCTGGCCTGACCTTGGCCTTGTGGCAGAAACATTGAACAGATCGTCAAAATGCCCTTGAAATACTCGGTTCCGTCCTTTAGGAAAGGAGAGCAAAGCCAGGATGGTGTCCTTAGGTGTGGTGTGCTTTGCCTAGGTTGGACCCAAGCTTTGAATCCTTCTCGCTCGTTGTGTGTGAAGGTGGTGACTGGGTCCACTGCCATGTCTCCACGTAGGTGTAGACACATTTGGTGTGTAGGCGGTCTGCCATTAGGGAAGGGTGCTGCACGGGGGTTATCCCTGTGGAGGACAGGGGTTGGTTCTGTTGGCCTCCTGGCTGAGGTGGCTCTTCGCACCGTGGCAGTTCAGCCAAGGTGACAGAGGTTCCCTGTGAACTGAACTGAAAGGTGTTCGCATTTCAGAGTGCTCACACTTCTCGCATCCTGTTGGGTGAGCTCCAGATAAACAAGAGCAAGCTGTTTGACCTGTGCCCAGAACATTTGAATGACTAAGTAGGAAGAATGAAATCTGCGTGGACCAGTCTGACCTTGGAGGCTAGAGCCTGAAATCTACCTGTGCTTTCAGTGCATACTCGTGGCCATAAACCCCAAGAGAAAACGTTCCTTCACAAGAACTTCTTGATTAACTCCGTAAGCTTCCATTTTAACTTCAATTATATTTGTATTCCTTTGGTTATTTCAAAGAATTATTTGAAAGAGTTTAAAATAGCCCAGCTTCCAGAGGCCCTTGCATTTAAATGAAAAATACAAAATTTTAAAAAATGACAACTTGGATCCATGCTTACTTTGTTGTTTGTGTACATCTTTCCTCCCATTTCCAAGAATTGCATCTCATACCCAATTTCTTTTGCAGTTTTGTTCAGTGGAGGGACTGCTGTGTGTCAGCCATGCTAAAGGGCAAGTGATGGAGGCAAGTACTAGTTTATATATTCACAGTTATCTAATACTATTTTTGCCAGTTTCTCCTTTTGAACTGTTTTGTTTCCCAGTGCTGCTGTGAAATAATTGCACAAATTAAGGACTATATTGGCATGCTCTGGGATGTAATAATTTTATAGCATCTGCTCAGTGTGTCTGTATATAGAATTGTTAATTTTGTCCTTGATGTATTGTATTCTCCTATGAATAAGAAATGCGTGTTTTTGAACTTCATGCTATAAAGTACTCCATTTCCTCCCTCAAACAGAATATAAAGGTTGTTATAAGTGGGGAAGAAAACAAGCACAAAACTTGAATCCTAATGCAAATACATGTGCTGGTTAATTCTACTGATTCTGTTCTTCACATTTATGAGTAGTTTTTTCCCCAAAAGTAGATGCCAGGACAAATAAATAGTTTTAAGGATCTTCATACCAGATTTGCAATTTGAAAAGCCCTTTCAGGCTCACAACAGACTCATCGTATGGAAATGTGACTAGGCAGATGACCACAAAGCTGCCTATGGGAGCCTCTTAAAGATAAGAGTCAGTGTCATTTCAGAAATCAGTCACAGAACACACAGGGGTAGCAGTGACTTGTTTGTGAGCTAACTGTAGGCTGATTTGTTTCAGGTTGTTTTGTAAATTGATGTAGGGCTAATTTAAGCAGGTTAATGGTTTCCAGCAGATAACGCGTGGAACTCTAGTTAGACTGAAGTGGTGTTCGTTAAGATCAGCAGTGTTACCAGTGGTAATCTGGATAGAAAGCATGCAGGAGACCAAAAGATACTGGTTAGAGAAGATATTGGGCGTCTTTGATATGAACTACTGTTTTTCAGTGAGTCCTGACTGAAAAATGAACGCTGAGGGAATTAGTTAAAATGAAAGAGGCAGTTATGGGTCAACTGTCAGGTTTGTATTTTATACAGCAAATAATTTTGGGACTCTTGCTTTTTAGCCAGTGAGATTTGTTCACTGAACCATTTGGTCTGTTGAATGAAAAGGAAAATCTAGTTTTGACATTTTTTTCCCCCAAAAAACTTAAATGGATTGGAGACCTGCAATTCAACTTTCTGGAAAACCTGTTACATGAGAACAAAGAAATATTAAGAAAGAGTGAGCTCAAAAGTCAAAGCACAATACTAGTCATAAAGGCACTTGAAGTCATTTAAGCAAGTCTTAAGTATGTAAAAATAAAAGGTTGGTTGCACGTTTTTTTGATTCTGCCACACAATTTCTGCATGAATATGGGTAAATGTATTTTTCTGGGATGTAGTTTATTACTTTGCATTTAATGTGTTACTGATTAAACTGGCCCATATGTTTAGACTCAGTGCTTATAACATGGTCAAAGTACTGAGATAAAATCCTGTACGATTCCAGTGTTTCGCTTTCTGTAAGTACTGAATTTCATCTTGCCTCCAGCTGATAGCAACGACATTTGAAAAAAAGAGTGTGAGGCAGCTCTTCTGATATTTTTGGATGCCAATTTGGAAAGCATTTTGGAATATCTGTTTAACCCATTGTGTCAGGTTTCAGATGCACAAAATTGAGAGCGCTCTAATTGTAACCTCAATGCATTATGTTTCTGCAGCTGTTTTAAGATAAAAATGAATGCTCTCAAATCCCAAACGTATGTTGCATTTCAAATAAAATGTTGGGTTTTTTAAAGCACAGGCCGCTTTCTGCCAAGATTGAGGTAGACCTCTGTGAGCTGGCTTCTGTATTTATAGAAGCCTAATCAAAGCTTTCTCCTGCAAGAAAACAACGATCAGCTTCCGAGCACGTGCTCTCATGGTGCTGATGTGAAACCTTCACGTACTGTGTCCTTCCTTCCCCATTCCTTTGCTGTACTGGTGCAGTAGCGCGTTGCTGTGGAGTGCTCAGCTGCCTTGTGCTGCCACTGCTGCCTGAGCCCCGCTGGTCGGTAAGGCTGAGCTCTCTCCGAGAGGAGCTGCGTCTTTCCCTCTGCTGGAGGCTGAGCTACACAAATGCGGTGCTGCTCCCTTTCGGATTGGTTGCTTAATCTACCTTTAAAAGGGCATTTTTGTTTTCTCTGAGAACTGTGGACAGCCTATGCCAGTTGAAACCATTTCACTTGACTGTTCTTGCTTGAAGACAGATTTTCACATCTAGTTTCCAGTGCCATCAGCAGATGTTGGCAGTAATAAGCCATTTCTTACTTTTTGGAAATGCATAACTGATTTGGAAATGTTCTGTTTTCTGGAAATGTTCTGTTTTCTTGCATATATTAAGTACTGTGAAGTTAGGCGTTCTACAGGAAAACCAGGTAGGCAGAGCAGACGTTACTTTCGAAGCACAGATTATCAGATCCTTGTCAAGGGGCAAAATTAATTCTGCCGAAGAGACTAACGTGCCCTTCAGCAGTTCCACCTCATGTTCTGCTAGATATTATTATGGGCTGGTTCTTAATAAACAAAAACCCACTGGTTTCTCCTTGCTTCTCCCTCTTTTGAACAGCTTTTTTTACCTTTCTTGCTTTCCTGCACCCTTTGTGCTGGGCTTCTTCCCCTGGGCAATGACTGACTTGTCTCATCCCAGCTTTGGCTTCTGCATACAGCCCAGGTGCAACTAATACCACATGGAGGGATGCTTGGAAAACTGATAAATTTTGTTTTGTTAATGGCATGGTTTGCGCATTGGATTTTTTAACCCACTACTTTCTGCATGGATGTATAACAATGACTCTTTTGTTTAACATTAGATAAGCATGAGATCACCGTGGCACGGCTGCATGTGTAGTCACTCTTGAAGCAATCGCACACCTAATTGGCTGACAATCTTGGCATTTTTAAAACAAACACAAGCCTTTTAAAGACAGGGGACGTATTTATGTATGAATAGTCAAATAAACCTGTTGGGTGTCATCAATGGAGCCCTCTGGCACTGAACAGTTGTGTGATGACCCTGATCCTGGAGGCAAATCCCAAGATCAAGAGACCAAAAAACAACATGAATCAGAGCAAAAATTGTCCAAAATAACCCATAATGCTTTGGAGAACATTAATGTGATTGGTCAAGGCTTGAAGCACCTTTTCCAGCATCAGCGCAGGAGGTCGTCAGTCTCTCCACACGATGTGCAGCAAGCTCAGGCTGATCTGGAGCCTGACATGGATTTGGAAAGCCAAAGCGTCTGTGCTGAAATTGATGGTGTCTCCACCCACCCCACAGCTCTGAACCGGGTGCTTCAGCAGATCAGAGTGCCACCTAAAATGAAGAGAGGGACGAGCCTGCACAGCAGGCGGGGCAAGGCAGACGCCCCGAAAGGAAGCCCGCAGATCAACAGGAGGTCTGCCCAAGATATTCAGTCAGGTCGGCCCAGATCGTCATCTACTACGGATGCTCCCACAAACTTGTCTGTGATGGAGATTGCTTCTTCTGTCTGTGTAGGTGGAGAGGAGCCCCCAGCAGCAGCAGTAAGTTACTCAGATTTACCTTTGGTCTTTATCACCTCCTTGTATGTTTTCTTAAGCCTTTTGAACCTTGTTTTTAAAAGCAAGTTTCTTTCAGCAAACACTAATGCTACTGTGTTCAAAAGCTTCTTCAGTGGTGAAGCAAAGAGCTTAAAAGATGCAAGCATTAGTCATTTTCTCACATGGCAGGTGGCTTATTTTATATGTATTTGATCAGTGAAATGAGAGCTGCTTTTGAAACGCTTTAGATGGGTTGGATGGCACACCATAGTCAAACACGGAGTGATGGGAAGAGCAGCAGCCAGAGTAGTCCTCCTTAGCAGCTGTTACCTAGTTCCTGCAACAAAACCTTGCATTTACATAGATGGCTTTTTTCTTCCCCTCTTGTTTTATTGTGTATTTTATGAAAGTGAGAAACTCCAGTTTGAATGAATGGTGCTGCTGAGAGGCTCTGGGAGTGCTGGCTGCAGCCTGCGACTGAACTGCAGTGCCAGGTTGACTGCATCTGATTCACATCGGCCTGGCTACTGTGCTGATAGGGGGTCACTGCTGTCCCTTGTAGTTTGCCTAGCCTGTGTGGAAAACGCATTCGCCGAAATGACAGTCTCTGTTCTGTGACGTGTTCTTGCAAAGCTATGCCTATCAACTTACAGATGATATCAAGAAATAATGTTTTTCTTGCCATCTCTCTTCTTTCTCAGATCAATTTAGTTGAAGCACTCATTTTTTTAAAAAACTAGGTTTGTGATTTAATTTGAGCCATAACCTATATTTTCCTAAAAATCTTTGCAGGCTTGTTCATTGGAGGACAAACCCTTTGATAAAGATAGGAAGCATTGTGAAACTGATTTCTGGTTCATATGCTCTTAATTAAAGAGGGTCTGACCATGACTCTTGGACCAAGAGAAACAATCCTGCTAGTCTGTGATGCTGTTGAGACAGCATGGCCCTGAAGCTTACGTAGATCTTTCGTTATGAAGATTTGTTCTCATATACTACAGTTTCTTTGATGTTGGCTAGGTGACGATGGATTGGGGCTAAATAAGATCTCCTCAGTCATCCGGAGGTTGCTTCACTTTGCCGCTGCAGCAGGACTGTTCCCTTGTTGTACATTGTTTTCCTCGCCTTGAAACCTACTTTGAAATACTCCAAGTTGAAAACTTTTTCAGATTATTCGGTGGTATAATATACTTTCAATATATTTCCCTGATAGTCATCTGGAAATTAGCATATCTTGCATTTATAGATGGTAATTACAAAGTATGAGCATAAATTACAATATCATTATAAGGCAGTGAGTAAAGTTTCCTCTTGGCAGGAGCATTGGAGGAGCCTTCCTGGAGCTGTATCTGAGGTTTTTGCTTCTTACCAACAGTTAAAAGAAGAGAGATAGTAATAAAGTAGTTAGGAAAAGTGTACGCTCTTCTAGGATGGGCTAACTTTGCAATTGAGCTGTGCCAACCCAGGTTTATTTGCTTACTGGCTCTATTTCCATTGTGAGTGAACTCACGATCTTTGTTTCAGGAGGATTTGGGGGGAAGTTGATAGTTTTCCGAGTTTGTACCCAAATCCAGCAACTTGAGTTTAGGAAGTAAGCTGTGGTTTGTTGGTTTAAAACTGTATTCCTTTACTTTGTGTATGAGCAGGGAGATTGAACAGGCCTAAGCATATTAGGTAAATAATGTGGGAATATGGGACAAGCCCACAAGGTGTCCTTTCTCCCGGTGGTGTCAGCTGGTCTGATGAAATATTACCACCTTTGCCTAGATCAGTGGTCTCCAAAGTGGGGTGTGCACAAGGCAATCCACTGGAGCGTGGGAGGAAAATATTTTTTTGTACCATTAATAAATAAAATATTTTTTAAAATATTTTTTTAATCTTTCTTTTCCTTTTTAATTTCATTTTTGTGTATGTGCCTAATGTATTAGTTCAGTAGCACATGTACGTAATTTATTTATAAATACACATGTATTGGCAGTCCATGGTCAAAAATTTTTTACTGATAGGTGCGTACAAGCAAAGCTTGGAAACCGCTGGCCTGGATGAATTGTTTCTCTCAGCAGGAGGGACTGGAAAAATGAGAACTATTAATCTGATGGTAACTGCATTGTGCTACAACATCTGCTATGTGTGAGAACAAATTCAGGAGTCAGTTTTTGGTAGATAGGGCCTTTGATTACTGAGAAGCAGCAACTGTGGCCGTTCTTCCTATTGAGCAGAACGCCGTATTGCGAAGTGTTTTCTATGAATGGTGGCTCTTGTGCTACTTAACCAAGTTGTCGTCTCGGAGGTGGGCGCGACGGCGGTTCTGGTTGCCGTTTGCCATGGCCGCAGTTGGTATGCCCTGTGACTTGAGGAGAAGGGACTGTTCAGGCTTTCTCCCCTCCCTATTTAAGAGAGAAGAGAGGGGACTGGCTACTCTAAATCTTAATCTCTAATACCAATCATCTTGCAAAGAACACTTTTATTTTCGTAAAGAAGCATTTTGTAGCTACATGTAAAGTTTACCCATTCTTTTAATTGCTGCTAGTTTCAGTATTACTCTTACATAGTAATTTTCTTTGGTGAAAAATGACTAAAAATGAAGGCACAAAAATTTGGTTTTGTTTAACAGAACCAAGTAAAAAAACATAGCTAAAGCAGCTCTCGGGTTTGTTCTTAGTTTTGTCAAGTTTTCTAAAGGAAAATGTGTTCCAGCTGTTCCTTTAGCATTATTGTAATTTCAGTGTTTGAGTGTTTATGCTTGATTATTGGCTTTCATTAAATATAACATTCTTCCCAGAGATATGACAAAACAGGAACTGTCTTGGTTGCGCGCAGTGTTCAGTGGGCTCAGAAACCGTGACTGCCCTCAGGCTCATCAGCCGTTTCTAAGTAAGTGAAAGGCAAAAGCCCCCAGTCATTTAAGCTGCAGTTTACTTCAGAGATTTGGTGTGCTTGAGTGTGTGCTCGAGCCAAGGCAGTCCTGCTTGTGGCTGTGCACTTATTTACACATGTAAAATTACAAGATAAATATGGCTTGTTGTTTAACAGCATTAAATTCAAGATGCAGTTAGGTGACCAGTTGCTCGCCTTATTCAGCATTTTGCAGTTGTACTTTCATGTGAGGTAATTTTTTTTCTCTTTTATGAAAAAGACTGTGGGATTAAGTAATCTCAAATAAAGTCTTTCCCCAGCCCAATCCTGTCTGAAGCTTTCTCATATCTTCATGGAAGATGGGTGCATGCACAAATTCTAAATATCTCTAACTAGCTTCAGCTGTGATCAGAGTTGATTAGTGTCTGAAGGAACATCTGGTTCCTGCCTAAGGATGGTGACATAAACAGATGCTCTAAATAACCAAGAGGGTTAAAAAAAGTGGGGGTCACAAATTGGGGGTCCCTATCCCCCCCCCCCCAAAAAAAAAAAAAAACCCAAAACACCAAATTTCTCAGTCATCGTNAGCACTGAAACTGTAAATAAGTCTTCTATCCCCCCCCACAAAAAAAAAAAAAAAAGAGCCAGAAAGACTGACTTCTGCAGTATTGCTATGAAATCTACAGAATTTTGGGAGCTGTAATAGTCACACGAGCTGCCTTTGACTTAACTTGGGTAGGAAACAGTAAAAATTGGAAAATACAAATGCCTGGGGTTTTTTCCCCCAAAGAAGGACAGAATGTTGTCTGTTCGATGTTCTATGAAAAGCACTCTGTGTGTTGTGGCATTAACATAATATCTTGCAGTTATTCTGGTCTGAGACGTGCTACCTTAGCTATGGCATGTGTCTGTACGTATTAGGCTTAAAGTGTGTTGATCCCACTTGAAGCTACAAATTAATGGTAGGCAACTCGCAGGTGAAATGCAGATGCTTATACAGCCTTAAATAACATGTGACAGCTTTTACTGACTTCACAGTATAAAGATGTAATGCATTTAAAAATCAACTACATGTAAATTTTAAATCGCTGATACAATTACTAGCAGAGCTTCTTGCACTATGATTCAGTGAAATCAGGAAAGCATGATGCAGCCGTTTGTTAAATCAACTTTATAAAGGCATCGGTGGTTTTGGCATTTGAGAAGCCAGCTTAGCATCCAGTCTGCCACACTGTCATAATTCTTGACTAAATTAATGAATTGCTAAATTGCTAAAACTGTAACTCTTTGTTCAACAACTTATTGCAAAAATCAATTAAAACACAATTCAAATGATGGAGTTGGTCAAGAGCCAAGTAAAATCTGAAATTGTTAGAGCAAACTTAAACACAACAGTTATGAAGTTAAATGTGAACTCAAACTTTAAATGCTTTAAGTTATGAGGCATCTGAAGTTGTTTCACACAGTGTTACTTTAACCTTAATTGTCCTAATTTATTTCATCTCATTGAGACTAAATTATTTAATGAAGCTTAAGCCATAGAAATAGTTTATTTAAAGTATCTGGCAGATAAGATTCACTGATCAGGGTTGAGAGTCCTCTGGACCCTTGGGTTCTACTTGAGTCTGTATGGACTGTGGATACAGCAAACCTTCACTTGATTGATTTTTTTTTTTTTCTGTGTTTGTTTCATATTTACTTTCTCAAGACTTTGCCTATTTGTCTCCTTCAGCTCTTTGTGATCTTATCTTTTAAATAAGCTTGCCCCCCTCCCCAATAAAACACTACCAATTTCACTTCCTTGATTTTGGTGTTTGCTGATGACAGTGAAGGAGTGCTGACTCACCTTGCCTCAGCAGGGAGTATTTCCTTTGAAATTCTTTAAGAATTAAATAAATCCAACTATAATTAGAAAAATATTGCTGAGCTACAGCGTTGATCCATCTGTTGTGAACATACGGGCTATACAAGCTAGAAGGACAAAGAAACAACGTATATAACGGAAAAGTTGTGACAAAACCTCCATAACATAGCAATTGTAGGCAAGCAATATAATTCTCCTTTTTTGGATTCCTGTCTTCTGTCATCATTTGGTCTGCTGGCACCGCTCGCTGTCACGACGTAGCCTGTTTTTGCCTGCAGTTGATGTCTGCCGTCTCTTATGGAGCTCTTCTGCCCCCGGCGGATACTCGGTGGGTGCCAAGCTGTACGAGGCTGCCGCCGCGGTGGAGCGGTTCTTCAGCAGAAATTCCCACTCTGCTGTCCCTTCTTTCTTGATTTTCCTCCCAGTGTTCAGATTTGTTATTTAAAAACAGTGATGGGCATTTTGTTCTCTTTTAATGATGTTGTTGCACTGGGGTACACTGAAGTTCCGTGGCGACGCGTTTTGTTAGGGAGGCAGCTTCCTGCGCTACTGCGTACTGCTGCGCAGCCCTGGGTCGGTGAGTCTAGAATTTGCCTGGGACTGGGGAAGGTTTTGCTTCGTGTAGATGTAGGAAGTCAGCAGACTTGGGTTGCTGAGAAAGTCGCACTCAGTTATACTTTATTAAGGCTTCTCAAAGCCTTTGCGGGCTGCTGTGAGGTTGTCAGTGCTTCTCACTGGGAGGGCAGGAGCGTCACCTGTTGCCAGCATATTTGTGAAGCACGAGGAGTGGGAGCTCCTCTCTAGAGTTTACTACTGAAGCTTAAGACCTGTTAAACACATCCAGACTATTTCCATATCTTTCATTTTTTGCGGAGTCAAGCCCTGAGCTTTATCCTTCTGTCTGAGGCAAGACTGCACAGTGATTGCAATTTCTGCTCGACTCTGCCTACGGAAACGCTGTTCTGAGCTAAATTAACGTTTGCAATTTACTTGGTTTCTCAGTTGGTCCTGCTGGAAACTGTTGTGCTTGGTTTTTAACACTAGGTGCTGTATCTGAGATACAGTTTAAAGAAAGGAAAAAACCCCTCATCTTTATCAGCATGGCCATGTCAATGAGGTAAGTGGCAAGAGTGAAAAAGAAACTTTGTAATTAAATTTCCTGGCATACTTAGAAACTCAGGACACACCAGCATGGGGCAACTGTGCAAGGCCAGGACTCCTGAGAGCAGGAGAGACCTGAAGCAGGTGGTGGAACCTGAGTTCTCCAGCCTGCTCTTCAGAGTGCCCCTCTGGAAAAGGAGCGTCTCCTGCCTGCGATGTGCAGAGCGCTGGGCACAGGCTCTCACCAGGAAAAGAGGCTAAACGGATACGGTACTGATATTTTCTGGTCTCATCTCTAGTCTGTCTTTCAGTGTTTAAATTTCTGAAAACCCTCATCTACTATCATGCTCCTAACACCATTTTTTTCTTTCTTTCTTTCTTTCTTTCTTTCTTTCTTTCTTTCCTTTCTTTCTTTCCTTTCTTTCTTTCCTTTCTTTCTTTCCTTTCTTTCTTTCCTTTCTTTCTTTCCTTTCTTTCTTTCCTTTCTTTCTTTCTTTCTTTCTTTCTTTCTTTCTTTCTTTCTTTCTTTCCTTTCTTTTTTTCTTTCTTTCTTTCTTTCTTTCTTTCTTTCTTTCTTTCCTTTCTTTCTTTCTTTCTTTCTTTCTTTCTTTCTTTCTTTCTTTCTTTTTCTTTCTTTCTTTCTTTTTCTTTCTTTCTTTCTTTCTTTCTTTCTTTCTTTCTTTCTTTCTTTCTTTTTTTCCTGGTGTCTTTATTCCAACTGTATGAGCCAGCCTGAAGTCTTCTTTCTTCACGTGCTGGGCACAATTCTATAATTTATACTGCATTTTTAAAAATACCTTCAGTCGATGTCTGTCTTTCACTCCTGGTCCAGAGCGTCTGGCATGCTGCAGATTTCTCATTAGGCTTCATCCTTCCTTTTCCAGGAGGTTCCTCTGTCTCCAGCCTGCTTATTTCACGTGGCAGGGTCAATTTTCAGGTGTCTCCTGATGAGGTATACCTACACTTTACTTTTCATGCTTGTAACTCTGTTACATCCCCCTACTAGACACACTGCCAGGAGGTTTAGGAGATTAATCTCCTTAAAATACCGTTTCCTTAGACCAAGAGGGGTTTTTGTTTGGTTGCTGTGATTTATTTTTTTTTTTT
>VYXH01003520.1:267037-277306 GCA_013397275.1 Burhinus bistriatus | reverse complement strand
TTTTTTTTTTTTTTGCCTCCCCTTGTTTTATGTGTGGATGCTGCAAAGTTTTGGAGACAAGAGTCTTTATTTCTTGTTTGTTCTGCAGAGCCCCTTGAACCAGGTCGGGACTCGGTGAGGCAGCGAGTCCCCCAGGTAATGGGGTCAGGCTGGAGCATTCTGCGTGCCGCCACTGCTGCTTACAAAGGCAGCAGAGCTACTGCCTTAGTGTGTTGATATAATTTAGAAGAGTTTCTCTTACCATACCAACAAAAAAGCACAATAAAATCTCCTGTATCTTTGCAGCACTAGTTTATGTGAAGAACAGGGTTAAGTCTGGGGGAGCTGCCAGAGTTTATCAAGGGGTGGGATAGTCCCTTTCAGGTGAAGGTCACAGCTGTGGTAGGATTTTAACTTGGCTTGTAAATAGGTAACCTTAGCTCACGTTTGTATGGTTCTCCAAAACAACGAGTACTGGCTGAGCCTGATTCTGTGTGGTGTCGAGATCCTCTGCGCCCAGTTGGAATTAAGGACATCGAGTACTTCGTGGCGTAAGGGAGAGTAAATTCTTAATCCTCTGCACACAAAATATTTTTAGTTCATGGTATTGTTCCATTCTCTGTTCTCTCAATTTGTTGTTGAAATAGAAGGGCAAAATGTTATCCCAAAACCACAGATTGGATTTGTTCTAACACCTCATTTACGTACATTTGCATGTGTAATAATCCTACTGCTTGTTGTCAGGCTTTGTATAGAAACCGAGAAATGAGATTGTCATAGCATGGAAAATAATGTAATAATTAAAGTCTTACCGAGATACTTCACTTGGTCTTGTATTTCAAATAGTCTATATTTAAATATTTTTGCATAAATCTTTTCTTGTAGGGGCAGCCCACCGGGCTGAGAAATCAGGATTGTGGTGGTTTGAAAATGCTTGAGCCCACATGGGTCTCATTTTGTTTAGTGTACTTTCAGAGCTTTTTGTGGGGTAATGAGTTATATATGAAGACATGGCCAAACAGAACAATATTCAGGTTCCAGAGATACAAAAGTAGCGGTACTTTGGTGAGAAATTGTGTCTGCATGAACTTTTATCAGTGCCGTGAAGGTGATGACAGTGCCCAACCATGGCATTGCGTTGCCCTGCGACCGCTGCCTCTGAAGTCCGTTCTGGTGATGGTTGCCTGAAGGCTGATGTTTGCTTTCATAGAGGGTCAGGGAATTCTGAAGGATGTCCTGCTCCCTTCCCTGTTGGCAGGAAAATGTGTGGGAATCCACAATGAAGGCAAGTGTTACCCTGAAGTCTTACCATAGTTTTTGAAGGAGTAAAAATGCTTTGGGCACTTTCAGGCAGTAACTATGCCTGCAGTTCCGAGTGGCCACCTTGCAGAAGGTGCCGTGCAGTGACCTGAGTGGGTCTTTCCCTTGGGACAGGGGAGGAGGGTGCAATGAGCCCTCTGCCTCCCTGCCCCCTACCCGTGCTCAGTGGTTGTATCCTCTTCTTTGACATCCGAAACGTTGTTGGTGTGCTATATCTGGATAATAAATATATTTTAACCAGTCATTTTCTTTAGGCTAGATGACCAATGTGCAGAGCAGAAGCGTGGCAAACAGCCAGTAGGTAGCAATGGGATATGGGAGGAATAAAGTCAGGATTACCTCAAAGAAACAAAACCATTAAGAGTGTTAAAATAAGGGAATGGAAAAATGGAGGAAATCACACTGTCTTTAGCTGAAAGAAGAGTAAAAGCCCTATCCACTTCTACTAGGACTGGCATTTGTATAGACTTCCACGCTGGAATAATGAACCCTTTTGACATTGTTAGGGTTTGGTGGGAAAAAAATACAAAATCAATCTTACTGAAATAGAAATCATTACAGATGTGCAACACCTTGTTGGTTTTTTTTACCACTGAGATCCTTATATGGTTTGCTGTCATCTGGACTTACACGCCAAGCATTGGTGTTAGAGCAAGGTGGTAGTGAGGTCAGTTTATTCATTCAGGGTTTCTGTGCACTGAACTGTCTTGGAATACTCGGTGGAAGCCCTTGGCTGACACCTTCTGGTATCACTAAGGTGGCAAACCAACCAGAATTAATTTAGTATCAAATTGTTCAATGGATTTTCAGCTTTTTCCTTCCATAGGCCCAAACATTTCCAGTTGCCATTTGCTTGCCTCAGGGTTACAGGAATGACAGGAAAAGGGATTTGCTGCCCTGCAGCGAGATCCCCCTTAGGGCAACTCTCCAAGGCACCACTCGCTTCACTTCTCCTGCCTCCTGATGGGACTTCTGCTGTCCTCATCCTCTTTCTGGTTTTGATGATCGGTTTTCATAAATACTTCAAGTATCTTTGGGTTTTGCTTAACAGCTTAGATCTATATTCTGTTACTGTCCACTTTTTAAAAAATGACTACAGATGCTTCTGGAATAACAGTCTCCATTCTTTATTTTGCACACTCCTCATTATTTTCCAGTGATGATGTTGACCCCGTGAGTATCAAAAACCTACTAACAGTAAGCTTGCTTTGCTTAGTTATGTCCAATGACTCTTTTCAAACAGTCTACAAACTACATAGTGACGTAAACACGGGAGCATGTTCAACTGCACTGCCATTTCAATGTATGTAGCAGAGGTGTGGAGGAGTGAACAGTTACCCTTTAACTGTAAATAGTCTTTTAAAGCAGTAATTTATTTGCCAGAAACGTTTTTCACAAATTCTTTTGTCCTAAATACTGTGCAATATATCTGGGACAACCACCTGTGAAAAGACAAAAGATGGAGTTTTTTATAACGTTAAAACCATGTGGAAAGTCTACTGTGGCTGTAAATGGAATGTCTTGGATTTATAAAAGATCGCTTAGGCTTTAATCCATTTCCCAAAGGAGCAAGCAGTCTTGTTGGCATCATACTGTAGTGTTTGCTCTCCCATGCAACTTACATAGGTGGTAGACATTTTTGAAATTTTTTCATAACTGATCCCGAGTAAAACGTTTTGTAGCTTTGGCCGTACAGGACTGTTTTTATATTCAAAATAATATTTGTCATATAAATAGATAGATTAGTCACAAGCCCTTCTGGAAATAATATATATGATTTTAATTCCAGTACCTGCAGCTGAGTCATGTCCAAACAGCACTAATCTTGCAGAATTACTGTAAAGGGAGAGCTTTTACTGCTTTGGGAGGGTGATGTAGGAGTTCCCTGTATCCTGACAGCGAGGCGTACGGGAACCTGGTGGGTTGGTGTGCGAGGAGCATTTCAGACAGCGGTAGTTTATTCTCTTTCTTAAAACTGGTGCTGCAAACACCTGGAGCTGCAATCTGGGCTTCCAGCAAATGCGAACGCGGGGCTGTGTGCTGCACCCAGCTGTGTGTACGGCAGCTCCAGCCCCTGCGCCGCCGTGCCGCCCTCCTCCCCTGCGGATGCGCTGCACGGGCATAGGGTTGCGTTGTTTGCATCTTGCAACAAGATAAGATAGTGCCAGGTCACTGTACTGGCTTAACTGCAGATTGAGATAGGTCCGGAGGAGGCTGAGGGTTGTTTCACGGGATCAGAAATTAATCTTCTGTTGCTTAATTGCTCTCAAAGACCACGCAGTACCAGGCACTGCTGTTCCCTGGCTGGCAGCAGTAACCTTTGTGAAGCTCAAGAGCGGCTGTAGGATCAAAGTCTTGTTTATGGGCAAAGAGGACGCACATTACGTATAAGGAGAGCCAAGAGTTTAATGTTAGTATAATTGAAATCTTAAGGGTCTAATCATTATTAGTCCTCATCTAATTTCTTACAGAAAAATAAAAATAATAATGCTGTTAAAATCGTTATACACGCACTTCCTGGTTTATAACTCCTTTCTTCGGGTTATGCTCACCCTTCCACTGCTCCTCCGGGTCCTGCGGTTGGTGGTTGCATTCTGGTCAGGGTGGAGGTGTTGCGGGTATTACAGCAGGTTGTCAACATCTGGCATCCTTCACTGTGAGGAATTCAATGTTCAGGTTGATGGTTTCTTCTTCCTCACCCTAGGTTGTACTTGGGCTATTTTTTATGTGGTTGCAATCGCATGTTTAGACCTTTCTCTTTCTTCGTTGGCCCGCAGCTCCATGTGCCTCCAAATTTACTATGTACGGTGCCTTTGCTGTGTATCACATACTGGTTCTTTGTTCTCCCCCTGCAAAAAAAACCCAACAAAACCCCAAAACAAAACAGTTTTCTGCAGCTCTACATTTCTTTACCTGATGGTTGGCGAGTTGTTTGTAGCTGTGCGGTTTCCAGTGGCAGGTCTGTGCCCCGTCTCTTACCAGCCCATGCCTGCCCTCCTGTGTCACATCCTACGTCTCCACTTGCCGCAGCCTCTGCTGTTGTGATACGGGCCTGTATTTCCTCGCGCTGCAACAGTGCTACAGAGCTGTAAGTGTCTCCATCCGTGTAGAAAACTGCTTGCTGCTGCTGTCTGTATAAAACTGTGGTTGTACCTCGTGGTGATAAACACAAGTGAAGCGGATTAGCCACAGACACCTGGTCGCTTGGGGAAATTCTTGTCACGGCTAAACTGGGTGAAACAAAGCTGCGAGCGGGTCAAGGAAAGTTCCGACAGAGCAAGCCTCAGTCCTGAGGCGTCGCCAGCTCAGCACAAAGCCTGCAGCACGTTACTGGCCATGGCAGTGCTGTTTTACAGGGCCACGCAGCGGCTGTGGGAGCTCTAAAACTTTTCTTTCTGTTTAACTGTTAATTGTCTGAATACTGCTTATATTAAGAAAGAAAATAAAGTTTAGTAAGACTTTACATAATATTTACTATTGCTGCAATGCATAACTTAATCCAGTCCCAGGCAATGTATTATTCCTTGGGTTATCGTATAATTTATACTTCATCTCAGAGGAACCAAAAATTCTAGATATCTGTTAATACTTTCATCCATCTACAAGTGTATGATTGTTGTCTTTACTTTTGGAAAATGGCAGATATTTCTAGTTTTCTTCATTTTTTTTTTCTCTTCCAGAATTCAGTTCCACAGTAGCACAGTAGATCATCTGAGAGTTTTTTCCTTTCAAACCTTTTTGCAACTTTTTTGCTGAGCGTGCTTTTAAGTTGGAAGTTTTCCTATGCAACTGTTTTTCTTTTCTCTCATTTTCAACTTGCAGTACTTTTCTCTGTGTCTGGTTTCAGAAAGATAAATTTTTTCAGCTGAGAATCGTAGGTGTGATTCTTCTGCACAGTTCTTTTTCCAAAGGCCCGCAGACACTCTGCCGTCAGAGTCTTTCCTTCCCCTGGTGCTCTACAAGCCTGCACCCACAGGTGTCAGGGAAGCTCCTTGCTCCTGACAGGTCAGGGCACAAAAATAAGGAAAAGTAGTGCCCTCTGCATAGGATGTTTATACATCCAGAAATTTAGTGGCACTGTGATTATAGGTTTTGATAAATGTGTACATGTTAGTGTAGTTTGGTGGGGTTTTTTGAGTCAAAACAGGTCATTGTGACTGACAGTAAGTGAAACACATTAACTTTCCACAATAAGCTTGCTGTCATGGTTTAACCCCAGCCAGCAGGTAGGACCACACAGCCCCTCGTGCAGTTCTCCCCTTTCCCCCAGAAGAGCAGGAAGAAGAGGGAGGAAAGGGGGGGGAACAACAACCTCGTGGGTTAAGATAAAGGCAGTTTAATAGAACAATAACAGAAAAAGGAAAAGGATAGTAATAACGGCAAAAGAATACACAAGATAAAGTAATACAACACAAATCACTCTCACTGTCCATTGAAATGGTTGCCCACCTCCCTCCAAGCTGTGACTGCGGATTCACCCCCCTGGCCAACCCCCCTTTCTATACCGAGCACGACATCTATGGTACGGAACATTCCATTGGCCATTCCATTGTTCTGTCTGTGCTCCTTCTCAGCTTCTGTGGGAAGCGGAAAAATATCCTTGGCTAGTAACATCACCTAGAAACAACTAAAACAATATGCATTATTGACATTCCTTTCATACCAAATCTGACAACACAGCAACCATTAGAAAGAAAATTAACTATCTCAGCTGAAACCAGGACACTTGCTAATATTTTCTTGAGCAAGTGTGCAGTTTGGTCACAAGAGGAAAATTTGTCACGCTGAGAACAATCAGCCATTGGAATAATCTTCCCAGGAAAGTGGTGGATTCCCCAACATTGGACACTTAAGATTCAGCTGGATGGGGTGCTGGGCCATCTTGTCTAGACTGTGCTTTGGCTGAGAAAGGTGGGACCAGATGATCCTTGAGGTCCCTTCCAACCTGTGATTCTATGATTGGTCATTTGAGGATTATGTCCTTACTCTGAATACCTGATCTTATCTCAAGTCACTGGTTTCTACTCGACCGGTAACAGTTGTTTTGCTGGTAGGGGCTAAAATGACAGCAAGGCTCAAGAATGCAGTGTTGTGAATTGAAATCCCTTTGCGAGCCTGGAGGTTTCACTGGTTAGCTTCAGCGTGGTGAACACCTTTTTCTGCTCAAGCTGCTTTGTCTTCCAGAGTAACAGGGAGGCACTCTTTATGACTTAATTACCTGACACCTTCCAAAACTTTCTGCTGCAGTATTATGCATTAGTGAATAATAGTAAATGCTGTAGAATGGGAAGAATCATTCAGTATGGTTAAGGGAGCATCAGTAGACACCAGCAGATGTGGAATTAAGAGGATATTTTCTGACTCCACAGTGTGAAGTGGACCAAAACAATAGAAAATAAAATGTAGGTGAAGAATCCACACTGGTGGGAAAGTAGGTAGAATGGCTTCATAGGCATGGTGCACCCTCAAGTTCCTGTAATACCATACCGTGGTTTTTGGCTGAGAGCACATGCTATTTGTGGTTACCTTTCTCCACTAACGGCTCATTACTTGGTTGCTCAATTACAAACCTGAAAATTCAGACTTCTGTAGGCAGTGCTGTTAAAACTCAGCCCATACAGCTTTTGCTGATACTGTTCAGAGTCGCGATAAAGCAAGCTATGGAGACACGTATATGCTGTAACTCGTAGCAGAGCTACTGGAGCTGTGTAACTGATATTTTTGACAGGTTGACGTCTTCCAGATTAGAATACCATCCAAAATCATCCCCAGATCCCCTTAGGATGGGAGTCAATTTCAATAAAATAGTGACTTTAGCAATTAGGAAATGCGCTGAATGAACTTTACCCGCATTATCTTTAACTCTGATGATGTCACCAAAGTTAAAGATAATACTTTGTTTGCCTGTTGTTCACTGTAGCAACACTGTATGTGATGGTTATTGCGCTAATATCAAATTCCATGGCAACTCAAAAACATCTTAAGTCATTTCTAATTGTAGGATTGACTGCAATATGAATGTGTCTATTTATAATAATTTTTGCAAAGTTATGAGTACTTTCTGAAGCTTCCTGAAACTGCTGTTCTGCAGTAACGTAATTGTTATTTAGTTGGAAATTAATGTTAAAATAATAGAACTTTGTCGGTTCTCCTGTAGTAGCTGTTATACCTCCATTTGCTATTTTTCAAATGAAAAAGAAGTGGGTGGCGGAGAGGAGAGGTACCTGTGGTATCATAATGTTTCTGCCAGGGCGCTCGTGGCAAGTAGGGCTTGTGGCATTGCTGTTGTGTTTATATGCCTTGTGCGGTTCGCAGCCAGAGACCCTGAATGAAAAAGCTAATTTAATCTCTCGGTCCCAGGGTGTGCAGGAAGGAAGGAGATTCTACTGGGGTATGTGCAAATATTTACAGAGATGGGAAGGTGGTGTCTTTACTGATGAGAAGTGGAGAGCTGCTGTGCTCGGGCAGCAAACTGGTCCTAGCTGGGAACAGAAATACAGTCCCTGGGAAAACTTTTTTAACTTGAAGTAATTTTTACTTCCAGTTTAAAAAAAGGATGTCTAAGCAGTGCTTAGTACATGTCCCACTTTCTGCCAGCATTGAATGTATGCAGGACAGATGAGTCTTAGCCAAAGTAAGACAGCCTAAAATAAAGCGGCAGAGGACGCTTTGGTACTGGGAGCAAAGCAAAGACGTGCCCATGGCAGCAGCGGCCCCCGTTGGCCGGAGAGCCAAGGCGCTGGGTCGTTAACTGTATCTGTGGACTTGGTCATTTCTTTGTTGCCGTTTGAGGTTTTCTGAGGTGGGGATGGCGACATTTCTATATGAGAGTGTTTTGGTGACCCTGAAGCATGAAGGGCTTTGGTGGGAAGAGGCACTGGGGTGGTTCGGTGGCCACGCAGGTAGAGCGGTTACTGCGGCGCCCTGTGCCTGTTGTCCTCCGTCACCTTACTGCTGGCACAGCGTTGGCATCTGGCACCCCAAAGCCAGGCAGAGCTCTCCGGCGCTGCGCAGAGCCTTTTCAGGGCAGCGACATTTTAGTCAACAGAGGGAGCTGTGACTTTTCTGAAAACGGTCACAGAAAAGTTCGCTTCATCTGTCCTAGAGATGGAGTGGCCTTCGGAGATACCACTTCTCGTCTGTGCCACGGCTGAGAGAGTTACCTTAACGCAACAACGAAATCAAATGTTTTCTGGAAAATACAAGTGATTATGAAAGTAGTTTAATTTAAATAACCCAGAAGAAAAATATTTAAACACCTTTCTTGAATCTGATTTTTTTTCCTAAAGCAACTTATTACCTGTCGTATGCAGAAAACTGTAGGCTGATAGTAACAAATTTACTATGTATCGATATCTTTAAAAATATTTTATTTTATTTTGAAAAATATATAAAATAAACTGAAAGGGTTGATCCTGAGAATGCGTATGCACACGTATACATGAAATTTTTATCTTCCAAACTTTATGCAGTAAGAAAATTTCTCCGGTGTTGGATACTCTAACAGGTACTTCTGTAAGAGGTTATCAGTAACACATGTACCTGTTTAAATTTATAGAGTATTGATTTGACTTCCGTGTGTGTATATATATATTTCTGCTAACCTTATATAAGGCTTAAAAAAATAAAAATAAAAAAACCCACTAAAAACTGTGAATTTGATGTATAAGTAAAACGCTGTAGAAGATCTCAGTGAGAGGGATATTAAAACAAAAAAGTCAATTCTTAGTGAGTATTTTTGAAAAGTGGTTGCAGGATCTTTTGTACTAAAAATAGATTAATTCTAATTGTGTTCTGTGTTCTCATGAAGGGATATCAGGCGGAGGCACTAGTGCATTAGGCCAAGTTAATTTTAAATTTGAAAATAAAATTAGGTGGCTTTTACTAAAATCTGAATTTTCTTCATCCTGAATGTGGTAACAAAATAGTCTTTTCTTGTTTGGAGAACAGGCTTAGGGCTTGGGAGGGGGACTGTGTAGAAATAAGAATTGTATATAGTAAGCTGCTGTTTTCATGGAAAGCGTCGGTGCGTTTCCAACGCTGCTGAATTACTTTTTTGGACTCCTCTCCAAGATCACAGCAATGTCCCCTCTGCGATGGTTTAGACGCAGGACCGTATCGGACGCTACGGGGGCCGCGCGGGGCAGAGCTGTGTGCGGCACAGCCCCATTGCTGCAGCGTTCGAAGCGGGCGTGCGAGTACTGGCGGGGTGTTCTGCTGAGCACCCTCCCTGGGGCGAGAGACCTGGCTCTCTTCAGCAGCAGCGGCACAGCCAAGAGGAGTGCGGAGGAGGGACCGGCGGCTGTTTTGGCCGTGGCCAGCTCTTCCCACCCGGGGAGCGCCAGCGCCTTGCTCTCTGTCGGCCGTAGGTTGCAGAGGGCCGTGCGTTAGCCCTGGGAAAGCCAGTGACAATGCCGGCGGTGGCAGCGGGTTGCTCCTGGCACGGCATCATACTTGGTCAAACTGCTGAGTGGGGGAGGTTGCGGTCCCTTTCACGAAACACTGTTGTGATTGATAAATGGTATGGATGCCTGAGCAGGTTTGTTTAACTGATAAAAAGTGTAACCGAGGCTTTTTTTTAAGAAAACCATCTGGCAGTGCATGCAAAGACAGAGGTGGGGACGCGTGCAGGAGACTGTTGGGCATTGTGTTGCCATGGGGCAGAGCCAGCGTAGGGCACAGCCCTGCGCTGCCGGAGGCTGGCTGGCACAGAGCCTCATCAGAGCCCGCTGACAGGGTCCCAGTGCGCCAAGCCCATACATAGGAGCAGCATTTGGTCACTTTAGCCTGTTTTCTCAATCTGACTGAAATCTTTCTGTTGTTTTTATAATTTTTAAAGACCTCAAATCACTAAATGGTTGTTGGATAAGATTGTCTTGACTGCTCCGTGTAATTAAAACTCACGTGTTTTCTGCAGTCAGAAGCGTTCGTGCTGCTGACCCAACCAAGGTGGTTTTGGTTTTTTTTTTT